>CM076573.1:94616584-95105162 GCA_034641835.2 Pinus albicaulis
GCTACTTGCCCTGTGGACCCCGCCATTCCCCGCAGTGTTTTCCGAAATCCCACCAGTTTCATTCCGCACCACTCTTCGCCGGATGGTGGTTTTCTCTCGTCGGCCAGCGATTCCATACGCTAGCCGACACGTGTCCTCGGCACTGTTTCAAAACTGCTGCGCGACCAAAATATTTCGCGCATTAAAGTTCGTACCAGAGCCGCCTAGCGGAATTCACCTCCGTCGTCCAATCTGACTCCTCTCATCCGACGTTTGTTGATCGCCGAAGATGCCCGAATTTTAACTAAAGTGCTCACACGTTAACCGAGCCATCACGTGGCCAAAAATAAATCTCCGCCGTCGATATCTGCAGATCGACGGCTCATATTCAATCTCCCTTTTCCGTTGCCCGGTCAACGACTTTTCCTCTGACCTTTCGTTGCCCGATCCCGGCCGTCGATCATCGCGCAATCGACGGCTCAGATTCATCCTTCTCCATTGATCGCCACGTTCAATTTTCACCGTCGATCTCTGCAGATCGACGGTGCAGACTTAATCTCCTTCTGACCTATTCCACGATCACCCAGATTTGATCCTGGCTGTTGGATGATGCCATCCGATGGCCCACGCTCCTCCGCATAGTCCCCGATGCAGATTGACCTATACGCAGGATTATATAACGTTTTTCGTGTTTTTTGCAGGTTTAAATGTATTTTCTGTGATTTCCAAAGAAGATTTGGCGACTGAGGGCGGTGACCCTCCCTTGTTCGATTCCTCCGAGGAAATCATCCACAGGGTTTAAAATCACGTTATATTGGTGTTTTCACAGGCATTGATGCCTTACATACCCTGCGCAGCCCTGCACGACAGAAAAACCATGAAGATCAATGCAGAGAAAGAGTATCAGATGTTGAAGACCAAAAATGAACCAGAACAACAGATTAGTGGACAGATTTGTGGGGATTAAGGCTAAGACAGTTATCAAACGCCTAAATCCCCGAATTTAAAACACAGATTAAAGGAAAACCTTAAAGTGTTTATCAGACAGAATGCCTCCACCGCCATATCTGAGGCAAGTTGATTCCTCAACCACCACAGCGCCACCTGTGCCTCAAAGGATTCAATCAGGAGCTGAATTTATTGATCAAGATCAGATTTTTGCCTCGACACAGCCAAAGAAGTCACTTTCTTCTAGGGCCTTTAATGCAAAGAATATCTGCAGAGTTACTTCGGACTACCTGTGCCTCAAAGGTCAACAAATACTCCTACCCAGCTTAAATCATAAGTGTTAATCAATTAATACGGTGAACACCTCTTCTGTTTCTTCATTGAGCATCCCAAGGGCCAATGGGCCATTTAAATTCTGTATTAATTGTAATAGAGATCTTTTTCAGATCTCGCCTCCTCATCTTTCTATATATACCACAGCAGAAGATGAGTGAGTATTGGTTGGTTGTTGGTTGTTGTTTGATCACAAGTTGTAACATTGAAACTCTCTGAAATAAATATACAAGTCTGTTGAAATTGAAAAACAATTGAAGTCTTGGATGTCTTGATGATGTTGTTGAATCCTTGTTCCTGAGAAGGCTCTATCACTGGATTCATGAGCTTGGTTGTTGGTGAAGTATTCTAACTGTTTAATGTTTTTTCCTGTTTTCATTATGTTTCATAATCGCTTACTACAGTAGGCTGAAAGTTTTAGGCTAAGAAATGACTCTTGGAAGCACCTTAGACCTGTTCACCCTTCACTGTTTTATGTTTTCTTCTGCTGAAGTATTTTAGAGGCTTTAAACCTTCTCTTTAGTCTTCATGCTTGTTTATTTCCTTGATAGTTCAAATAGTTGGTTTCAGCATGATTTATGGTTCTCCCTACTTGTTTGCCATCACTTGAAAGTTGTTATTGAAGTCTCCCTTTGAAGTACCATTGTCTTAAGTTAATCAAAGAGGTCGGTTTTGATCTTACCCTTTGCCCCTGCTTGAACAGTTGTTTTGAAGGTCATTATAGTTGTAAGCATAGATGTTATTTAGGTGTTCCCTCTTCTATAAATGCAACTATCAGTGAATATTTTATGTTTTATAAGTCCTTTAAAATAAAATCTTTGAGGAAATAGGGAGTTCCCCGAATCTTAGATTTCATTTTAAAAGTTGTCTTGAAGTCATTATTTTCTTAAAGAATGTTTGTGGAATTTATGGTTAGCCCTGTCTATCAAATATCTCTTTATTGTTAAGTTATGTTTTCAAGTTCCCTTTGTTGAGAATTAATTTTCTCTTTCTAAAACATTAATGTCCATCTCATTCCAAAACAAAGGATCCTGTGGCCAAGTTAGATTTTCCCTTTGATATCCCATATCCCTTGAAGAGTTTGTCATGACCTTATTTTGACTCCATTGCCCAATGAACCAGATATTTCCTCTTTCTGTCTATCTTTCCTAGACCTTTCATATTCTGCTGTATCAACTCAACCCAACCAAACAAACATTTGCACGTAATAACTAGTCTAAAAAATCCATAACCAAAGCAAACAAGATAAACCTTTGCAAACAAATATTTGAGAGATCCCTCTCTGAGAACAGGAGGACTAGATCCTGGAACTCTAAAGATTGGTTCTGATGTTGCCTTGTCTTTTGATTTTCCAAACTGTCAAAACACGGGATACCAACACTCAGAACATCATTATGGCAGTGTGGTATGCACCACTATTTTTACCCCGGCCTCTAGTGCCTTTACCCAATGATAATCAATCAAAGATCCCACACTTCACTGCAAAAGAGTCCACCACAGCTCAGCACCATGTAGATAGGATGGAAGATTCTTTTGATTCCATGGAAATAGATGATGATACAATCAAAATGAGAATCTTTGTCCATAGCTTAGGGGGTGATGCGAAGAAATGGTTCAAAGGCCTACCTCCTAGTAGTATCTGAGACCTTCCCGCTTTATATCATACCTTCATAGAAAAATGGGAAGTTAAGGCCAACCCTCTCCAAATCCTAGCGGAATACAATAATCTTAAGAGAAACGTAGGAGAGAGTGTCCATGACTACTCTACAAGTTTCAATAGCGTTTATAATGCTCTTCCTCCACACATGAAACCCCCCCAAGGTTTGGCCCTAGTGAAATACCCCGAAGGCTTTGATGCTGACATGGCCTACCAGCTTAGGGAGAGAGATTACGACACTTTGGAAGACATGAAAAAAGGAGCAGTGAGTGTAGAGGCTAATCTTATTGAGAAGAGAGCAAGATTGAGAGCTGAGAAAAGGGTAACATACAGAGATGACAATGTAGCTTCCACATCTAATCCTAATTATGACCGTCTATCTAAAAACATGGAAAATCTACAAAAAATGATGGAAAAAATGGTTGTCACAGTAAGTAATCAGAACAGGAATCAAAATCACAACCAGAACCAGAACTTTAGAAGAAACAACACCACTCCCAACAAGCAAAGATAATCAGATCAACAAGTTATCCCCCCATTCCAAGAGAAATTTCTTGATGAAGATGAGGGAATCATAGAAGAGTCTGAGGGGAACACAATAAACATGTTTGAAGTAGAAAACTCAATCCAAAGCTGTTCCACAGAATAAGATCAACCCTCACCCTCATATTGGGATGAGGAAATATTGGAATCCGAGGATTACAGGCTGGGATTTGAAAATGCCATCATGCAAGTCAGAGAGCAGTATGAAATTAGGAGAAAGAAGAGCCTAGATAACTCCAAAGCCAAAGCTTCTGAGATTACCATCAAGAAAAGGCCTGAGAAATATTCTAAAGCAACTGCTGAAAGTAACAAATCAGCAGCTGAGAGTTCTGGGAAGAGCAAAGAAAAAGATGGCCAAAACTCTGAAAAACAAAGTCAATCTACTAGCAGCACTAGCACTACAGTTAGTGCTCCTAATAAGACAATTCCTAAACCTGTACATAATGAGAATCAGCCCACTGATTCTGCCACTAAGGTGGTGGCTAACAAAACAGAGTTGAACATTCCAAAGAGTCAATCCACTTTCAATTTGGAGAGTGAGATTGCAAAAAATAAAATCTTTGTCCCACTCTCTGAGTTGGCCACTCAGGATGTATATAAAGGCCAAATTTTGAAAGCATTAAATCTAGGTGAGAACAGTGACACGGTCAATTTGAGTGATGATCAACCAACTCTTCTGTTTGGTCCCAAGATAGAAGGGAAGTTTCAAGAAGGGGTAGTACCTCCTTTTTATATCAGTCTCAATATCCATGATAAGATCCTCCACAATGCAATGCATGACTCTGGGGCCTCACACAACCTGATGCCTAATATAGTTATGGAAATATTAGGCCTAGAGATAACCCATCCCTATAAAGACCTATATTCATTCGACTCTAGCAGAGTAAAGTGTCTTGGCCTGATCAAAGATTTATGTGTAAGCCTAACCCAGATTCCAGCTAAATGCATGGTCATGGATGTTGTAGTGGTAGATGTGCCACCTAAGTATGGCATGTTGTTGTCAAGATCATGGGGAGCCAAGCTACAAGTTACAATGTAGATGGATGGGGCATATGCCACAATCCCGGTCTTTAGCCAACTTAGAAGACTGTATAGAGAGGCACAAATGAAATTCCTGGTCAGTAGCCCTGAAAAGCTTGAAAACTCACCCTTATACTCTGTACACACAGATCTTGACTCCTTCATCCTTTGCAATGATGAATCTTTGGAGGAGCCAGGATTCAAAAATAGAGATACACACAATGAGACAGAGCCCATGGACTTTAACATAATGGCTACCCTAGACCCTGAAGAAAATGATGCAGAAACCTATGGGAAGTGCACTAAAAATGAAACTCAGAGTGAGCAAGAAATTTGATGTAGTCAACTGATTAGTCACCCTTCACAAGCTCATACACCACACCAAGAACGAAACGATGATAAGCCCAAGAGACAACCCTTATGGGAAATGAACTTCGATGGGTCATGCACCCAGAGAACTGCAGGAGCAGGAGTGTGGGTACATAACACAGAGAGTTACTACGCAGAGATCCATGCATGTAACCTGCATTTCAAATGTACAAAAAATATCGCAGAGTATAAGGCTCTGATCCTAGGCTTAAATCTTTTGAAAAAATTAGGAGCCCGTAGGATAGTCGTGCATGGAGACTCTTAGCTGATCATTAAACAAGTGAATGGTGAATACACAGCAAAACATCCTAGGCTGAGAGCGTACAGGAATGACGCTATGGATCTATTGAAAACCTTTATAGAATATGACCTGGTGTTTATCCCTAGGAGTCAAAACGCAATTGCAAATGGATTAGCCTGCATGGCTAGTTCGTATCACAAACCTCCCAGTGACCAAAAAATCATCATTCAGACCAAATTCAGACCTGCAGTGCCAGATAACAAAAAATACTAGCAGGTTTTTGAAGGAGATAAGAAAATTGAGGATTTCCTGGTAGGCAGGAACAGGTTTGATTTTTCTGATCCAGACTCGGAATCTGATGATAGCTGCCTACTAGGAAAGGCCACCCTGTAACATAGAAATAAACACTTTAAACGAACAGATTGGAAATCCAAATGAAAAATGTGAAAACGCAGACAGTAAGGAAGTAGAGGTGCTACAGACCAAATATAAGAACATACCTCGAGGTCTGGCACCTTTAGAGGACCTTTTTGACTTTGATGATGTAGCAAAAAGTCCCACTATAGAACATGCAGACTCTGATGTCGAGGAATGCAGCATAGGCACTGAAGATAAACCCAAGATGATCAAATTGGCTAAGTCCCTGCCTGCAAACATGAAAAAGAAATACATTGACCTATTCAAGGAATTCATTGATGTGTTTTCCTGGAACTATGAGGACCTAAAGGACTATGACACAAACATCATACAGCACAAAATACCTTTGAAAGAAAATCATAAGCCCTTCAAACAGAAACTCGCAGAATAAACCCAAAAAAATTGCCTGCAGTTGAAAAAGAGATTAAGAAGATGTATGAAGCAGGCATAATAGTTCCTGTGAGGTTCTCTGATTGGGTCTCAAACCTAGTGGCTGTGAGAAAGAAAACAGGTGAGATCAGGCTGTGTATTGATTTCAAGAATCTTAATAGAGCCTCACTCAAAGACAACTACCCTTTGCCTAGGATGGAACACATTCTTCAGAAAGTAGTAGGCTCAAAAAGGATCTCCCTGTTAGATGGTTTTTCAGGTTACAACCAAGTTTTAGTACTCCCAAAAGACCAACTCAAAAAAACTTTTACCACTCCATGGGGCACCTTTATGTATGTAAAAATTCCCTTTGGATTGATGAACGCTGGTGCCACCTTCCAAAGAGCAATGGACATAGCCTTTTCAGATGAAATAGGACACTTCATTGCCATCTACCTAGATGACATAACAGTTTATTCCAAGACTGAAGAAGAACACCTAGAACATCTGGGAAGAGTGTTTGAAAAATGTAGAAGGTTCGTTCTGTCATTGAATCCTAAAAAGACTGTATTTGGCCTGCAAGAAAGTAAGCTTCTCGGCCACATCATATCTAAGAAAGGGATTAAGATAGACCCACAAAGAGTTCAGGGAATACTACAAATCACTCACCCGAGAAACATCAAAGAGTTACACTCCTTCATTGGGAAAATTAACTTCCTCAGGAGGTTTATTCCCAACTTAGCTGAGCATCTTAGGAATATGACTTACATGTTGAAGAAAGGTGTAGCGGTTAAATGGATTGTTGGGGCTAAGAAATCTTTTGAATCAGTTAAACTTGCACTCACCCAGGCTCCTGTCCTAATTAGCCCAGATTTCTCAAAATATTTCCTGATTTTTTCATTTGCCTCTGAACATACAATAGATGCAGTTCTACTGCAGAAAAATCCAGAAGGAATGGAACAGTCCATTTATTTCTTCAGCAAAGCACTGAGGGATGCACCCTTGAAATACAACATAATGGAAAAATAGGCATATGCTTTGGTTAAGGCCTTGAAAGACTTTAGGGTGTATATACTGCATTCCCACACCATAGCCTATGTACCAAACATAGTGGTTAAAGACATCTTGTCCCAAGACCCAAACGGGAAAAGGGGAAAATGGATTTTTGTAATCTTAGAATATGACCTTGAGATAAAACCCACAAAATTGATCAAAGGTCAAGGCTTAGCTCAACTAATGGCTGATTCAAATCTGCAAGCCCTTGACATAAACATGATAGATGCCTTGGATGAGCAGGAGGGATTTCCTAATCCCACTATTAAGGAGAAATTTCAAAACTCTCCATGGTATTCTGACATTCTCTACGTGCTCACACACCTCAATTCTCCTCCTGAATTGTCGAAGACCAAGGCTAGATTCCTGAAGCTTAAATCCAGAAAATACTGCATAATGAATAAATGCTTATACTGGAAGAGTACAAATGGCATATTGCTTAAATGTTTGCCTGAGTCTGAAGCAGAAAGGATTAAACAAGAGTTCCATGCAGGAGAGTGTGGAGGTCACCTAAACTAGAAAGCCACTGCTAACAAAATACTCAGAGCTGGCTACTATTGGCCCACACTCTTCAATGACATCCATAAGATGATAATTGCATGCCACAAATGCCAGATTTTTCAAGGACAAAGAAAGCTCCTCCCCTTACCTCTACAACCCATCACTGTTGAAGGTCCCTTTATGCAATGGGGCCTAGATTTCAAAGGAGAAATTCACCCTGCTTCTTCTGCACAACACAATTGGATCTTAACAGCCACAGACTACTTCACTAAGTGGATAGAGGCTATACCTACTAGGAATTCCATATATTCAGTCATCATTAGGTTCCTAGAAGGCCATATCCTCTCTCGGTTTGGTTGCCCAAGAAAAATAATCACTGATAATGCTGTTGCTTTTGGATCCAAGAAAATGGTTGATTTTTTTCATAGATATTGAATAGAACTCGGTCATTCAACTGCCTATTACCCACAAGGTAATGGCTTAGCTGAATCATCAAACAAGAGCCTGGTGACCATCATCAAAAAGCTGCTGGAAGAGAACAAAAAGTCATGGCATAACAAGTTAGTACATGCCCTGTGGGCTGACAGGCTTACAACAAAGAAATCCATTGGCATGTCACCATATTAGCTTGTCTATGGAACAGAAGCAGTGTTTCCTACCATCCTTGGAGTACCAGTGATTAAACTTGTCCAAGAAATCCAGACAGAAGAAGATAGCATGGTGAGAAGGATAAACCAAACAATTCATCTCCATCAAACAAGGGAGGAGGTCTATAATAGAACTATGAAAGTCCAGGAAAATATAAAGATGCCCAGAACCCCTTTTTTCATGAATTAGAATGTTTTAGGTATGTTTTATCCAAAAAAATACAGTAAACCCTTATTGAACCTTCCCTAAATCTATAAAAAGGTTTAAAGATTGATTTTGGAGCAGAATTGAAGGTTTGAAGCATAAAAATCCATAGTTTACCTATTAAAACTCCAAAGGAAACCTCTTTCATATTAAAATAACTTCTTTAAACATTCTAAGCTTACAAAATATTATAAAAAACCTAAAAACAGAGTTTTCTAAGATCCAGAGGTCTAAATTGTCAAGAACAGACCTAGAAATGGCTTCTAAAAACACAATTGTCATAAATCCACTACAACCTCCTATTGTAGATGTTGAGCATACCCCTTTAGTTGATTTTGATTATAAAATAATTGATCCAGTAATTGAATTCAATCTTCTTGATCTCCACTGCTGGAGTCTAGAAAAATATTTGGATCAAGGAGATGAAGTTCAAATTTGGGAGCCCAATTTGCCCAAATATGTAGTTCCCCATACCCATCAATGTCTAGAGGTCATTAAACTATGTCAAGCTCACTATTTCCCTTACCTAAGAGCTATTGTTAATGCTGAGAAAGAAGTATTATTCACTATCACTGCAGAATCCATAAACCAATTTTCCCTATATAACTAGCCTAAAATCAAACATAAAAACAAAGTTAAATCTTATAGAGAGAGCACTCTCTGAGCATTAGGAAGGCTAGATCCTAAAGCTTAAAAGTAGGTGTGTGGTTACCTCTAATGTTCTTTAAACTATAAAATCAAGATCTCACAACTTTTAGAATTATTAGAGTGATAACATACTGGCGACTCTATTGGGGACTAACCAATCCTTAGTTTTAAATAGGTCTTAAAGGAAATATTTTTATTATCTTTTCACCTTATGTAATATCCCAAAATGGGGATTGTCAGCAATGCATGTCTGAAAAATGCATTTTTCATAAATGTATGTTACAGCAATCAAAATCAGCCCTTGGATCCCTTATATCTGAAAATCTAAGATCTCAATCCAAGAGGAGATCAGAAACAAATCCTTCTAGGTGAGGTAAACAAATCTCCCACACCTAGTATGGCTGAAAATGCCCAAGAATGGGATTGTAGCAATACAAAACAATACTGCTCAGAAAATAATGCAGTTTAGCAGAGTAAGAGCAGGAGGCCAATATGGAGGTTCAATAATCACTTATACATCATCAAATCAGATCTATAATGTGGCCCATACAATGTACAAGAGAAAATGGAAGACTTTTATGAAGAAAATCCTCAAAAGGAGGTGTTGTAACAATGTATTAGACTGCAAAAAGACTAGACAGCATTATTTTAAAGAGCTGCAGCAGCTATATATTAAACTTCATATCTAGAGAATATCTGTGTACAAAATATTAGATCTATATCAGATTTGTACACTAGAAGAGCTCCTCTACAAATTCCCTTTGGGGTTTTGAGAAAAACATGAAATACAAAGAGTAGATCTGAGATCTAAGTTGCAGATCTGCAGTAATATTCAGAAATTTTTGAAGTAAATATAATAACAAGTAGATCATATTTTAACAGAACATGGATTAGATATGTAATCCATGGATCACCACAGTGAAGGGAAGAACCCCAACACTAGAGATATCTCCTCCAAAAGTATGTCAAAAAACCTTTCAACTGTATACTTGCAAATAACACAGTCCTGGAAGGAAAAATACGTTGTAGGCTCCAGTACTGGTTTGGCCTGATGCCAAGATCTGAAAATGCAGCCCCAAAGATCTAACACTCTCTTACCAGGGGGGTAGAATACTTACCCATTGAAAATAGGTACTAGATTGGCTTAGATCTGAGTAGAACTAGCCTCCACTTGCTGCAGCTTACAAGGAAAACCAAACCCTCAACAAGATCTGTGTTGTAGTTGGAAGATGAAGCTTGGCCAATTGCCTGATAGTGGACAAGATCAACAAGACTCCTCCAAGAGTTACTCAATGGAAGAGGTGGGATTCTCGTTCAGGAACACCCTAGTGCTAAAACGCATTATTCTCAGCTAAACAGCAAGAGAATGATATATGTCTAAACAGAAAATATATTCAAAAATATAACATAATCAACAACATGTCTTCATATGGCTGCCTTTCCCTCCTTTTATACAAATGGAAGCCTTCTCTCCTTGGGTTCCACTCATTAGGGTTTCCTCCACCAATGAATCTTCCTCCCACTATCTCTGCGTTGTCTCGCAAGATGATCTCCAACTCCTATCCCAGTGTTCTTGACTTGGTAAAACTTGACCTTGTCCACATGCAAATGCCCCTTTTCACACATGAGGGTGTGAAATCGAACTCTTATGACTATCCCTTTTCACACTATGAGAGATTTTATTCATGTTTTTGAAATGTATGGGCCTCCTTACCCATCTATTTATCTCCTAAGTGAAATCAACAAAAATCAATATTCCAATTAGTTGCATGCTAATTTTGGAATATTACAGTCCTCCCCTCACAAATGTTTATTTTCCTCAAGCAACTGCAAGGATATAACTGAATAGCCTCCTCTTCTCCCCCTGTAGCATCCTTATATGATAAAATCCTCCAAGGATCAAGATGTTGTCTCATCAATATATCTCCAAGTTGTCCCTCCCAAGTATGCAAGCTAGCTTTTGGTGTGCATCCCAAATAGCTATCATTATGTAAAACATCCATGGAGGCAACAATGGGTTGTCTAAAGGCCTTCTTTAGGCATGAGGTATGATATACATTGGGATATACCATCCCCATATGAATCTCCCATCCCCAAGCTATCATCCATGCAAAATGAGCCCCCCTCCAGAATGGTAACTCATACAAATCATCCTCCACCTTGAGCTCCTGCAATGTAGGTGGGCTAAAAATCTAATCATGGAAAACAAAATAGCCTACCCCACACTATCCTCCTCTCCACTTAGGATAAGGGTAGAGTATATGCTGATCTTGGGCTGCAATAATATTTCCCTCAAGTGGCAAGATGAAGACTAGACCTCCAAAGATCTCCTCTCCAATGTTGTGAATCGAGTTGGCCTAAACCATGCCATATATGATGAATAGGACTTGATCATCATATGACATCCAATCAATCCTATGGCCCACCTCATAAAGGAACAAATGTTTTGTTGTGGTGGCCATATCACCTCCCATGCTCCAATTAGAACATGCAATGCAAACAATGTGGGAAATATCCTTCCCCAGGGACACATCCAACCAATGTGTCTCTCTCCCAATCATGCTCCCAAAAAAGATAAGAATAATAGCAACATAGGGAACTAAAATGAGAATCATACTAGCTTCCATATGAAGCAAAGGAGAAGGAAAATGGTCCCTTAAATGCAACCAACGCAGTTTGACTCTCATCTGCAACATGAAATGACAAATTATGTGGCTTCTCAACCAATTTATTTTTTCCCCAATATCTTCACAAATTTGGAGAAAGTGTATGATGTATGGTGTAAAGTGAGCATGTTTTACATAAGACATCATTTCCCCAACATCTCCTAGGGAGTGGCCATCATCAGTGTTGCTTATGGTCTCAAATAGACCATGAAGTCTAGAAGGAATAATGTTCCTTCTCAAAGCAATGTCCTACACATATGTGGTTAAGGGTTGCATATAAACATTATACAAATTATTATGTAAACAAACGGTACCCTTACCATATGTTTTTCTCATGAAAATGGAGTGGCTCATAGATGAGTCCCCTCTCATCCTCAAAGATAAAAGAGGTGGATGTGTTAACTCTTTTAAAGAGTTATGTATCTCCTCCATCTCTACATGATCCATGTATCTCCTCAATGTTGAAGATTGCAACAAGAAATAGTGAAGGAGGCATCCTGAAACATCATTCTTGATCCTAGTTGGAAAGTGATCACCTAAACTACGTGGGGCCCACACAGGTGATTTTTGTCACAAAGTCTATTTTTATACATATGGATCATGTTCTATAAGTTGTAGGATGCTATTTATGGATGGTTGGTCAAGTTGGAAAAATAGATGGATTTCTATTTTTAGACATATTGGGCGGAATATATTTTTAGATTGCCAGTCTAAAATTAGATATGTCGAATATTATTAGCTCTTAATAATATTTGGACTATAAACATTATCTTATTCTCTTGGAGCACTTCAGTTAAGTGCACAGATGTGGCACAGCAACTGACAGAAGGAATTACGCTATTCATGAGGGTTATGTGGAGCTATTGCATGGATACTTCAGCTAGAACTCACGTGACAGAGTTTGGTGGAGTTGATTGAGTAAGTTAATGGAGTTGTGTTCAGTTTAACTAATGTAAACATAGTTGAGCTATTTGTATCTAGTTTAACTGATTGATACAATTAGTGAGAGTGGTGTGAATTAATTAATATTTAATTCACTAATTATAAACTCATTAATCAACTAAAGAATACATCAGTTAACTTCTCAAAGGTACGATTGGGCCGTGACATCAGCAAGAAAGGCAAAGGCAAGTGTGACTATCAAACAGACTATAAGTGATGTGTACGTGTTTTCATCCAAAAATCTCGTAGAGATGTCACATATAAACACCGATGAGCAAGGCTGGGGTACCTGAACTCATCAAAAGGCATTCTTCGAAATAATGATTGCTAGTGAGAGTAAAGGCCATCAAGCGGTAAGTATTTCGAGCATGTGTTTTGCCAGATCTAGTTTGGCATAGTGTAGCAAGTGGAGATTATACTGAGAGCTTATGAGGAGATTTGTATGATGATTGTTACATGATCTCTATGAAAATATACAGATATTTGGGGGTTTTCAGCTTTAAGCTTTCCCATTACATACTGTGTTCATATGTGTGAATTTTTATGGCTTTAATGAGTGCATGCAATTGATTTTATTTCCACATGTGATGATCAATGGTAGAAGAGATTCTGTATTGTGCATGAAGATAAAATAGTGTGTGATCAGGAGAATCTCGGTGAATAACATATCATTTATTCAAATTTTCTACATGGTATCGTACATGGCCTTGATATTCGACTATAAATATTGAAGTGATTGAGTTTTTGGTATTGAAGCCGACCAAAGAGGAAGTTGGTGCTCAAGGATAAACTCAGAAAATAAAAATGATAAAAGAAAATGACACTTTATTCCCAAGACATTGAAAAGTTTTTCCAAGTCACAGTGATGAGCTCAGAGCTTCAGTTAAAGATGAAGAAGCGATGTCATAGAAGTTTTAGATTCAAGCAAGAATCTCTACAGACTTAAGTAGATGTGATTTCTACCAGACTACGGAGCTTCCTATTGTTGGGAAGTGTGAGAAAGCCATGCAATTGAAGCTTGAGAGGGAGCAGGATTTGCATGCAGGTAAGAGTGAACCTCAGGATGTGGAGCTGCCAGAAGATGAGGATCATGGAGTGGGAGAAACCACTTATGCAAAGAAATTTCAGTTACATAAGAGGGAGTGCACAGATAAATTCACTTTTACCAGGGAGAGGATCTTACATATGAGTAATTCCAAGAGGATATTTCTGGGCAAGATTCATTGAGATGGTGTGGATCTCATGAATTGAACCTGGATACAAGGAGCCTACAGAGCAGCAGTAGCATGATCAATTGGATTGATGCGGGCAGATCAAAGTGACAGTGTCGGATACTGGAGCGTGGCTCAGAGTTGACAGCAAGTGCAGAGTGCATGGGTGAAGAGTTCAACATCGCAGTGGTTCCTGAAGACATGTGCAGTAGCTAAGCAGAATTCGAAGACTTTGATAATAGATGCATCATATTGATTGATTTTTTTGGAGCCTATTCAATTTCAGAAGAGTTGCAGAGCAGATGCATGGAGTTGCATGGCGCTTGTAAAGGTTGCAGGGCGAATGCATGGAGTTGCATGTCGCATGCAAAGATAGTCCTTTCTTGTTGAGAGGGAGTGTTGAAGATTGCAACAAGAAATAGTGAAGGAGGCATCCTGAAACATCATTCCTGATCCTAGTTGGAAAGTGATCACCTAAACTAGGTGGGGCCCACACAGGTGATTTTTGTCGCAAAGTCTACTTTTAGACTATGTCTATTTTTAGACATATGGATCATGTTCTATAAGTTGCGGGATGTTATTTATGGATGGTTGGTCAAGTTGGAAAAATAGATGGATTTCTATTTTTAGACATATTGGGCGGAATCTATTTTTAGATTGCCAGTCTAAAAATAGATATGTCGAATATTATTAGCTCTTAATAATATTTGGACTATAAACATTATCTTATTTTCTTGGAGCACTTCAGTTAAGTGCACAGATGTGGCACAGGAGCTGACAGAAGGAATTACGCTATTCCTAAGGGTTAAGTGGAGCTATTGCATGGATACTTCAGTTAGAACTCATGTGACAGAGTTTGGTGGAGTTGATTGAGGAGTTAATGGAGTTTTGTTCAGTTTAACTAAACTAAACATAGTTGAACTAGTTGTATTTAGTCTAACTGATTAATACACTAGTGAAGAGTGGTGTGAATTAATTATTAATTAATTCACTAATTACAAACTCATTAATCAACTAAAAGAACATACCTACGTAACTTCGGGGTAAAATAATGTCATAAGAGACCAAAAAGTAGATAGGTGAAAGGGCAAGTGTGACTATCAGTTGTGACTATAAGTGATGCATGGTTTGCATCCAACACTCAGTAGAGATGCCTATAAAGACAGTGAGCAAGGCTGGGGTAATTCAAACTCATCAAGAGGCATTCTTCAGCAGGGATTGCGCAGTAGAGGCAGGCTGTCACGTGGCAGAGATTGGAGCATGTGTTTTTCTAGATCTAGCTTGATTAGTGTGTAGCAAGTGGAGCTAATACTGAGAGCTTGTGAGGAGCTTTGTATGATGATTGTTACATGATCTCTATGACATATATAATATACAGATAGTTGTGGATTTTCAGCTTTAAGCTTTCCCATTACATACCGTGTTCATATGTGTGAATTTTTATGGTTTTAATATGTGCATGCAATTGATTTTAATTCCGCATGTAATGATCAATGGTAGAAGAGATTATGTATTGTGCATGAAGATAAAATAGTGTGTGATCAAGAGAATCTCGGTGAATAATATATCATTTATTTAAATTTCTACATGGTATCAGAGCGATATTTATCATTGGAGCAATTGCAAAGCGTTGAAGCGATTGAGTTTTTGTATTGAAGCGACCAGAGGAAGTTGGTGCTCAAGGATAAACTCGGGAAAATAAAAATCAAGAAGAATGACACTATTCCGGTATACTTGAAAAAGTTTTTCCACTGTAGGGATGAGCTTGGGAGTTTCGGAGTTAGTGTGGATGAAGAAGGAAAAGTCAAGAAGGTTGGGATTCGAGCAAAGAATCTCTACAAACTTGCAGTAGATGGGATGTCTACGGAGCTTCCTACTGTTGGGAAGTGTGAGAAAGCCATGCAATTGATGCTTGAGAGGGAGCAAGTTTTGCATGCAGGTAAGAGTGAACCTCGGGATTTGGAGCAGCCACAAGATGAGGATCATGGAGTGGAAGAAACCACTCATGCAGATAAATTTCATGCTAGATGGGCAGAGGGAGTGCATGTAGCTATACCACCAGGTGAGAGGTGGGGCGACATGCATGAGTAATCCCAAGAGGATATTTCTGGAAAAGATTCATTGAGATGGTGTGGATCTCATGAATTGAACCTGGCTACGAGGAGCCCATAGAGCAGCAGTAGCATGATCAGTTGGATTGATGCGGGCAGATCAAAGTGACAGTGTCGGATACTGGAGCGTGGCTCAGAGTTGACAGCAAGTGCAGAGTGCATGGATGAAGAGTTCAACATCACAGTGGTTCCTGAAGACATGTGCAGTAGCTAAGCATAAGTCGAAGACTTTGATGATAGATGCATCCGATTGATTGAGTTGTTTGGAGCCTATTCAGTTTCATAAGAGTTGCAGAGCAGATGCATGGAGTTGCATGGCGCTTGTAAAGGTTGCAGGGCGAATGCATGGAGTTGCATGTCACATGCAAAGACAGTCCTTTCTTGTTGAGAGGGAGTGTTGAAGATTGCAACAAGAAATATTGAAGGAGGCATTCTGAAGCATCATTCCTGATCCTAGTTGGAAAGTGATCACCTAAACTAGGTGGGGCCCACACAGGTGATTTTTGTCGCAAAGTCTATTTTTAGACATTGTCTATTTTTATACATATGGTTCATGTTCTGTAAGTTGCGGGATTCTATTTATGGATGGTTGTTCAAGTTGGAAAAATAGATGGATTTCTATTTTTAGACATATTGGGCAGAATCTATTTTTAGACATACATCGCGCAATCTATTTTTAGATCGCTAATCTAAAAATAGATATGTCGAATATTATTAGCCTAAGAATATTTACCCAAACATTATTCATTTCTTGGAGCACTCTGGGGCTTAAGTGTGCGGTATGTGGCACGGGGGTTAGCCTGGGATGTATGGAATTACGCTAGGCTCCGAGGGTTATGTGGAGCTATCGTATGATACTTCGCTAGAACTCATGTGAGAGAGTTTGGTGGAGTTGATTGAGGAAGTTAATGGAGTTGTGTTCAGTTTAACTAATGTAAACATAGTTGAGCTATTTGTATCTAGTTTAACTGATTGATACAATTAGTGAGAGTGGTGTGAATTAATTAATAATTAATTCAATAATTATAAACTCATTGATCAACTAAATAATACATCATTTAACTTCAGTGCATGGACAGTTTCAGTGGAGACCAGTGCAGAGATAGGTGAAAGGGCAAGTGTGACTATCAGTTGTGACTATAAGTGATGCATGGTTTGCATCCAACACTCAGTAGAGATGCCTATAAATACTACGTGAGCAAGGCTGGGGTAATTCAAACTCATCAAAAGGCATTCTTTAGCATGGATTTCGCAGTAGAGGCAAGCTATCAAGTGGTGGAGATTGGAGCATGTGTTTTTCTACATCTAGCTTGATTAGTGTGTAGCAAGTGGAGATTATACTGAGAGCTTGTGAGGATCTTTGTATGATGATTGTTACATGATCTCTATGACATATATAATATACAGATATTTGGGGGTTTTCAGCTTTAAGCTTTCCCATTACATACTGTGTTCATATGTGTGAATTTTTATGGTTTTAATGTGTGCATGCAATTGATTTTATTTCCATGTAATGACTCTCTTTCTCTTCAATGGTAGAAGAGATTCTATATTGTAAAGTGAAGATAAATAGTATGTGATCAGAGGAATTCCCAAGTGAATAATATATCATTTATTCAAATTTCTACATGGTATCAGAGCGATATTGATCATTGGAGCAATTCCAAAGCATTGAAGCGATTGAGTTTTTGTATTGAAGCGACCAGAGGAAGTTGGTGCTCAAGGATAAACTCGGGAAAATAAAAATGGAGAAGAATGACACTATTCCGGTATACTTGAAAAAGTTTTTCCACTGCAGGGATGAGCTTGGGAGTGTAGGAGTTAGTGTGGATGAAGAAGGACAAGTCAAGAATGTTGGGATTCGAGCAAAGAATCTCTACAGACTTGAAGTAGATGGGATGTCTACGGAGCTTCCTACTGTTGGGAAGTGTGAGAAATCCATGCAATTAATGCTTGAGAGGGAGCAAGTTTTGCATGCAGGTAAGAGTGAACCTCAGGATGTGGATCAGCCACAATATGAGGATCATGGAGTGGAAGAAACCACTCATGCAGAAAAATTTCGTGCTAGATGGGCAGAGGGAGTGCATGCAGCTATACCACCAGGTGAGAGGTGGGGCGACATGCATGAGTAATCCCAAGAGGATATTTCTGGGAAAGATTCATTGATATGGGGTGGATCTCATGAATTGAACCTAGCTACGAGGAGCCCATAGAACAGCAGTAGCATGATCAGTTGGATTGATGGGGGCAGATCAAAGTGACAATGTCGGATACTGGAGCGTGGCTCAAAGTTGACAGCAAGTGTAGAGTGCATGGGTGAAGAGTTCAACAGCGCAGTGGTTCCTGAAGACATGTGCAGTAGCTAAGTATAATTCTAATACTTTGATGATAGATGCATCAGATTGATTGAGTTGTTTGGAGCCTATTCCGTTTCAGAAGAGTTGCAGAGCAGATGCATGGAGTTGCATGGCGCTTGTAAAGGTTGCAGGGCGAATGCATGGAGTTGCATGTCGCATGCAAAGACAGTCCTTTCTTTTTGAGAGGGAGTGTTGAATATTGCAACAAGAAATAGTGAAGGAGGCATCCTGAAACATCATTCCTGATCCTAGTTGGAAAGTGATCACCTAAACTAGGTGGGGCCCACACAGGTGATTTTTGTCGCAAAGTCTATTTTTAGACTATGTCTATTTTTAGACATATGGATCATGTTCTATAAGTTGCAGGATGCTATTTGTGGATGGTTGGTCAAGTTGGAAAAATAGATGGACTTCTATTTTTAGACATATTGGGCGGAATCTATTTTTAGATTGCCGGTCTAAAAATAGATATGTCGAATATTATTAGCTCTTAATAATATTTGGACTATAAACATTATCTTATTCTCTTGGAGCACTTCAGTTAAGTGCACAGATGTGGCACAGGAGCTGACAGAAGGAATTACGCTATTCCTAAGGGTTAAGTGGAGCTATTGCATGGATACTTCAGTTAGAACTCATGTGAGAGAGTTTGGTGGAGTCGATTGAGGAATTAAATGGAATTGTGTTCAGTTTAACTAATCTAAACATAGTTGAGCTATTTGTATCTAGTTTAACCGATTGATACAATTAGTGAGAGTGGTGTGAATTAATTATTAATTAATTCACTAATTATAAACTCATTAATCAACTAAAGAATACATCAGTTAACTTTAGTGCATGGACAGTTTCAGTGGAGACCAGTGCAAAGATAGGTGAAAGGGAAAGTGTGACTATCAGTTGTGACTATAAGTGATGCATGGTTTGCATCCAACACTTAGTAGAGATGCCTATAAAGACTGCGTGAGCAAGGCTGGGGAAATTCGAACTCATCAAGAGGCATTCTTTAGCAGGGATTGCGCAATAAAGGCAAGCTATCATGTGGCATAGATTGGAGCATGTGTTTTTCTAGATCTAGCTTGATTAGTGTGTAGCAAGTGGAGATTATACTGAGAGCTTGTGAGGAGCTTTGTATGATGATTATTACATGATCTCTATGACATATATAATATATAGATAGTTGGGGGTTTTCAACTTTAAGCTTTCCCATTACATACCGTGTTCATATGTGTGAATTTTTATGGTTTTAATGTGTGCATGCAATTGATTTTATTTACGCATGTAATGATAAATGGTAGAAGAGATTATGTATTGTGCATGAAGATAAAATAGTGTGTGATCAGGATAATCTCGGTGAATAATATATCATTTATTCAAATGTCTACATGGTATCAGAGCGATATTGATCATTGGACCAATTGCAAAGCATTGAAGCGATTGAGTTTTTGTATTGAAGCAACCAGAGGAAGTTGGTGCTCAAGGATAAACTCGGGAAAATAAAAATGGAGAAGAATGACACTATTCCGGTATACTTGAAAAAATTTTTCCACTGCAGGGATGAGCTTGGGAGTGTAGGAGTTAGTGTGGATGAATAAGGACAAGTCAAGAAGGTTGGGATTCGAGCAAAGAATCTCTACAGACTTGAAGTAGATGGGATGTATACGGAGCTTCCTACTGTTGGGAAGTGTGAGAAAGCCATGCAATTGATGCTTGAGAGGGAGCAAGTTTTTCATGCAGGTAAGAGTGAACCTCAGGATGTGGAGCAGCCACAAGATGAGGATCATGGAGTGGAAGAAACCACTCATGCAGAGAAATTTCGTGCTAGATGGGCAGAGGGAGTTCGAGCAGCTATACCACCAGGTGAGAGGTGGGGCGACATGCATGAGTAATCCCAAGAGGATATTTCTGGGCAAGATTCATTGATATGGTGTGGATCTCATGAATTGAACCTGGCTACAAGGAGCCCACAGAGCAGCAGTAGCATGATCAGTTGGATTGATGTGGGCAGATCAAAGTGATAGTGTCAGATACTGGAGCGTGGCTCAGAGTTGACAGCAAGTGCAGAGTGCATGGGTGAAGAGTTCAACAGCATAGTGGTTCCTGAAGACATGTGCAGTAGCTAAGCATAATTCAAAGACTTTGATGATAGATGCATCAGATTGATTGAGTTTTTTGGAGCCTATTCAGTTTCAGAAGAGTTGCAGAGCAGATGCATGGAGTTGCATGGCGCTTGTAAAGTTTGCAGGGCGAATGCATGGAGTTGCATGTCGCATGCAAAGACAATCCTTTCTTGTTGAGAGGGAGTGTTGAGATTGCAACAAGAAATAGTGAATGAGGCATCCTGAAACATCATTCCTGATCCTAGTTGGAAAGTGATCACCTAAACTAGGTGGGGCCCACACAGGTGATTTTTGTCGCAAAGTCTATTTTTAGACTATGTCTATTTTTAGACATATGGATCATGTTCTATAAGTTGCGGCATGCTATTTATGGATGGTTGTTCAAGTTGGAAAAATATATGGATTTCTATTTTTAGACATATTGGGCAGAATCTATTTTTAGATTGCCAGTCTAAAAATAGATATGTCGAATATTATTAGCTCTTAATAATATTTGGACTCTAAACATTATCTTATTCTCTTGGAGCACTTCAGTTAAGTGCACAGATGTGGCACAGGAGCTAACAGAAGGAATTACACTATTCCTAAGGGTTATGTGGAGCTATTGCATGGATACTTCAGTTAGAACTCATGTGACAGAGTTTGGTGGAGTTGATTGAGGAAGTTAATGGAGTTGTGTTCAGTTTAACTAATGTAAACATAGTTGAGCTATTTGTATCTAGTTTAACTGATTGATACAATTAGTGAGAGTGGTGTGAATTAATTATTAATTAATTCACTAATTATAAACTCATTAATCAACTAAAGAATACATCAGTTAACTTCAGTGCATGGACAGTTTCAGTGGAGACCAGTGCAGAGATAGGTGAAAGGGTAAGTGTGACTATTAGTTGTGACTATAAGTGATGCATGGTTTGCATCCAAAACTCAGTAGAGATGCCTATAAAGACTGCGTGAGCAAGGCTGGGGTAATCAATTCTCATCAAGAGGCATTCTTCAACAGGGATTGCGCAGTAGAGGCAGGCTATCAAGTGGCAGAGATTGGAGCATGTGTTTTGTTAGATCTAGCTTGATTAGTGTGTAGAAATTGGAGATTATACTAGGAGCTGTGAGGAGATTTGCATGATGATTGTTACATGATCTCTATGACATATATAATATACAGATAGTTGGGGGTTTTCAGCTTTAAGCTTTCCCATTACATACTGTGTTCATATGTGTGAATTTTTATGGTTTTAATGTGTGCATGCAATTGATTTTATTTTCACATGTAATGATCAATGGTAGAAGAGATTCTATATTGTGCATGAAGATAAAATATTGTGTGATCAGAAGAATCTCGGTGAATAATATATCATTTATTCAAATTTCTACATGGTATCAGAGCGATATTGATCATTGGAGCAATTTCAAAGCATTGAATCGATTGAGTTTTTGTATTGAAGCGACCAGAGGAAGTTGGTGCTCAAGGATAAACTCGGGAAAATAAAAATGGAGAAAAATTACACTATTCCGGTATACTTGACAAAATTTTTCCACTGTAGGGATGAGCTTGGGAGTGTAGGAGTTAGTGTGGATGAAGAAGGACAACTCAAGAAGGTTGGGATTCGAGCAAAGAATCTCCACAGACTTGAAGTAGATGGGATGTCTACGGAGCTTCCTACTGTTGGGAAGTGTGAGAAAGCCATGCAATTGATGCTTGAGAGGGAGCAAGTTTTGCATGCAGGTAATAGTGAACCTCGAGATGTGGAGTAGCCACAAGATGAGGATCATGGAGTGGAAGAAACTACTCATGTAGAGAAATTTCATGCTAGATGAGCAAAGTGAGTGCATGCAGCTATACCACCAGGTGAGAGGTGGGGCAACATGCATGAGTAATCCCAAGAGGATATTTCTGGGCAAGATTCATTGAGATGGTGTGGATCTCATGAATTGAACCTGGCTACGAGGATCCCACAGAGTAGTAGTAGCATGATCAGTTGGATTGATGCGGGCAGATCAAAGTGAAAGTGTCAGATACTGGAGCGTGGCTCAGAGTTGACAGCAAGTGCAGAGTGCATGGGTGAAGAGTTCAACAGCGCAGTGGTTCCTGAAGACATGTGAAGTAGCTAAGCAGAATTCGAAGACTTTGATGATAGATGCATCATATTTATTGAGTTTTTTGGAGCCTATTCAGTTTCAGAAGAGTTGCAGAGCAGATGCATGGAGTTGCATGGCGCTTGTAAATGTTGCAGGGCGAATGCATGGAGTTGCATGTCGCATGCAAAGACAATCCTTTCTTGTTGAGAGGGAGTGTTGAATATTGCAACAAGAAATAGTGAAGGAGGCATCCTGAAACATCATTCCTGATCCTAGTTGGAAAGTGATCACCAAAACTAGGTGGGGGCCACACAGGTGATTTTTGTCGCAAAGTCTATTTTTAGACTATGTCTATTTTTAGACATATGGAGCATATTCTATAAGTTGTGGGATGCTATTTATGGATGGTTGGTCAAGTTGGAAAAATATATGGATTTCTATTGTTAGACATACTGGGCGGAATCTATTTTTAGATTGCCAGTCTAAAAATAGATATGTCGAATATTATTAGCTCTTAATAATATTTGGACTATAAACATTATCTTATTCTCTTGGAGCACTTCAGTTAAGTGCACAGATGTGGCACAGCAGCTGACAAAAGGAATTACGCTATTCCTTAGGGTTATGTGGAGCTATTGCATGGATACTTCAATTAGAACTCTCGTGACAGAGTTTGGTGGAGCTGATTGAGGAAGTTAATGGAGTTGTGTTCAGTTTAACTAATGTAAACATAGTTGAGCTATTTGTATGTAGTTTAACTGATTTATACAATTAGTGAGAGTGGTGTGAATTAATTAATAATTAATTCACTAATTTTAAACTCATTAATCAACTAAAGAATACATCAATTAACTTCAGTGCATGGACAGTTTCAGTGGAGACCAGTGCAGAGATAGGTGAAAGGGCAAGTGTGACTTTCAGTTGTGACTATAAGTGATGCATGGTTTGCATCCAACACTCAGTAGATATGCCTATAAATACTGCGTGAGTAAGGATGGGTTAATTCAAACTCATCAAGAGGCATTCTTCAGCAGGGATTGTGTAGTAGAGGCAGGCTATCAAGTGGCAGAGATTGGAGCATGTGTTTTTCTAGATCTAGCTTGATTAGTGTGTAGAAAGTGGAGATTATACTGAGAGCTTGTGAGGAGCTTTGTATGATGATTTTTACATGATCTCTATGACATATATAATATACAAATAGTTGGGGTTTTTCAGCTTTAAGCTTTCCCATTACATACTGTGTTCATATGTGTGAATTTTTATGGTTTTAATGTGTGCATGCAATTGATTTTATTTCCGCATGTAATGATCAATGGTAGAAGAGATTTTGTATTGTGCATGAAGATAAAATAGTGTGTGATCAGGAGAGTATTGGTGAATAATATATCATTTATTCAAATTTCTACACTCAAATCATTGATATATCTCCTCCTCAAAGCCTTCCCAAAAATACCCCTCCATGATGGTGTGGTATGCTCTCATAGAATAAGTGTGGCTGAAAATGAAATATTCATGAGATGTTTGTAGTAACTTCTCCTTGAACTTAGAAGCACTAGATAATAAGATCCTACCATGGTATTATATTACCCCATCTCTAACGAAATATCCATCCTCATGTAGTTAGCCATACAATATCATACAAGTGAAAAGATCCTTGGAATACTCCACCAATAGCTGGGAATTCCAATATGGATCTATCCTCCATAGTGACAGCATTGATGATCTATCATGAAGAACATACGTCATATGGTCATCCTCCTCTTTGACATCTCCCATGCCAAATATGCAAGTTGGAAGGTTGCTATCCTTCCGATGTTGCTTCTACCACAGCGCAGAATCTGAAATGGGAGTGGGTAAAGATGATGTTGAGAGAATTCCTCTCTCCTCCTTGAGTCTACCCAAGACTCCCAATGTTGTACCAAGCTCTCCCAAGGTCTCCACTCCTCCGAAATCAATGAGAGGTGCCTCAAAATGTGAAGCATCCATCCTCCTCTGCTGATCTGGTGGTCTCCCCAGTGAAATGTCTCCATGCAATGAGGCATCAATATTAAGAGTATACTGCATATATGGATGGACAGTCTTGTCCTTGCCCTTACTTCGCAATCCAGTATCCATATTAGGTGCATCAACCTCCTGAAATAGATAGGGGTATGTGCTCCTCATCACATGATGTTGATCATCCTCCCTATATCCTCCTTTTATCTCCATAGTTGCACACCTTTTCATCAATGGCACATGCAGATCATGAGTTGTGCCTTAATCTCCACTTATGAGATCCTAGGGAATTCCTTGCAATGCTGCAATAATCCCTCTTTTTGGATCAATAGCTCCCTCTTCCTCTGCATGATGTGCTAGATAAAATCTAGACATGACAGTGTTGTTGCCTTCATCCTCATCAACATGTATGGGCAACCTTCCAAGAATTGGATCCTCTTTTGAAAAAGGGATCAGCATGCCCTCTTGTTCAAGAGTATGAGATAAAGGTCTTGCCTCTAGCAAGGTATGATGCAAGATATCAGCCTCCTCAATTTTTTTCTAAAGTGGAGTTGAGTTTATGGTTTCCTCCATCCCATGCAAGGTTATGGTTTGTTTAGATTTGTTTAGCCCCACCACAGGTGTTGCAGAATTTTTTTCATCAAATATTTCCACTAATGTCTTAGTGAACCTAGCATAAGAAGAATTTTTTGCATTCTTCAAAGAAAAAGACTCAAATATACACCATGCATAGGCCTTACCTCAAAAATTCAATGCTGCAACTTTGATGGCTTCATCTTCAGAAATGCGATGTTGTTGCAAATAGGAGTCTAGCTCCTTCACCCAAGCTCTAGTTGAACATGTAGGTGAACCATCAAAATTAGATAGGAGGAATCTACCCCTATCATGTTGCTTGATTCTCTTCACCTTGATCTTGCAAAATTCTTGAAAAGTAATATGATCTCTAAACTTCTGAGTTTGAGATTCATACTCTTGCAAAAAATCACTAAGGGTTCCCCTCCTAGTCATTTCTTCTTCTTCCCTCTCTCTCATGGAAAATCTAGGTATATGAATGAGTTGTGCATCATAGTGTGTAGTTGCATGCTCACACTCATAATATGAAAATCTAGAGTCTGGTTCAGATTCAAACCCCCTTGGAGACTCTATACACATCTCCCTTCTCATCTTCTTGAGATCTTCATGAATGCTCTGCAAAGTTTGAGACAAGAATTTTGGAAGTTTCCCCTCCTTTATTTCTTCAAAGAATGGAGTCTTATTACTATTCATATTCTCTTCTTATTGTCTTTTAGATAGAATATTGGTTGAAATCCCCAAGCTGAGCCAAGATTACGCTTTGATACCACTGTAATATCCCAAAATGGGGACTGTCAGCAATGCATGTCTAAAAAACGCATTTTTCAGAAATGTATGCTACAGAAATCAAAATCAGCCCTCGGATCCCTTAGATCTGGAAATCTAAGATCTCAATCCAAGAGGAGATCAGAAACAAATCCTTATAGGTTAGGTAAACAAATCTCCCATGCCTATTATGGCTGAAAATGCCCCAAGAATGGGACTGCAGCAATACAAAATAATACTGCTCAGAAAATAACACAGTTCAGCAGAGTAAGAGCAAGAGGCAAATATGGAGGTTCAATAATCATTTATACATCAGAAAATCAGATCTATAATGTGGCCCATACAATGTACAAGAGAAAATGGAAGATTTTTATGAAGAAAATCCTCAAAAGGAGGTGTTGCAACAATGTATTAGACTACAAAAGGCTTGACAATGTTATTTTAAAGAGCTGTAGCAGCTATATATTACACTTCAGATCTAGAGAATATCTATGTGAAAAATATTAGATCTATATCAAATCTATACACTAGAAGAGCTCCTCTATAAATTCCCCTTGGGGTTTCGAGCAAAACATGAAATACAAAGAGTAGATCTAAGATCTAAGTTGTAGATCTTTAGTAATATTGAGAAATTTCTGAAGTAAATATAACAATAAGCAGATCATATCTTAACAGAAAATGGATTAGATATGTAATCCATGGATCACCACAGTGAAGGGCAGAACCCCAACACTAGAGATCTCTCCTCCAAAAGTATGTCAAAACACCCTGCAACTGTATACTTGCAAATAACACAGTTCTGGAAGGAAAACTATGATGTAGGCTCCAGTACTAGTTTGGCATGATGCCAAGATCTGAAAATGCAGCCCCAAAGATCTAACACTCTCTTACCAGGGGGATATAAGACTTACCCACAGAAACGAGGTACTAGATTGGCTTAGATCTGAGTAGATCTAGCCTCCACTTGCTGCAGCTTACAAGGACAACCAAACCCTCAACAGGATCTGTGTTGTAGTTGGAAGATGAAGCTTGGCCAATTACTTGATAGTGGACAAGATCAACAAGACTCCTCCAAGATTTACGCAATGGAAGAGGTGGGATTCCCGATCAGGAACACCCTAGTGCTAAACAGCACTATTCTTAGCTAAACAGCAAGAGAATGATATATGTCTAAATAGACAATATATTCAGAAATATAACATAATCAACAACATGTCTTCATATGGTTTCCTTGCCCTCCTTTTATACAAATGGAAGCCCTCTCTCCTTGGGTCCCACTCATTAGGGTTTCCTCCACCAATGAATCTTCCTCCCACTATCTCTGCATTGTCTCCCAAGATGATCTCCACCTCCTATCCCAGCACTATGGACTTGGTCAAACTTGAACTTGTCCACATGCAAATGCCCCTTTTCACACATGAGGGTGTGAAATCCAGCTCTTATGACTATCCATTTTCACACTATGAGGGATTTTATTCATATTTTTGAAATGTATGGGCCTCCTTACCCATTTATTTATCTCCTAAGTGAAATTGGCAAAAATCAATATTCCAATTAGTTGCATGCTAATTTTGGAATATTACACCTTAAAGACTGTTTTAATAAGTTGTGAGTATGTTTTCATTAAAAATTGTAATTCTAGCTTCCAGAAGAGTCTACTATACCAGGTCAAATCAAGATCCACAACCCGTTTTCATGGTAGATGATCCTGACAGAATTGGGAAAAATAATTAAAAAATAGAAGATTTAGGTAATAAAGTTTCCTTAGTTAGAGCAAATTCCCTTCCAAAACAGTTAGCAACTATACAAGACATTGATTTTGATTTAAATTTTGAACATTATTTATTCATAAACAAATCAGAAATTGATTTGAATAGCACTGTTATAGATCCTAATTTTATTTCATCTCTTGAAATTAAACAAGAAATTGTTTCAGTAGATTCTGAATCAAAGATTTTTGAGGTTTATGATAAACTTGATGAAATTAATGCTACTATACTTAAGGACATAGATGAAGCTATTTTTTAGCATTCAGTTGAATTAGCTGCTTTATCAGCTTATACCCCTAAGCCTTCTACCACTTATTTAGATACCAGCCTTTTAGAGTCTCAAGGTTCATCTCTATTTACTACCACGTCCTCCATTATCTCCACCACACTTCATTCCACAGATCCATTTATTCCTAAAAAACCATTCCAACCCAGAGTATTATTTCCATCCTCCACCACCTCATCTCCATCCACTAGTTTTCCTTTTGCACTTTCCAATACATCAATCTCATTCCCAGATACCTCTTCATATTTCCCAACTTCATCTTTTGGTTTCTCAACCACATTTTCTAGTACGTATTCTTATATCCTAGTCTCATCTGCAAGTTCTTCAACTACCTAAGCAAGTAGTTCTAGCTCTGCCCCAAGTACTTCCAATTTACCTCCAAGCCAAGCCAGAATTCAAGCTATGGCTGCTAGATATGTTCCCTTGGTCCTTCCAGCCCAAAGTTATCACTCTAACAATTCCCAAAGTTGTGATATTTTGATTTTATAGTTTAAAGAACATTAGAGGTAACCACGGACCTACTTTTAGCTTTAGGATCTAGCCTTCCTAATGCTTAGAGAGGGCTCTCTCTATAATATTTAACTTTTTTTTTATGTTTGATTTTAGGTTAGTTATATAGGGAAAATTGGTTTTGGGGTTTTGATTGATTTTGGTGGGAAAATCACTTAATGAGATGGATAACTGATGATCTATAAACCATTGGGTAGATGGAGTCAATGTGTCAAGCAGAAGAACCAGTATCAAGGTCTAAAGTAAAATGTTTAAAGGGCAATATAGTAGAGTCACTAAAGATCTTCAAAGGCTGATTGGTGAAGTGGCTTTAATCGGGATAAAGAGCAACTAAGAATTATTTAATCCGGATAAGAAGTGAGAAGGTAGGGGCAAATCGAAATTAGGGAGCAATTAAGGGTTCCCTAGTCTGGATATCAGGAGAAAACATTAAAATGAAAACCAATCAATAATAGAGTGCTTTTAACAAATTCTGATATAGCATTTCCTAATTTCACATTAAAATTTAGAACAAATTTATGAATGGATGGAAAACATAAGAAAATAGACAAATAATAGTAGAAAGTACTTCACTTAAGTGGCCTAACACATGAATCCAGTAATATGATGCTTTATTCCTTGAAATCTAGTCCTTTGACTTGAAATTGCTTACAAAAACCCTTAGGTTCAGAATTTTCTAGCTATAGAAATATTCATCAATTTAATCCACACTAATACTTCAAGTAATGAATTATTTATACAAAAGTAATACAAAATATCTTAGAACAATCATAGGAATTTTCTATGGAAAATAAAATATCTATTACAAAAAGATAGTGACAGCTACATAACAAACTTGCAAGTTGTCCTATTCATTAAAATAAAATATATTTTATGTTGGTTTTGGGCTGCAGCTGGTTGTTGTGTTGTCTTTAACGTTGGCAAGTGGTCTTCAATATGTTTCAAATCTTTATCTCTCACCTGATACACTTTAACTGATACACTTTACCTCTTATACTCTTTAACCTGTTGTTTTGAATTTTTACTGCTTTTTAAAAATCTGTTTTTACTGTGAAAAATAGCACTCTGCTTTTTTACTCCTCTTTCACTACAAACTATCTTTTTAAAGTAAATATGTAAACTTCTACCAAAACTCTGCCTCTGGTAACTTAATCTTAATAAGCTTTCTGAAATTTTCATCTGCTTCTATGTACCTTGCAAATGTTGGTTTGATTACAAAGAGGTGTTTTGTCTCATGTTGTAAATAAAATAATTTTTCAACACTTTGCCTGTTGTAACTCCTAGCCAATCTGCCTTGTTCACTTCTTCCTTGGAAAATTCCCCGATCTTCTTATTGTAATCTTCTTGCTTCATCAGTTTATCATTGATAACAAGAATGTTTGGCAAGCCTTTTTGTCTTAATGTGTCAAACTTAACAATGAATATAGTTATAGCCATGTCCATGTTTTGACACTTCTCTTCTAGCTACTTCATCAAGTTTTTCTTTGAAATTACCTTTCTTACCTCAAGAATTGTTTCAGTTCTGTCAGTTATCCCTATCTCATCCAATTCTTATTTTTTTTTAGTATTAAGAAACTTGATTATTTCTAGGGCTTCTTCACGCTTAGCACCTAGCTCTTCCTTTGTCTTCAAAATTTCTTCTTTGGCTGCTTTGATTAAATCCTTTTTTTCATAGATCACTTGAATTGATGGCCAAGTATCATTAATTGACTCAATGATCTTGGACCATAGTTGATTTTTTATGTAGGCCATGGACTCTTTCAAGGTTAATTCTGTTTCTACTTTTTAAAGATGTTCACTTAACCTTTTGGCTTTCTGTTCCTCTGTTTTAGCATTTATCTGTGCTAATTTCTTGGCATATTCCAAGTTCTTTATTTGCTCTTTAAATCTATTGATCTCATTATTCTGTATTGACATATCTTTCATGGCTTTGATGAGTTTACTGGCCTCATCTTACTATTGAACTGCTGAAGTAGAAGATTCTGAGGCTGAAGTAGTAGAAGAAGTAACTGGCACTATTGTGGCTAGTGGGACTTTTGATGCTAACTCTTTTGCTAAAGTTGAAGGAATTGTTGTTGTTACCATGGGAATGACTGTAGGAGGAACACTTTGAGTTTTTGCAATTTCTTTTTCTTGGACAAGCTTGTCCATTTCAATCTCCATCTCCTTGATTTGTGCTATCATTTGTAGTATGAGACTCATCATCTCATATTTTTGATTTGCCTCTTGCAAAATATATTTAGCTTGTGAATGTTTTGTTGGAGGCAGTTTCAGTTGCTTTCTAAGTGCTGCAATATCAACATTTTTATTCTTTACTAATTCCTCTGCTACTTTCACGTTTGAAGGGTCATACCCTACTTCAATCACCAATTCCTCTAAATACTTGATTCTAGTGTCTTTAGCATATGAAGAGGCCTTTTCAACCCTAAGTTGATCTCTTATATTTTTAAAGTGTTCTGGAGCTTCTGGGCACTCATTTCGTTTGTGGTCATGGTATAATAAAGCATTTCTGAGCTTTGCTTGTGAAACTCAATCTAATCCAAGGGATTGATGTTCTCTATTGGAATTTCAATATCAGCTCTCTTGTAATCTGATGTTGTTGTAGGTTTAGGCACTATTGGCTGTAGCACTATCATTAGAAACTTTTTATTTGTATAATCAAAGGCTGAAAGTAGCCTATTTTGAATCCTTGGAGTTGTGAATAGATCTCATTCTTGATCTCTTCATTTTTGGCTTTGATCTGTTTGTATTTTTCTTTGATATACAAGTCTTTATCTTATTCCTGTTGTGATGAATATGCTTCCATGATTTGTTGTTTTTCAATCATCTGAGTGTTAGAAGTAGCAGTTTCCTGCTCATTTTCAATTATTGTATGAGTCACAGTATCCTACTCTAGGTTTTCTTCATCTATAACCTCAATTGTTTCCTTTTCTTTATCTGCTGGATTAATTTTATGTTTCTTATTGTATCTGAGCTTGAATCTAGTTTTTGTTGTTGTTTCAGCTATATATGTGCCTTCTTCTCTGATTCTCTTTGTGGTTATGTCCTCCTGAATAGTAGTCTGCAAAGTGTGACTAGTATCACCTTGCTTGACAGATTCCATCAATGTATTTTCCAACCATTTATCTTGGTTGGAAAAATTTTCAATTTCAAGCTTTTTATCATGAATATATGGGGTTAATTTTCATTTCACCCTCATATTACTAATTATTCCATGAGGATCATAGTTCCACAGGAAACTTTCATCAAACTTATACTCTAGCAACTGTTTTGTTGCCTCTATACCTGCTTCCATGTGATTGCATATGAAAGGACCCACCTGGTTTTTCAATTTGAACTGAGTCTTCTTTTTAGTAGCCAAAAAAATTATAGAATCTGAGTTTAATATTTTTCTTATATACTCTAAGGAAAACACTCTCATTAGAAAGTACTTTGGAAATTTATAGGGCAAGAGGTTTGACCCATAGACTCTAATCTCTGTGTGATTTTGGTAAAGGTACCAATCACTAGTTCTTCTCTGATCTGATAGCTGTAAAACTTTCTTTATCTCATCACTTATCCTTGGTTGTACACTGTTTGTAAGAATAATTATCAATGGGTGAATAAAATAGTCTGTGAAATCCATATAAGTAAACTCAGTTGACTTTTTTCTGATTAAAGAAGTCCAGAAAATAATTGACAATGGATTACCTTCTACATCCAACTTCTGAAGGGCTATTGGGAATTTATCTGCTTGAAAGTAAAGGAACATATGAAAGAGGAATGAGGTATATCGGAAAACAGCTTCAGTGGGAATATTTACAAGCTGATCATGGATACTATCAGCTATATACTCAGCATAGTTATAAATGACTGTGGGGGGTGTTAGACTCCGTCTTATGTCAGTGTGAAATTGATTCTTCTTCAAAACCCTGTTTTGAAGAAGAAATCATTAAATGTGTTTTTTAGAATATGTATCAAATTTTCCAGCTCTTCAAAAGGCAGCAGCTCAGCTCCGATCCCTGCAAAAGAGTGACAAAATACATCATCAGCAATCAGAGAAGGAAATTGTAAAACAGAGTTTCAATGTCAAAAGTGCCAAAAGGCTGCCAAAATCTCAGATACTATACAGGATACTGGGCCCTCTCGAGTTATTGAATTCCAGTCTAGTTTGTGCAACTTCTTCATGAAGGTTATCCTGTTGTAGTAGCCTTCACATTAAAATATCCTTACACCATGATAAAATTTTAGAGTCAGCTGCAGCTGTTGTATTGGAGATCTGGGTTGTGGGCAATGACATAGCAAACATACAAGGGTCAGTTCACTGAGAAGCAAAGTAAAACTCGAGATAAAATTATCAAGCGGAATGGAAAGGTTGCAAATTTGAAAAAGGAGATTGATGCTATCCAAACAAAAGAAATAGCACAGGGTGGATTGACATAGGGTCAACAGACTCAAATTGCTTGAAATGAACAACATATTGAACAGATTCTTGAGGAGCTTGAGAGTTTAGAAGAAACTCTTAACCAGAGAATCCAAGAGAGTGTTGGTGCACCGCCTAGAAGGTTCGGAAACTCATTCCAAGATTGGTATTCTGGGTGGAGCTCCATGAAGACATTGATATCAAAAGGACTAGTTGTGAAATCAAGCTGCCCAGCAAAGTATATGCTAAACAGCGGAAGGAAAAGTGGCAGGAAAGGAATGCCTCCAAAGGTCAGGAATACCTGAAGGAGGAGGCTCTTTGATACAAAGTCAACAGATAACGACAGTATCTTCAAGTGAGCAGATTTGTTGCAACAAGATACCATCAACTTCGAGCCAAAAAGAGAAGTGAATAAAAAGGATACAACAGGGAAGTCGACAAAGAGTACGTTACAGGAGGAGAGCTTTTTAATCAAATTGCTCAACATGGGAAATTAAAGGAAGATGATGTCAGAAAATATTTTCAGCAACTTATAAATGCAGTCGATTATTGTCATAGCAGAGGAGTTTACCATAGAGATCTTAAGCCGGAGAACCTTCTTTTGGATTCAAAAGGAAATCTGAAGATCTCTAATTTTGGTCTAAGTGCACTTTCACAGCAAATGAAGGAAGATGGACTGTTGCATACTGCTTGTGGAACCCCCAACTATGTTGCCCCAGAGGTCATTGTGGACAAGGGATATGATGGTGCTAAAGTTGATCTGTGGTCTTGTGGAGTCATTCTGTTTGTCCTCATGGCCGGCTATTTACCATTTGATGAAACCAACATCATAGCCCTTTATAAGAAGATATACAGAGCAGATTTCACTTGCCCGAAATGGTTTTCTCCAGGAGTTCGGAAACTGATTCTGAGAATACTTGAGCCGAATCCTAAATATCGGATTACAATTCCTCAGATATTAGAAAGTTCTTGGTTCAAGAAAGGCTACAATCCAGTCAAATTTTAAGGAGAAAGAGATACCAATCTTGATGACATCGATGCCGTATTTAGTGACTCTGTTGAACACCTGCTACAGAAATCATTACAAAGATGGAGGAGAGCGTGAAGCCACTTGGGTTCAATGTTAAAAGACGTGATTACAAGATGAGATTCCGGGGTCTGAAACAGGTAGAAAGGGGCATCTTTCTGTAGCTACAGAGGTTTTTGAAGTTTCTCCTTCTCTCTTTGTTGTGGAAGTAAAGCTGGCGGGGATACCCTAGAGTACAACAAGTTCTATGAGAATTTTTCTACTGCTTTAAAGGACATTGTGTGGACATCTGAGGTGGACGTGACAAAAGAATAGCTGGAACTACAATGGTAGGAAGGACTACTGGAGTTTTAACATGATCAAAGGGGACATGATTGATATGGTTGATATGTATTGATCAGATGATGTTTTGTGTAATGAAATGAATACTGTGGTTCCTTTTGTAAAGAACCAAGCGCACAATTCATTTGGTGCTAAGATGGCTATCTGCATCTTCTGATTTAGACCATCATTGCTTGAACGATTTAGAACTGAGCACACACAAAGTTGAAACAAATGTGTTAGCAATGCCTCCCCTTGAAAATGGGAATAAATTTGCTGAATTGTATGATGTTCAAGTTCAAGGCATCAGAAATTTAAGCTTGTGCATCTTGTGGCCGAGTTGAAGGTCGAGCGACCCACCTGGGCAGAGCGACCCACTTGGGTGATTTTCGTAGTGTAAAATTGCAACGTGAGCGACCCACTTGGAGGTGAGCGACCCATTTGCCAACAGAACTCAGAAAGTTGTGTTTTGTGCGCCCAGTCTTCATCCAAAACGACTTCAACGAATTGCAAACAGATTTGATCATTGTGCAATGGATTTTTTATGGTTGTGATGATTTTGATGTTGAGATACAGGCACGAGGAGTAAATTCCGTCATCAAATCAAGATTTTGTAGGCATATGTTGACGATGATAAGGATGAATCATTTTACACATTAAATCGGGCATGCGATGTGAATGGTTGTCTCCAAACTAGTCATTTGTAATGATTATCAAATGCTGAAGGAGCGTTGTGCTTGTTTGGAACATGAAAATGCAAAAATACGACTGAGGCATGAGTCTGGAAATTTAAGAGATGATGCTGAATTGGAATGCGATAAGTCTGGAACCGACAGAATTTCAGTTTAAAGGTTATTTTTGTTGATTTTATTCAAAGTGGTAAGGGGAAATAAATAATCAAAGGCCGAAATTAGAAAGAAGATATCGACCACAACAGAAAAGTAGGATTCGATTCCTATTTCAATGACTTCAGTTAACAATCCAGATGGGTCTGCGCTCCATATTTGTCTCTTAATCATTGGCTAGCAGAGATCTTCAAATGGTAAATGTAACATGGCAATCAAAGTTAGAAGCCGGAAGTGCAGATAATTATCCCAGCAAAGCAAATCGAATTGGTTAGTTCATTTTGGGTCTTCAGTTGTAGTTCAGAAAATTCAGCTACCGGTTCTACCAATTCATTGGTCATCAACAAACAAATACAGCGCTATTCCTTTTAGAGCAGATTTTTCCTATTTTCATGATTATTGATGTAACTGCCCCTTATTTTCATCAATTAGTTAGCATTTCTCATAATTTATTTAATGTATTGTAAAATCACTGAGGGGTTCGGAGAGAGAGCTAGTGTAGGAGAAAATTAGAGTTTTATTGTACAGATTTTGACAGAGATTTTAATGAAAATACCCAGCTCTGGCTTCTGAGATTCCTGTGGTATGAGATTTAACATTTGTGTCCTCTTTTGTTTCATATGTAGCCTGTTATGTGTTCATGTCATTTCATGATCATTTCCAATTGAACAAATGAAGTGTTAAGGGAGAATTCATAATTTATATGCTCTGCCTTTAAGTTTTTTCATATTTAATGTTTTCTTCTGTTCAACAAGGATTCATCACACATGCCCTTGTCGACTTCTCAGCAGTCTTGTCATTCCGTTTATCTCAATTTAATTGCTAAACTTCATGCTTACCTTGCCTCAGGAGATAATCTGCATTCTTCATTTAATCTCTGCTCTTGCTGTCTTTGCCCCACACAGCCCAGAAAACCCCAATCATTTATTTAAAACCTCTTGCTTATCAATTTACTAGCCTAAAATCAATATCAGTGTTTCATTTAGGTCATCTCAGATCCTATTGGACATCTTTCACTGAGTTTGACCCGGAGAGAGCCCTCTCCTGTCCTCGTAGGGCTAGCTACGAGGCTAAGTTTGGTTTGATGTTGCCTCGAGTTTTGCCTTCTTCAGCCTGTGACAGAATCGAGCGCTAACATAGTGGCGACCATACTGGGGAAGATGGTTTGTTGTTGATGTGACAGTCGATTTGTAGATTGTCTTGCTCCAGTACATGAAATCAAGTTGCAGATCCGATTGCTGATGGTGGACAGCAGTCAGACACCGCAAGGCTGAAATCATTCACCTGGCGACTTCATTCACTGAAAGATCCAGACAATCAATGCTTCATGGTGACTTCACTGCAGGGAGATCAGTAGCTGTGAGATTTTCAAGATGGACCGGATTGCAAGAAGATACGCTCCCATGAGCTGAGATCACATTCCAGGTTTTCCGAATAAGATGCCCAAGGTGGATTGGTCGAGGAATCTGCCTACGTTTAACAATGATGGTAAGAAAGATGCTGCTTTACATTTAGTCAGATTTCACATGCATATTCGCAAGTTGAGGGTTGATTTTCCTGAAGATTGCTTGATGAAGATGTTCCTGGCCACTCTGGAAGGTGAAGCTCAGTCATGGTATGAAAATTTGCCGCTGGCCTGTATTTACTGTTTGAAGGATTTTCATGCCCTGTTCATTGAAAGATATCGAACATCTTATCCATCGTTAAATTTAGTTCATGACTGTTGCAAACATGCTTTGTCTTTTATTGAAAGCCTGGAGAAATATTATGAAGATGATAATTTCATGAATGATGAAATCATGGAGGCCCTGTATGAGAATCCATTTCAGCAATATGAAGAGAACCTAAAGGATACCTATCAAGGTGCTCAGGAGACTTTGCAGCAGGTTGATGGCCATATGGCTGAAAATGATGAAAGGCAGAATGTCATTTCAGATCTGCCCACGGAAGACAGCAGCATGCAAGTAAGTCCAGTTCCAATTGCAGATTGTGATAATGTCCAGACGGCTACTTCAGATTCAGATTCAGATCATGATGACCAAGCATATCTTGTGTTGAAGCCCATCAAGGAGAACTCTGCTGTTGAAATCATCTGGGATGCAGAAGACACAGTAATGGATCCAAATGTTCTCAGTCATACTGTCAGATCATCATTAGAACACAGCCTTCATGAAGAAGCAATGCAGTCAGTTCATGAAAGACAGAATGAGATCTTTGTGCAAGTAAGTGATAAATCTCCTTTCAATAACTCAGTAATGAATGATAGTTTGAATGCCCTGGCATATGAAGATAATTACTGTTTAAGCAGAAGAAAACAAAAGGCATTGTCTCCTTTGTCTGAAGATGAGATAGATCTACTTTTGAAAGGTCATGTTTCAGCCAAAACTACAACAGATGTGCAGTGCATACATAATCAGGAAAGTGTTGGTGAAATTTCTTCCTCTGTTGAAAAAGATGATTGTCTTGTAATCAGTTGTGTAGATCAGCAAACAGATAATTTTTTCCTTCACAAAGATGATAAGGCTGTCATGTTTGATAATCTTGAAGATTCTTTTTTGTTTAACAATGACCTAGATCATGAAGTTGAGGGATATATGTCAGAATTTCTCATGGTCAAGGAACCTACAGCTAACACTCAGATGGCAGATCTGTGCATTTCTATCCCTCAGAAATCAATTGTCCTTTCAGATCAGAGTGAGGTGAATACTAGTATTTTTGCAGCTGGATCTCCAGATAAGCCAGTGCTTCAGGATTTTCAAGATCCCTTCAGCATTCTTCTGCAAGCATTAGAAAGGATAAATGTTGCCTGGTTTATTGTCATAAGCTTTGCTTTCAGTGATTGTGTTGAGCTGCCTACAGGTTCATCATTATGCCTGCTCAAGGAGAATGAGAGCAGAAATTTGGGGTGTAGCCATCTGCTGGATTGGTTGCATTGGAAGGCCAATTATACATGATTGTACATATCACATCAGTATGCAGGGGGTTTCCATCAGGGTTTTGAAATTTTGATGGACTGCTGCCCTTTTCAGAAATTTTTTGTTTAATTTAGTCATTTCAGTTTGCATCAAGTCAGTGTGAGTCGAATTTCTAGTTAATAAACTGAGTTATCAGTCTTTAGTTTGTTTGTCAGAATAATGATTCCATCGCCCAATGGATGGAGGCACTGTCTGCTCTCCCAAAGTTCTGCGGTTCTTGGCACCTCCAAGAAGCGGCAGCTGCCATCCCCATTGGAGCCAAATGTTAGACTCCGTCTTATGTCAGTGTGAGATTGATTCTTCTTCAAAACCCTGTTTTGAAGAAGAATTCATTAAATGTGTTTTTTAGAATATGTAATGCTGCAAATTCTCCAGCTCTTCAAATGGCAGCAGCTCAGCTCCGATCCCTGCAAAAGAGTGACAAAATACATCATCAGCAATCAGAGAAGGAAATTGTAAAACAGAGTTCCAATGTCAAAAGTGACAAAAGGCTGCCAAAATCTCAGATACTACACAGGATTCTGGGCCCTCTCGAGTTATTGAATTCCAGTCTAGTTTGTGCAACTTCTTCATGAAGGTTATCCTGTTGTAGTAGCCTTCACATTAAAATATCCTTACACCATGATAAAATTCTAGAGTTAGCTGCAGCTGTTGTATTGGAGATCTGGGTTGTGGGAAATGACATGGCAAACATACAAAGGTCAGTTCACTGAGAAGCAAAGTAAAACTCGAGATAAAATTATCAAGCGGAATGGAAACGTTGCTAATTTGAAAAAGGAGATTGATGCTATCCAAGCAAAAGAAATAGCACAGGGTGGATTGACATAGGGTCAACAGACTCAAATTGCTCGAAATGAACAACATATTGAACAGATTCTTGAGGAGCTTGAGAGTTTAGAAGAAACTCTTAACCAGAGCATCCAAGAGAGTGTTGGTGCACCGCCTGGAAGGTTCGGAAACTCATTCCAAGATTTGTATTCTGGGTGGAGCTCCATGAAGACATTGATATCAAAAGGACTAGTTGTGAAATCAAGCTGCCCAGCAAAGTATATGCTAAACAGCGGAAGGAAAAGTGGCAGGAAAGGAATGCCTCCAAAGGTCAGGAATACCTGAAGGAGGAGGCTCTTTGATACAAAGTCAACAGATAACGACAGTATCTTCAAGTGAGCAGATTTGTTGCAACAAGATACCATCAACTTCGAGCCAAAAAGAGAAGTGAATAAAAAGGATACAACAGGGAAGTCGACAAAGAGTACGTTACAGGAGGAGAGCTTTTTAATCAAATTGCACAACATGGGAAATTAAGGAAGATGATGTCAGAAAATATTTTCAGCAACTTATAAATGCAGTTGATTATTGTCATAGCAGAGGAGTTTACCATAGAGATCTTAAGCCGGAGAAACTTCTTCTGGATTCAAAAGGAAATCTGAAGATCTCTAATTTTGGTCTAAGTGCACTTTCACAGCAAATGAAGGAAGATGGACTGTTGCATACTGCTTGTGGAACCCCCAACTATGTTGCCCCAGAGGTCATTGTGGACAAGGGATATGATGGTGCTAAAGCTGATCTGTGGTCTTGTGGAGTCATTCTGTTTGTCCTCATGGCCGGCTATTTACCATTTGATGAAACCAACATCATAGCCCTTTATAAGAAGATATACAGAGCATATTTCACTTGCCCGAAATGGTTTTCTCCAGGAGTTCGGAAACTGATTCTGAGAATACTTGAGCCGAATCCTAAATATCGGATTACAATTCCTCAGATATTAGAAGTATGGGGTTAAGAAAGACTGCGAAATCCGGTCAAATTTTAAGGAAAAGAAGTACGGTCTTGATGACATCGATGCCGTATTTAGTGACTCTGTTGAACACCTGCTACAGAAATCATCACAAAGATGGAGGAGAGCGTGAAGCCACTTGGGTTCAATGTTAAAAGACGTGATTACAAGATGAGATTCCGGGGTCTGAAACAGGTAGAAAGGGGCATCTTTCTGTAGCTACAGAAGTTTTTGAAGTTTCTCCTTCTCTCTTTGTTGTGGAAGTAAAGCTGGCGGGGATACCCTAGAGTAAAACAAGTTCTATGAGAATTTTTCTACTGCTTTAAAGGACATTGTGTGGACATCTGAGGTGGACGTGACAGAAGAATAGCTGGAACTACAATGGTAGGAAGGACTACTGGAGTTTTAACATGATCAAAGGGGACATGATTGATATGGTTGATATGTATTGATCAGATGATGTTTTGTGTAATGAAATGAATACTGTGGTTCCTTTTGTAAAGAACCAAGCGCACAATTCATTTGGTGCTAAGATGGCTATCTTCATCTTCTGATTTAGACCATCATTGCTTGAACAATTTAGAACCGAGCACACACAAAGTTGAAACAAATGTGTTAGCAATGCCTCCCCTTGAAAATGGGAATAAATTTGCTGAATTGTATGATGTTCAAGTTCAAGGCATCAGAAATTTAAGCTTGTGCATCTTGTGGCCGAGTTGAAGGTCGAGCGACCCTGATGAGACGACCCCGCCGGGTGATTTTCGTAGTGTAAAATTGCACGTGGCGACCCACGCCCCGGAAATTGAAGCGACATTCTGTGACGAACTCGAAAAGTTGTGTTTTGTGCGCCCATTTTTCATCCAAAACGACTTCAACGAAATTGCAAACAGGTTTTGATCATTGTGCAATGGATTTTTAATATGGTTGTGATGATTTTGATGTTTGAGATACAGGCACGAGGAGTAAATTCCGTCATCAAATCAGATTTTGTAGAAGCATATGTTGAAGATGATAAGAGATGAATCATTCACATTAAATCGGGCATGTGATGTGAATGGTTGTCTCAAGCTGGTCATTTGCAGCACGTTCTTAAATCTTCCTTTGAAGGGCCGTTGTGCTTGTTTGGAACATGAAAATGCAAAAATACGTGAACGCATGAGTAAGGAAATTTAAGAGATAGTCACTGGCAATTGGAATGCGATAGTGGGCAGAAGCGAATTTCGGTTTAAAGGTTATTTTTGTTGATTTTATTCAAAGCGGTAAGGAAATAAATAATCAAAGGCCGAAATTAGAAAGAATATATCGACCACAACGAAGAATTAGGATTCGATTCCTATTTAATGACTTCAGTTAACAATCCAGATGGATCTGCGCTCCATATTTGTCTCTTAATCATTGGCTAGCAGAGATCTTCAAATGGTAAATGTAACATGGAAATCAAAGTCAGAAGCCAGAAGTGCAGATAATTATCCCAGCAAAACAAATCGAATTGGTTAGTCCATTTTGGGTCTTTAGTTGCAGTTCAGAAAATTCAGCTACAGATTCTACTAATTCATTGGTCATCAATAAACAAATATAGCGCTATTCCTTTTAGAGCAGAGTTTTCCTATTATTGATGTAACTGCCCCTTATTCTCATCGATTAGTTAGCATTTCTCATAATTTATTTAATGTATTGTAAAATCACTGAGGGGGGGTTCGGGGAGAGAGCTAGTGTAGGAGAAAATTAGAGTTTTACAGATTTTGACAGAGATTTTAATTAAAAAATGCAGCTCTGACCTCTGAGATTCCTGTGGTATGAAATTTAACATTTGTGTCCTCTTTTGTTTCATATGTAGCCTGTTATGTGTTCATGTCATTTCATGATTGTTTCCATTTGAACAAATGAAGTGTTAAGGTAGAATTCATAATTTATATGCTCTGCCTTTAAGTTTGTTCATATTTGGTGTTTTCTTCTGTTTGACAAGGATTCATCCTCTATGCCCTTGTCAACTCCTCAGCAGTCCAGCCATTCCATTTAATTTCAAATTTGATGTTAAATCTCTTGCTTATCTCGCCTCAGGATATAATCTGTGTTTTTGATTATATTTCTCTGTTCAAGCTGTTCTTTGCCCCACACAGCCCAGAAAACCCAAACATTTATTTAAAACCTCTTGCTTATCAATTTACTAGCCTAAAATTAAGATCAGCATTTACTATCGGTTATCTCAGCCCCTTTGAAGATCCTTCGCTGAGTTTAACCCGGAGAGAGCCCTCTCCTGTCCTCGTAGGGCTAGCTACGAGGCTAAGGTTGGTTTGATGTTGCCTCGAGTGTTGCCTTCCTCAGCCTGAGGCAGATTCGAGCGCTAACAGGGGGTTTACCAGGCACAAAATTGGATATAAAACCAAGTATAGACTCATCAGTGTGCTCATCAGTAAAGTAACCAAGGATAAAGGACAACATTGAAATAACATGTCTTGATCCTTCAGGAAATTTAGAAGATGAATATGGAGGGTTGATATCTGGGATTTCAACATATGAAGGCATGAATATATGAAAGATTTGAAATATTTAGGAAATTCTAAATCCATATAGAGCTTTGTAAGAGCTTCTATAGAAATTGGGACTGCATTAGGATCTGGTTTCAACTGAAGCATTTGGTTTATGGATTCTACAGTGGTAGTGAATAATACTTCTTTAAAAAACATTAAAAATAGCTCTTAGGTCAGGGGAATAGTGAGCTTGACATAGTATAATGACCTCTGGACACTGATGGGTATGGGGAACTACATATTTGGGCAAACTGGACTCACAAATTTGAACTTCATCTCCCTGATCCAAATATTTTTCTAAACTCCACCAGTGGAGATCAAGAATATTGAATTCAATTACTGGATCAGTTATTTTATAATCAACATCAGCTAAAGGGGTATGCTCAACATCTACAATAGGAGGTTGTAGTGGATTTATGACAATTGTGTTTTTAGAAGCCATTTCTAGGTCTGGCCTTGACACTTTAGACCTCTGGATCTTAGAAAACTTTGTTTTTAGGTTTTTTATACTCTTATGTAAGCTTAAACTATTTACAGAAGTTATTTTAATATGACAAAGGTTTCCTTTGGAGTTTTAACAGGTAAACTCTAGATTTTTATGCTTCAAACCTTCAATTCTGCTCCAAAATCAATCTTTAAACCTTTTTATAGATTCAGGGAAGGTTTAACAAGGTTTTACTATCTTTTCTTGGATAAAACAGACCTAAAAAATTCTAATTCATGCACAAAAGGGGTTTTGGGCATTTATAAAAGGGTTTGAATCATTCAAAGGGTTTTCTGGAGGTCTAGAATGATTTAAAACAATCGGACTTTGCTTAAAATTAACGTACAGTTTTCAGAAATTGTAAATTTATCGAGCTTTTAAAAAAAATATGACTTTCGGAGGCATTAAGTATTTTTTTTTGGGCAAACAGGCTTCACGAGTCTCAAATTCACAAGTATAGCTCTTTTCAGATATAATCTGGGTATTTTTTCTTGAAAAATACCTATTATTTTAGGTAATTGACCAGAAAAAGGGCTTCTTAGATGTCTGGGAGATTTAAAAACCTTGATTGTGGTATTTTAGACATGATTTGGAAGGTCTGAGTGATCAAATCAATAAATTATAACTGAATTTGGTTGTTTGTGGATGAAAACGGGGCGCAACATCCTTTCTCCAGTCGGAGACAATTAAATGAGCAGAAAACGCAAAAAAAAGGGTTTGAACGTGTACATCTGTTGTTTTATACAAATTTAGGTATGAAACAGTGTTTGCATTCAATGCGAATCAATTTGAATGGGGGCAGTTTGGCGCGGGGAAGTTAAATACCGCCAAGCAATTATCACAATGTTGGAGGGTGGTAAATGGTTTCTTTGAAACGGATGTGATTCAATTACTTAATGTCGCGTGGAGGAGTGATAATCAGAAAATAACACCCATATCGCAAACCCAAAATTGATTAGATATCACGTTATTGAAATTGCGATATGGATGATGGGCCATCAGATTGAGCGGAGGGAGTGTGAACGGACATGATTAACTCATGGAACTTGCAGGGTAGATGGGTGTGGGGCCTGATAACTTTTATGTGGTAGGGTTAAATTTATATGTTAAAACATGGTTTTAAATGTATAAGTTTAATGTTTAAATGGGATAGGCGGGTAAGCAGAATACACATAACAAATAGGCTATTTACATGTGTAATACAATCTTTCGACGGATTTTAACACGTGGTTTAAACCTATGGGGGGAGCAGAATATGTCACGTGGAGTATTTAAACCATAGGATAAAATAAAATCTGGGTTTGGGGTATTTTAATAAAGTGAATTATTATAACTACGGGGTAGGGTATTTATAGTGGAAGTAATAAAATAGGTTAAATGTTAATATGAAAATGAATGAGTGAAAAATATTCAAATACCATTTATAAAGTGTACTTTAAGCATTTGGGCATATTTTTCATAGTTGTGGCCCATTACACTTAATAAATGCATTTTTGTGGGATTTTTGAATGTTTTTGTATGAAATGAAATTAGTTAAGCAGGATTTTACTTTTCCTAACAAAAATGGTGTTTTAACTTAGGAAAAGGGATTTTATCTTAGGAAAAGGGTGATAATGTTGAGGAAAAGGGTTTTTATGAAGGGAATCCAATACTTAGTGCCAATTAGTCATTAAGCCTTGGGTCTGGTCCCAACAAAAGTCAAAGAAATGCTTTGAGCCTTTATAAATGAAGGTTTTGAATATTGGAATACTTTTGAGGGAAGGGAAATTAGTAATTTTCCAGACGATGTTTTATTCATGCCTTGTGTAACTTCTTTCTACCTACACATCATTTATTCTACCATTTTTTTCCTTTATTTGCATGGGAGCATTTGAGCTTGCAACCCTAAATCTATTTTTCTTTTAAAGCATAAACTATCTAATTCTAACCTTATTTCATCCGAGGGCTCAAATTAAATTGTTGAGCTCCTCATTTATTCTGTAAATATCTACTAATTTTTCAAGTTTAAACTGTTTGAAATATCTTTATTCTCCATCTATAAACATGAAATTTAAAGCATGAAAAAGTTAAGATTAAACTATTTAACTCATCATGGATTATGGCATTTTGAACAATCTACACATAATCATTTATTTGCAATAAAAAGTAACTAGTAGTGGCATTTTGACTTGCATCACTTTCATATCTTATTCTTATGTCTTTTTTTGTTTGGGGTCCATTTTTATATTCTTTTTGATCTTTTTCTTTTCAAGTCCTTTTATTTTTCTTTTAAGACTTTTTACCCTCTTTTCATTTTTTATTATTTTCAAATATGGTAAAACAACTTGCAGAAAGAAAGGTATGTACATATTTACAAGACTTATAAAAGTCAATTCAAAAATTATGAACCCTATTATTATAGGACCCTAACAGTGGCTCCACATGGGGATGGAATTTCCTGGTGAAATGTCAAGAACTTTAAGACTAGTAGCCTTTGAATTCTCACTGTGCTGATCTTGTAAATGTTGTTTGAGCTCTGCAATTACTCATACTTATGATATTTTACCTTTCAAAGCTTAGGGCCTTCTCTCCGAGCTTCAACTTTTGTTAGGAAAATATCCAATCTAATCTAAAATTGGAAATTTTATGTACAATGGACAAAGTAAACAAAGTTAACTATTCGTTATTTATGAAGAGTAGTAATGCTTCAGCATTCTACCATTGATAGGTCCACCTAGCAGATCTGATCCATCCATCTCTTTCAGAGTATTTATCTCCATCTCGTACTCTTGAATCTTATTTATCCATTTGCCCCTTTTTCCTTCACTGTCGCCCTGCACCAGAATATCCTTCACTGCTGCAGTGGGTACGTAAGTTGTTATGACAGACTGTAACACGTACACCTGAAATGCCTTAAGTGACTTGACCAGAGTGTATACTTTCTTTTCCAGGATTTCATATTTTAGTTTGGCATCTCGGAGGACTTGGCTAAAGAACGCAATAGGTTTTTCATGCCCTTAATCATTTTTTTGTAGCATCACCGTGGCTATTGAGTGAGGGGAGGTGAAAGAAAAAATCATGAATGGATTTCCATAATCTGGACCTGCCAACATTGGAGCTTCTACAAAGGCCTGCTTGATCCTATTGAAAGAATCCATGGATTGAGGATTCCATTTCATTTCACTATTCTTCTTCAGCATTTCGGTGATGTTTCAAATGATATTGACATAATTTGGTATGAACCTTCTGAGAAAATTTATTCTTCCTAGGAATACTTGTACTTCCTTTTTGTTTCTTCGTAGAGAAATGTTTTTTATCACCTCCACCTGCTTTGGGTCAATATTTACCCCTTCTTTTGTTACTATATGCCCTAGTAGCTTCCCTTCTTCCAGAGCAAAAATGGATTTTTGGGGGTTAAGGGACAGACCATACCTTCAACATTTGTCAAATTTTCATCGAAGATGCTCTATATGTTCATCGTCGCTCTTTGAGAAGATGGTGATGTCATCCAGATAAATCACCACAAACTTATCCAGGTCTCCTATGAAAGCGATGTCCATAACACATTATAATGTGGTGCCAGCATTGATCAGACCGAAAGGCATTCAGGCGTACATGAAGGTTTCCCAAGGCGTAGTGAACGTCGTCTTATTTTGGTCTTCAAGGAGCACCGTCACCTGGGTATATACTGAGAAACCTTCCATCATGGACATGCGGGGGGATCCCACTACCTTTTGCAAGATGTGATCTATCTTCGGGAGGGGATAATTTTCTTTGATTGAGGCTCTGTTCAGATTGAGGAAATCCATGCAAAGCCTGATTTCATTTTTTTCATCCTTACAGGCACCAGGTTCGCCACCCATTAAGAGTACCTCAGAGGGACAATGATATTTTCTTGCAACAACTTCTTTATTTCTCTTTCAATAGCTAGGAGAAGAAGAGGATTGATCTACCTCATCTTCTGTTTATGAGGCTTAACGTCTTCTTTTAAGGGTATCTTAAGTTGTATGATGTCATTATCAAAAGTCTCCAAGTCCTGGTATGACCAAGCGAAGACGTATTTTTATGATCGAAAGAGCTTCGAGTATTGTCCTTGATATTCTTAAAGAACTCCTTTCAATAGCTTCACCACCTCTAGATCTTCCTCTGTCTCGATATTCAAATCATTGAATGGCTCATCGAGGGATGGTTTCATGGGGTTCACCGAGATATCATTTGTATCAAACAGTGTCTCTAATGGCACAAGGCCCCTAGGAATAACATTTCCCTTTAATTGCAAGATGTGGTGCTCGGCCAGTGTCTCCTCCCATCTTGTTTTCGGCTCTTCACTGTTATCCTCGGTCAATGATTCGATTACCAAATTTGAGAATTCACCCACCATCTCCATAAAACGCTTGACTTACTCTTCACCCTCAAAGACCTGCCAATGTTTTACGTTGTCTGGAATGAAGGGGCGATATCTCACTTCCACCACGTATTTGAGCAACAGATTCTTAGGAGGGTGGAAATTGCTAGAAGCCATAGCTAGTGATTCAACCATTATTTTCTTATCCCTCGGCATGAATTGAATGTTAAAATTTGAGAAGAATTTCTCAACCAAATCCCATACCTCATTCCTGTAAGCTCTGAGCCACAAGTGCTTAGCTTTGCACTGGCTCCTAACTTGCCTCACTATTAGCTCTGAATCTCGAAACACCTTGAGATTATGTATGTTCATAATCCACGCTGCATGTAGTACTATAAACAAGGCTTCATATTCGGCCACATTGTTTGTGGCTTCAAATTCCAGCTTGAAGTAGAGAGGCACTAAGCATCCTTTCGGTGATATCAGGAGTACCCCGGCTCCATTCCTTCCCATGAATAAGCCCCATCAAACTGCAAGGTCCAAATCTTGTTCTTCACTCTATTTATGGAATCCTATTGTCTTAGGCAACATACATTCACTTCTTATATGAAATTTATGTCCTCCTCGAGCATAAGACAAGATAATTCACCCTCCTTACCATACACCGGAGAATTGGTCGAACCTTAAACTTTGGTGACCATATTTACAAACCTGTGACTCACGGTATAATTTTCTTTACTCCCCACAGAACATTGGGATAGTGGCGTAGGCGAGGCCGAGTTTTATTGACCCTCCAATCTTCAAACCCTAGGATATGGATAGCAACATTCCAAACCAAGCTGGGATATCAGCTACAACAATATCCATTACCACACTTTTGGTTGGAATCTGGGCTAAGTTCACTACCAGGTCCTTTATCATACCCAAGCATTTCACCCTTTTGGAGTTAAAAGAATACAGGCATTTATAAGGCCTTGTAATCTGCAATCCCAATTGGTCCATGATAGACAAAGGAAACAGGTTATGTGAAGCCCTAGAATCCAACATACAATTGTGAAATAGTAATTCATGTATCACCAGAGTCACATAGAACAGGGGAGTGGTTGAGTCCTTCTCTTCTACATGGGGTCCAAAAACCACCATGGGTCATTCTTCTTGGTGATTGAGGTTGTCAAGCAGAGGGCTTACACCATGGGGCTGCATGAATTGGGACACTTGAGCTTTGTATGAAGGTTGTTTCAGGAGCTCGATCAGGGGAACCTTGATCTTGACCTTGTCTAGTTCTTTCTGGAGATTAAAGGGTGTGGACCCTTTTTCTGTAATGTCTTCTTTGAACTATTCTTTAGGGTGGTCGAGCGGCTTCAAGGGTATAGATGAGGATTTCTCATTTTTGGTAGGATCGACTTCTTGCTTTGTGGAAATGGATGCAGTGGCCTTATGAGGGGTTGAATCTTCTAATGGCACTGTTCCCTTTACTGGAAATACTAGGAGGGGATTTTTCTCTCGATATCGACTCTTCAATTTGTTCTTGCACTCAAGTTCTCTTCTTGGAGGACCTGAGGTCATATTTCTTATGGAGTTGAGCTTGCATAAAATCCACGAACTGTCTGTAGTAACTGTCAATATCTTGATCCTCTGGAGGGACTTCCTTCTCCTCTTACTCCCCTTGCATGATGAGTTCACCCTCCTCATCATCATAGTAAGCAAGGAATTGATCTTCTTGGATGTCTGTGACTTCCTTTTCATGTCCCTCCACTTCTCCCTCCAAGTATAGAGGGGGTTGAATGTGGTCTTTTTGTTCCTTCCTCTCCCGCTACAACAACTGCAGAGGGGGCTTTTGATATTGAGGATTAAACCCCCAATTAGGAATCATTTAGTTGGGCTGAGGAGGGGAATTCTTTGCCTCCAATTCAAGCTTAATAAGCTTATCTGAAAGGTTCTTTATTATCTTATTCATTTCTTCAATTCTATACTCTTGTGATTCCCTTTCCTGATTTGAAGTAGAGGCCTCCTCCATGTTCTTTCCTCTAGCTTCATATTCTGTCTTCCCCTTGAATTTACCAGTAAAGGAAAATTTTTCTTCTACCTCCAATGCATCAGTCTAGATCTAATCGAGAGATGTGGATTTTCTTTCTCTTAGGGTGAAAAAAACTCTCGTTCGAAAGCTCCTGTGAAGACAGCCTTAGCAGCTGCTTGGGGAGGCTTTATTTCAGCAGGAATATTATTATAGAGCTTATTGAACCTCTTTATGAATTCAGTTACATCCTCATTTTGTATCTTTTTTAGAGCATTGAAATCGGTGAGAACTTATCCATGATCCCTCTTTTCTCCCCATTTTAATGTGAAGAAATTTTGCATTTCTTCCCAAGTGTGGACTATGTTGTCGGCTACAGACTTGAACCATTTCTGGGCTTCTCCATCCAAGGATTGGACGAAAATCCTTAATACCACATCTAAGTGCTCTAAATTCACATTCTCAGCAAAGGCATATAATTTCTCAATATGTCTCTACGTAGAAGTATTATCTTCCCCAGAGAACCAAGGCGGGAGCTTTAGATAATCTTGCGGCATGTCATTCAGCAACTGAGGTACAGCCAATGGAGCATACTTTTTGAGGAGGAAAATAGGTAAAGCCATGAGGGGCGGTGGTGGTATGTTATGAGGATGAGTTTTCTAGGGTATAACAGGTATGTGATGAGTAGAGGTTTGGATATTGTCTGTAAAAATCTTTGGAGTACTGCAACTTATTTAACTTCTTCAGCCTCGGGAGTAGGGTGCAAGGGAGGAAAAGAAGTATCAGTAGATTTGGCTTCATATTTTATGAATGAATTGGCTAAATTAGAGGCTTATGGATGATCTGAAATGGTCTGGATAACTTGTTATGTATTTCAAGAACCTCCCACTCAGTTTAACAATTAAATGATCTAGCTTGTACTTGACAATTTGCGGAATTTATGCTTGAAAGTGGTGTATGATTTTTAACTGTTTATGTGTCTTAATTTCATCTTTTCTTGCTGAAATTTAACATTTATAACATCAACATAATTCATCAATAAAACATTTAAACACAACAGAAAAATTAATCTAGGAGTTCACCCGAATCTCATGGGCTACGTCTCCTTTGAGCTTTGTCATCTTGACTCGGCTCTTTGGGATTATGGTAAGGTTTCTTTTACAAGTTCCACACTTAACTCAAATGGATAATAAACTGATCCAAAGGTCTAATAATATGATCTATATCCCTCTCATGGTTGTCCAAACTCTGCAAACAACTTTAGGCTCCCTTTGACAAGATTCCTTCTGTCAGTTCTCTCAGCTACTCTGAGCTTCTAAATGGCACAAAATCCTTCAAAATTATGTTTCTATCACTAAAAATACTCTTGTTGTATCCATCACACATCAGACACCAAATATCAACTGATAAATTTCTCAAATCGAGCACTGCATCCCCAAACTAGGCTATCCTCCACAGTTTGCCAAGGCAGACAAAAACTTCACATCAGCTTCTCAACCTCTACAAGTTTCCAAAATGTTCTGACACCACTTTCATTGTTCCAAAATTTCTGAAATAGTCAAGATATACTATTCATTCATCAAAAATGGCCTCTGGCTGCTCCGGTTTCGCCTGCAACACCTGTCGGCACCCCCTGGCACTAGGGTCATTGAAAACTTCTCTTATGGGTTTTCGACCTCTAGACATCCTCAAAAATTTCTAAAAATTCTGCCATTAGATTCAAAATTCTGTTTACAGTCAATAATGACTACTGGTTCACTGCATATGGTCTCTAGCTACTTTGGCTAGGCCCTGCACTATTGCTGGAAAAAGTTGGCACTAATGGCCCTTGGAACTTTACTGAAGCTCTTTGGCTTTCTAAAGTTCTCTACAGGCTCTACAAACCATATCATCAAATTTAGAACATCTGAAATATCCAATTTTGACTATTGGATCTCTAGATAAGGCCTCTAGCTCCCCTGGCTAGGCCTCAAACTGATTCTGCCTCCTGGTGGCCCTAGTGGCCCCTTGAAATTCATTGAAGAAAAAACTTTCTTAGAAGCTCTCTGATGGATCTGAAACATGATCAATTGAGGCCAAAAGGTCTAAGATAGTCTAAATTGACTATTTTTTCACTCCAATTTGGTTCAATAATGAGGGAGTTATGGCAAAAACAAATTTGCCCAATATCCCTTGAAAACCTCCTCCAAAAATGGAGGAACTCCAGTTAATAAATCTAAAAATGGCTTCTTCGTCAACTTTGGCACACTCCACGTATTCCGCTAGATGGTTTCAACTGGAATTTAATGTTGATGTAGGGTGGTCACATGACCCCCTCCCGTAACCGTCGGCATAGACATTGCAACCAATGTGAGGAGTGGAACCCTGAAATGTTGGTTCCGCAAACTGTCGCATTTAATCTTTGGAGCGCTGGCCACATGACGCTTTCATTAACTGTTTGAAAATTGTTATGCACCGGCAGGTTAAGGCCTTTAAGGCCGTGGTTTTGAACACTGGTCGTGAACCTTCGGGGCTAGCCCTTAACCCTTTTCCGCCCTTTGAAAATTTAACACATAAATATGTTTGCGAAACCATAGGAGTTAAGAACTTGGTTGTAGGTATGTAGGTCGGGCCTCTTTGCACGCAGAGCTTAGGTCTCAGGTTCAAATCCCATAGACTCAAAATAATTTTCCACCAATTTCTCCTCGGCCTGGGGCCACGTGGCTCCCTCTGGGCATGCCATGTGGCAGCCCATGATAGGCCATAAAAACCCAGAGTCAACTCATTGATGAATAATAGAATGCCAAGTGTTGGAATATAATACGCCCATATGGAATATTCTAGAGAATATTCTGGGGAATATTATTTTTTTAATTTTTCCAAATTTAACAAAGTCAAACTTGGTCAACTCATTTTTGGAGTTAATTGGGCTTTTCAAACCTCAGTAACTTCTGCATACAACCTCGATTTTGCGAACTGTTTGCGGCGCCATAATTGTAGCGACGAGACCTTTCTATTCATTTAGGTTCAACGCTCTTCCAAGCACTTTGAATTTTGAGCTATCATTCTGGTCCATGATCTAGTTCTGATCACTAGAGAAAACCCAAGTACACGAGCTGTGGAGCCAGGGCCATAGATGTTAGATTTCTGAGATGAGGAAGGCGAATCTTCTAGAGAAAATGAGGGTAGCTCAGCTTAGCTTGGTTGCTTTTCCTTCCAAATTCTCTTAAACATGATCTTTTTGGGAACATATACAGAAGGGGTTTTCAGTTGGAAAGTATCTGATCGAGTATGAGGCCTTTTGTAAACCAGGATTACAACTAATTTGATCTTTGATAATAGTGGAGTCACCAAGGTGATGGCTATGCAACTCTCAACCCTTCATGCTCTCCTGATTGAAGGGTGAAGATAATGTCGCATCCCAGGGAAAAGGTTTTCTAATTCGCTCCCTAGCAATTGCGCCAAAAATATGTTGTAGCTCCTAGAGACAGCCTTGAGTTGTAAAATACTAGTGCCTAGGACATCTTGAAATTAGAGGTTAGATGTAGACAATTTTAAGGGTGCCTCTGACAGACTATGGATTAAGAGGATATTTATTGTGGTGGTTTAGGAATGATGAAGACTTTGGAGTAGAATTCATGTGAATTACCCTATACTGCGAGAGGTCCCAGTAGGTTGTATGGCTCGGTGGCTTTTCAAATGGTCCAAGTATGAAACAATGGGCAGAAGCTTTCAAAATATATAGAGGTGTTGAGAAGGAACGAAGGAGGAACCCGTGAGAGACAGGCTTAAAAGTCTTAAGAATCTATGTCCTGTGAACTCAAAGGAAGCGGATGTAAGTGGAATGTGACCAGCAATAGAGATTCGTGGAGTGTGAATCAAGGGGGCACAAAAATTTTAACACATGATCATTATTCATACACGAATTCACGAATAAAAATGTATACCACCAACAGCTACATTACATGAATCATCAAAGCAGTAGAACATTGAAAGATGATTATACATAAACAGGAGATCTGTAATATCCCAAAAGGGAGAATGCAGTAATACTTCACACAATATAATAACTTACAGCAAGATAAACAATAAATCTTAAGACAACATTAGAATTTACAGAGAAGCTGAGCCATTTTATTAGATTGGAGAAGAATCAGTTACACAATGTACAAAAAGTGAGTAGATCTAGCCAAAAAGATGGTCTAGAAGTACCCAGGAAACAAGCTACAACAGGTACAGCGTAACTGGAGAGGCATTGAAGCAAATACTCTATTTTCCCTTCAGCAAAATATGAACATATAGTTGCAGGCTGAAAAGGAAAATGCAAATCTACTCAAATCTAGAGCTCAGATGATGCCAAGATTCAAGATCTGGCCAATGTGATGGATTCCCAAGATAACCCAGAAATGATTTTCCAGATATGCAACTTTGGAAAATCACCTCCCTAGGATTTGATCCTTGATCTGCTAGGAAATACAGATTTGAAGCTATATCTGACAAATAGATGGCTGAAATAGGATATCAGATCAGATCTATGCTTGGAGGGTTGATCCCTTCTTCATATCTATGAGCTAGAAGCTCTATATCTAGCTTCTCAATCCTCAAATGATAATTGCAGCTGCTGCAACACAACTTCCTCTAGAAACTGCACTATGGGGGAAAGAAAGGCCTTCTGCCTGTTGAAAAAATTTTCAATAAACTCCAGGATTATGGTAATACTGATGGAAATGTGAGGGAATGATCCCTCACAGGATTTCTAGTTGAAATACTAGCAACTTCCTTCTTCCTTTTAGATCTGCAATTTAGACAGCGTAATTCCTGAGGGAAGTATTTTTGCTAGGAGGTCAATAAATTTTGGCCTGATGCCAGATCTGCAATGAAGCTCTAGGAAGCTGATCTTTAAGCCCAAGGTGATAGGAATAAACCCTCACCATTTCTCCAACTGAAGTACTGAAGACAACTTCCTCCTTCCAAACTGATCTTCAAAAATCTGCAATTTTTGAATATGGATGTTCTGCAGAAAGTCGAAAAAGAGATGTGGCACTTAAAGCCTAATGTAGAATGAAGTAAAAAAACTCTTTCTAGATCTAATTTAAGAAAGAGGTGGGATTCCCGACCAGGAACACCCTGTGCTAAACAGCACCTGCAATCTCTGCTAAACAGCCCAAGAAAGCAATGGAATGTCACATGAAAATTCCAAATCTGAAAATATCTTTACATCAAGAATAATCAACATCCCTCATCCTTGCCTTCATCTTCTTTATATAAAATTTGAGCCTTCCCAAGCCTTGGCCCTCGTCTAGACTGCGCTGTCACATGTGGACAAGATCCTCCAAGTTGGACTACGTTGTTTGACCAAATCAACCATCATGTCTAGGTGCACTGTACACCTTCCATCAAGTGTGCCTTGTTGGCACAACATTCTCCATCACTTAATCATGAATGTCCCATGATATTTTACATCTTCAAGATCTTAATTGACAGAATCATCTCTGTTTGATCCTTTCAAGATCTTATTTGACTGTGTCAACCTCCATGATCTATCTCATTAATGAGACAGGTTCTCCAATTTCATTCACATTAGTAATTGCTCAACTACCTTGTTATGCAGATCTAGGCTAAATTAATCCACATTCACACACACAAAAGTGGATATTTATTCATATTGAGGATTTTGGGTCCCTCCACCCTTTTATTTACTTAATTCATTAAGAAAATCAAGGACTCTAATATTCCAAATATGATGTGAAAAATTGGGAATATTACAGTCCCCCACCCCCCCCCTGGAAAAATGTTGCTTGTCCTCAAGCAACTCCAAAATTAGATGCAAAGCCATATATTCCCCTCCAAATTGAATCCACATAAGGAAGGCTTCCTCCATTTGCTGCAAAGGGTTATGCATGTTTGGTTCCAAATTTGTCTTTTAAAAACATAAAGAATGACTTCTAACTGTAGGGTTAGATGTCCTCCTTCCTACATGAAGTACCAAGTGACAACCATGTGATTTCCAACATCATCATCAATGCATGAGGTGCATAAAATAAGGTGGCTCTCTTCACAAAGGAAAATCTCCATTACACAATACATCTCTCCATCCCATGTTTCATGAATTTGATTGAGCATTGATATGCTCTCATACTTAGCCCTGTTGGCCTTGTTGGATCCAAGCATCATTCCAATGTTATGCAAAATAATAAGGAAAGGAGCTATAAGGGTAGACAAGGATGTCAAACCATATTCTCCTAAGAGTAACCACCGGAGTAAGGCCCTTTGCTGCCATCCTCCATCTCCTCCATGTAAGATGGACAAGCCAAACTCCCCCAGAAGCAACCAAAGAAACAAGAGATATTTCTACTTTCTCTCCTCCTCATGTGCATCATGAAGCAAAAACATACTATTTGACATATGGAATGTCACATCAGCCCAATACAAAGAAGCATCATCAATGCACATCATGAGAGCATCATGTCAAGATTTACCCAAGACAAAACACATAGACATAGGAGATGTCATGTGGTGGCCAATCTCTCTCAAGTGAAACAAAAATGAACATGCCTTCTTTTGTTGCATTCTATCATTGATACACAAGGCATGAATCAGAAAATCATGAGCTATTGGGTGGTAACCATACTCACCCAAGAGTAGCCAGTGCAGTCATGCCTCCTTCTTCATTTCATAAGTGTTCTTCAAGGCATGGATCAAAGAAATAGGAGCCTTTGGGCAGTGACAATAACCTAACAAGGGCAACCAACGTAACCAAGCTTGCTGGCCCATGTAAATAATCAAGTGGTCATGCAACCCCTTTCTTATCTTCCTCATCCACTCATCCCAAGATGGAATATGAGTGATGTGTTGCATAATCATGGTATCCTCCCTTTGTAGAATACCATCTTCCCCAAATTATGAAGAACTTTGCACTCCATGGAATGTTGAAGTGCACCTCCAATGATATCTCTTAATGAGACCTTCTTCTCATCCATGGCCTTCCAAAACCAATGAGGTCCTGGATCTGTTGTAGGTATAAATCTCTCTTTGAGCTGTGAGGTGCTCATTGAGAAAGTGTCATCAAGAAAGGAGAAAAGGTTTCTCCTATCTAGATGTCTACCATTTATCATCTTTACCTCCATTTCTTCATGAATGAAGCTACCTTTGGAATGCTCCAAGAATAATGGGGCCTCATCATTATCATTGATTCTAAGTGACAGCGCTGTAGATCTGTGTTGAGTCATAAAAAGGTATCTTTTGAACACCTAATTAGCCTACATTAATTATCAATCCGGGAGCAACTTTTTATTTCAAGAGTGTACTCTTTCTGAGACTGCAATTAACTAAGAGTAATTATATGAAGATGTAGTATAGAATGTTGAATACAAGAGTAAACGAATGCTTGTAAATAAATCTAATTACAGTAACATAAATGAAAAACTTCTGAAATCTTAACTACATCAATTTGCAAACCATCAATCAGGGATACAATAGTAGTAACTCCTTCCCTTAGAAATCGATGCAACTGAAATCACACTGAGGCAAGATAACCAATCTAGCAACTTGGAAGCAGTAACCAGTGTTCTCTACAGTTGGTGGTCTTGTTCTTAAAGCAATAGAAATGAAATCAAACTCAAACTACTTGCTGAGAAAAACAACTGAAAGGAAACTCCAAAGCTAGAAAGGAACAACAACTCGTAATTCCTATGCATTTACAGCAACTTTAACCAATCTATCTGCTAATCTAAAGCTATGAATCTGAAATGAACAATAAACAGAAATGGAAAAGCAACATGAATTTAACAGCAATTATAATCTTAACTAATCTCAATACTTCAATCTTGTCGACAGCCAATACTACACAGCAGTCAATTATAACAAATCATAAACCAAAATAACAGCAACTAGAATTGAATATAGAACAACAAAGCTTTATAACGATGGCAAGGTAAATAAATATCGAATGCACTTCCTGCAGATGATAAAATATCAATGAAATTCGTTAATAATCACAATGAATCTGTATTCAATCCAACGTCAGTCAATCAATTCTACAATCGAAATAAACTTCAAACACAACTTCACACAACAATAAGCAAAGATTAAGAATACAAACAGCAAGGTAATTCCACCAGAGTCAGGCCCTTAGCGCCAGTGAAATACTGTTGGGCTACTTCAGAACTTAAGAGATGAAACAAAACGCGTCTTCGATATTAATTAAACATAAAGTATTACAGAGGATGTTCTCTTAAAGCCGAGAGTCAATAAAAACAATATTACAGAGGAAATGTTTGAATATCAGAACTTTCGACCCCTTGATCACTAAAGGACGTTGCTTTATATATCAGACCCTAACAGACAAGATGAGGAATAAGATGAGTTTGAACAGCGATCCCTCAGGATCGAAGGATCCTGAGGGATTCACTTCCCTTCATTTAGTTATCATCTTGGTTACTTCAACCGAAGCCGAGCTGTCCCCTGCCTTTTCTTAACAATTCGTTCGGATCTCCTTGTCTTTGGCTAGATGTGGTTTAACGCTGATGGAGCAGTAGTTGCATTGATCTCAACCTCGCCTTTGGTACAACTTTTCACTTCGTCTAATTCCTATTTTATTAACAAAAAAAAACAATCTTTAGTCATGTTTTTACAATAAACATAAACCTTTCCAATTCTACCATAATTCTTACAATAAATTTCCTTCCTAAGGTAAAAAGGAGTATGTTTATAGTAAAAGAATGAGAATATACACAGTAATTTCATACCTTTTTCACTGCCCAACATACCCCCCTACTTAATATTTTTCATTTCCTCATGAAAACTATAGTTCACATGGAGAGCAGTCAAAGACTAAGCTGGATAAGGTTTGTCATCAAAAGGCCTAAAACCATGCAGTGCAGATAATTCCTCAAAAACATGCTCTGTCTGTCCTTCGAGGAGTTCGTAATTGGCTTTGTAGTCTGAAGCATGATACCTTGCAATGGGGCTTCGGAACCTACACCCTAGCCAGAATGGTCCTTCTTTTAAAATGAGATTACTATAGGAAATCAAGCGGTCTGCAGCTAGCCCAAAGTTTTTATAATTAAATGGTTCTCTATTTTGCACATTCTGATTGGAAATTCTCCACCAAACCTTAGCTGCTATATAAGCTTGGTTTATAATGGATAAGAAATAATCTGTTCCATTCAAGATAATTGATTTGTGGACAGGCCCCAATTCTTGGATAACTCCTTCCTTTGTCATCAAACTTTTCTACCTAGCCCAAAATTGAAATGGGTTCTGAGGTTCACTCCTAACCCACAAATCTAATTCATTTTCCTGCCTTTGAAAAGCATTATAGGCTTTAAGCCATTTTAATTGATTTAAAACAAAGGAAATGAATGCCTGATGTTGGACATCTCCCACAAAAGGGCTAGGATTTGATTCACAATCATTTTTAAGTATTAGATTATGTAAATAAAATTCACACAAAAGGTGTTGTACTTTGATCCCATAAAGTTTGCAGCATGATACAAAGTCATCTATAGTTTTTAGCTCTATGGATTTCCCTACCCTAACTGCCTTATTCTTTAGCTGTAAATATATTTCTAGCAAAAATAAAGCATAGTTTTTGGTGGGGCATCTACAGGCTAAGACATCAGTGTACACTGAGCAGAGAGTGTCCATTCGATTGTAGGCTAGTTTTAATTGGTTCATTACCTTGTTAGCCTTTTCCTCTGCTTTTCGACACTTTTCGTGAGCTTCAGCTTCTGCTTCATGGATAATCTTCATCTGTTGTTGCAACTCCTGATATCTCTTCCTTGGGATAGTGTCTTCTTCCAACCTTTTCCTTTCTATTCGGGCCTGTGCCAACTCCTCCTGGAGTATGGCTAGTGTCGAGTCACTAAAAGTATGCTGACTACTAGCTTGCATTTTTTCACTTGAAGCGGGTCCCTCTGGAACAGCTTGTGTTGGAACAGTTGTTTTCTGTTCCATATCTCCATAATTAGGCTCAAGTATGGCTTCTGTAACTTGGGGGTTCCTATTAGCGGTCACTTTTCTCTTTTTCGAAATTCGCTTGGTAGCTATGCTTCTTCTCTTGGGGGCTCGCTTAGGCATTTGTTTCATTCTCAGAACCCTAATGGTTTGCCTGAGCTGTTCCACGAGTCAGTGAAGCTTCATTCGTTCCCTCCGAAGCTTTTCAATCTCAATTACTTTCCTCTTCTTTTTTAATGGAACAGTTGTTCCTTTATCTGAACCCGTTTGCTCGATATGGTTTTGGTCCATATTGGCTGTGCCTTCAATTAAGTTCTCTTCTTGGTCTTCTGCTTGTGGTTCTTCTTCAACATTCATATGCCCTTGGCTAAATTCTTCGGGAATCATATGCTCGATTGACTCTGCAATCCCCTGAGGGCTTCCAAGCTGGGATATTACTTCGGTGTTCTATTTTTCTTGTTCATGCCTTTCAGGGGAAGCAACCCTAGCTTCTCTAGGGTTTGCTGTTTCATTCAGCATTTCTTCAGTTGTATCTTTTTTGACTGTAGAGTGCTCCTGCAACTGATTAATATCAATGTTAAGGTCCAAAGGGCTATGAGGTTGCACATAGTCACTCATATTGGCCAGAATTTGGGCCAATTGGTCTTCCTGTAAAGGGCTTATAGTAACATTTTCGGGAGGCTCTATTCCTTTTTTTTCACTGCTATGATTATCTTCGTCCTCCTCATAGGTATGATATCTTCCTTCTTCCTCATCTGAATATCGAATTTCTCCTTCAATTTCCTCTTCCTCAGTATTTCCTTCCTCTACACTGGATTGTTTCTCACCACTGGTGTGGTGACTTATTTCTTATTCATCTGAGTAGCGAATTTATCCTTCCATTTCCTCTTCTTTATCAGTACGAGGACTTCCCCCCTCCAATTGTGGAGGATGTTCATCCTCTGAGCTGTGCAATTCCAGGGGCTGGCTACTGCTGCCCGGAAGTCCTTCCATCATCCCCATACTTTGTTTTGAACGGAGGGACTATCTATGAGTTGATGGCTCAGCTATTGAGCCATCCATTCTCTTTCGTTTTGGGGCAGGTAAGGCTAACCCTCCATCAATGGAGAATATCAACTCTTCCCAGTTGGTTTGTTGCTGGGCGAGGCTACGACTTACTATTAATCGAATTAAGCAATGGTGGCTGACCACCATGTCTGCGTGCTGAGCTTTTCTTATATTATGGGTAGTATCATGCAGTAGGGAATTTAAAAATTCATGCAAATTGACAGTGCATTTCTGTTTTAATACAACCAGTAACTTAAGGTGGCGAGGTCTTACCATGTCTTTCCTTCCGTCGCACATTATATAGGCCTGCACTATCTTGGCCAATTCCGTCCATGGTTCTCCCAATGATGCTAGCTGAACTCCTTTGCCTTGGACAACCAATGTCTATCCATCGTCCTGAAAAATCTTCATGGCTTCTCGAAGCCTGAGCTTCTTCTGAGTCCATATAGTTCCTTGTGCTGGTATGCTAGACATCTCTGCAATTATTTCATCGGATACAACTATCTATCTTCCTCTAACCATGGAGAATCCTTCTTGCAAGTTCTGTAAAAATTCAGTGGCCACTGCTTCATGGGGTTGTTGCATCCTCGTGAAATATGTAATCCATCCTAATCTTTCCAAAATCTCTCATGCAGCATCAGAAACGACCAGCACCTTCGGCTCACTGCAAATTAGTCATCCTCCCATCATCTCTGCACACTGTTAGTTCTTTCCAAACACACAGTGATCACAATGGAACAGCACAGCACGGTAAATTGGAATAATTTTGTTAAATTTTTGTTATTCCCTAGAATGCAGGGATTTGGTTCGCATATAGGTAAAGAAATATCGGGATTTTATCTGCATGCAGACAACTGCGCCCCCCCTGATGGATGATAGGTAGCCCTTGACCATCAATTGAGAGAGGCAAGTGTGGCACAGCAGTAGTACAACAGGGAAAAGTAGGCATAATTATTATACATTCAATCAAATTATAGCAATTACTGAAATCAATGTGTGTGATAAATTGGTAATAGATATAAAATCGTTTTGTAATGATTCAAATATGAGGAGAAGGGACAGCTTAAGATAAACATAAGTATAGATGCATTTATTACCTACTTCAAACTAATATGATCGATTTGTAATGATTTTCATGTATAATAGGTTCGAAATCAAAGGTTAAGGATTCATACTTTCATTTGATATTTAAATAGATATATAGAAAAAAGGGTTTAATATGACTATTGATGTGTATAAATGTGACTCCAATACCATCAGTAGAACTCTGTTTCCCACAGGTGTCCATAACCTTGACAGAGTTGCTTTCTCACCCTTGGAACCATTGTCCTTTATTTATGCTAAGTAAGTTCTTGTTAAATGTCATAATGGAGGCCATTGTGCTGGCTTGGTGACTAGATAAATCACAATGCCATTCACCAGGAAGAAGTGAAAATTGGGCAAGCCGGCTCGCGATGAGACCTCCTGTTCCAAGGACTTCTTAATTTTTTGAACTGTCCATTGGACCATATCCCTAGTTTGGTGGCCATGATGGGAATGCCACTTCACTGACTTCCTTATGATCATGGTAGGCTGGCTCTTGATGAGACCCCCTATCCTCCATATGCCAAATCAATTATTAGTGAAACATATAAATATTTTTCTTTTTCATATAGCACTTTCCTAGTTATTCATAAAGGATGGCTCAGCACTCCTTAAGAGTAGGGATGGTGGAAGAAGTCTGAACATCTCAATAGAAAAGAATATGCCCTTATTCCTACTCCATAGATAAAAATCAAAGAAATTTATAACATATGGGAAAGAACCAATCATGATAAGGATAATCGATCAGATTAATTCAGTGGTAGTAAAACAGCAAAATCATGTTATTGATTATGTCCCTTTTTCCTTTTTCTTATCATTACTAAACAATTTTCTTTAAAAATGACGATTTCTTTTGATTCGCTGATTACAGTAAGCTTTAATTTGTATGATTGTATATGAATAATATGTTTTCCTTTATAAAATTCATTATAAATTCTCAAAATGCTAATCTAAAACAAAAAAAAACAATCCACTCAAAAGGTGATGTTCCTTTAAAAAGAACAACATAAACAATTTGTGGAACTGCTATCCCTTCCAAAAGGAATAGCAAAAATAGTCTGCGGAACTGTTGTTCCTTTTGAAAGGAATAGCAGAAGTGTTGTTCCTTTAGAAAGGAATAGCAAAAACTCAAAACAAACAAAATAAACAGATTTTTTTGAAAAAAAACAGAATTCCATGAAACAAACAACAAAAACTGAAAATAAACAAAATAAATAGAGATTTGAAAAAAATGAATTCATAAAACAAACAATCCAAATAAATGAAAAATCTTTATGTACAAAATTTAAAAATAAATTATTTAATAAACTGGTGTCGAGGAGAAGTTATCCCCTTCAGCCAAAATTTCCATGGTAGAATCTTCATGTAATTGTTGGTAAAAGGATTCCCAGGTAAGCAGTTTATGATACAATCATACTCGATGACCGTTTACTTTGAAGGAATGCCCAGATCTATCAATGGTGGCTAATGTAATAGTGCCATTATCATGCACTTTTTGTATTTCATAGGGTCCGAGCCATCGTGTCTGGAGTTTTCCTGGAAAATCCTGAAACCTAGAATCATATAGGAGTGCCCAGTCTCTGTTGTGTAACCAGCTCCAAAAGTAGAATAAAAAGATATCAACGCCTTAGAAATAAGCCACTTCGAGGGGGCAACCTCCAATACATTACATAAATGAACAATTCTTGGATGATACAATTTACAAAACCTCCTTTCTATATATAGGAGTCCATGGGGCCATAATGTAATCCTAGTGGGTCACAATGTAATCCTAGCCGACCTAACAATAATAATTTAAGGGCACAATAATAACAAAATGGAGGTTACAAGGGTACAATAATAACAATAAGGGGGTTACACTAACAACAATAAGGGACTATACTAGTAATATAGGGACCTAACATGCCCCTCTCCTTCAAAAAAAGTGTTGTCCTCAACGCTTGAGTAGCTTTGGGTGCTTTTGTATAAAATTCTCATCCTCCCATGTAGAATCTTCTACAAGAAAGTTCTTCCACTTGCTGAGATATTCTGAAATTGATCATACTTGTCGAGTTATTGTTTCTGTGACTGCTTCATAACTTCTTTCGATGTGATGTTGATATTCTTGTTGTTTCATTAGATTCTGCACAAAATTTATGTTATCCTTTGAGAGTTGGAGAACTTTTTGTTGATTCTCGATGTCATATTCCACTAATTTATCATCCATATTAGCTATTATTTTATCCTTCAAACCATCCAACTTAGCCTCCATTTCTGATTTTAAACCATCTATGTCATCTTCGGTTGCTCTTCGTAAGATCAAAATTTGTTGCACTTGGTATCGTAATTTTGATATCTCATACTACAATTCTTCCTCTTCATGCGTCATAGTATAGATTTTTGAGGGCATAATGGGTGTTGAATTCTTTTTAGGAGGCATTTCAGAATGCAATACTTTTTCTTGATTTTGAGGAGCTCGATATTAAAATTGGATTATCTCTGTGATTGCAACACTTCAATATCTGAATTTCGGTACCGATGTAGCCCTCTAAATTATCTTTCGAATTCCACAGGTCTGACTTGATTTGGATTCTCCAAGACAAAGTTGTGTCCAATCTCCCACAATGACTTAATTATGGACTGGTTCAGTACAACGACCTTGTATGACTTGCCACGTGTCCCTGTTTCGTCCTTTATCTTTGAAATTGATAGCCCAGAAACTACAGATTGTTTACTTGCGACCACTTTTTACGGCACTCCAATCCGATGCCCAAAGAGAGATTTATTGAAATTTTCCCACGATCGCCTTTTTGAGATGAAATTCAGGAGCCTGAAAAAGCACTACCTTCCACAGATCATATCTCCAAAAATATTGAGAACCAAGCTCTGAAATTATTTGAAGAATTTCCTCAGGATTTCAGCTTCGCACCATATAAATTTCAGATTCTGAACCTTCGTAGAAAAAATTTTATAGCGCATATGCCACGATGACCTGTTTAGGAGCCTGAAAAACGACCTAACTTCCACAGATGATATCTCCAAAAATGTTGCGAAACAAGCTCTGAAATTTTTTGACGAATTTCCTCAGGATTTCAGCTTCGCACCATATAAATTTCAGATTCTGAACCTTCGTAGAAACAACTTTATAGCGCAAATTCCACGATGACCTATTTAGGAGCCTAAAAAGAGACCTAACTTCCACAGATCATATCTCCGACAATATTGTGAACCAAGCTCTGAAATTTTTAGATAATATTCCTCAAGGTCCTGGAAACACTGCCCTACAAATTAGGCTTCTGAAACTTCGTAGAAAAAAAGTTATAGCGAAAATTCCACGATGACCTGTTTGGAGCAGCGAAACCCTAGAATCCCAAGCTCTGGTACCAAATGTTGTGTAACCAGCTCCAAAAATAGAAGAAAAGAGATATGAACGCCTTAGAAGTAAGCCACTTCGAGGGGGCAACCTCCAATACATTACATAAATGAACAATTCTTGGATGATACAATTCACAAAACCTCCTTTCTATATATAGGAGTCCATGGGGCCATAATGTAATCCTAGTGAGCCACAATGTAATCCTAGCCGACCTAACAATAATAATTTAAGGGCACAATAATAACAAAATGGGGGTTACAAGGGTACAATAATAACAATAAGGGGGTTACACTAACAACAATAAGGGACTATACTAGTAATATAGGGACCTAACAGTCTCCTTCATGGAAGATCTTTTCTTTGATAAGGGTGTCATGTCATTTTGCTCTCTGTTGTTGGATTAACGCTGTGTGTTGAAGAGCAGAGAGCCTAATTTCATCTAATTCATTAATTTGCTGCAGTCTTTCGACCTAGGCTTCATTTAGATCTAAACCCACCTTTTGAGCTATTCTTAATGTCTGAATTTCAAATTCTATTGGAAAGATGGGTTCTTTTCCAAATACCAATTGATATGGTGAATATCCCGTAGTGGGTATCCACATTGTTCGATATGCCCACAATTCTTCTGGCAATCTGTAGACCCAATCTCGTTTGTGTGAGGCAATGGTTTTTGTCAATATAGATTCAATCTGTTAGTATGAATCCTTTGTCGAAGTGTACGAAAAAAGACCACTTTAGCTACGCATAACTAATAGCCCTAACATCAAAAGTGACTGCCAATATCTTCAGATCTGCAGTTAGTTGATCAAGAAAATAGATGCAAAAAACCAGATCTATGCATAGAAAGACATTAAGCAGTAAAAAGAATGGTTTGCTCCATATATCCAATAGACAAGACAAGAACAATTTTTGAAAGAATTTTTGTATTAAGGGCACCTGGGAGGAAAACAAGAAGGCGTATCCAATTCTCCTCAATGGGATGGGTTCTTGGAAGTCCTCAGCACTTCAGATCTAGAATATCTCTCTCTTGTTGGTGTAGAAAACCCAGACAAAGATAGAACTCAAAGGGAGCTCACACAGCAAAATAATGTAGAAAAATGTGACCAAGTGTATAGATCCAGAGTGATCTAATAGGCAACAAAAGGTGAAGAATGGTAGGAAAAACCCTCCTATTTATAACAAAATATTGGGTCATTCTAGATCTTAGTGCATGATTAAAATAATGTTAACCAAATCTAGATCCACCTTTTATGGAATATTTTATTATATTTGTTGGAAGGAAAAAGTATTTGACTTGGGTCAAATCCCTTTATTTGTTAATAATAAATAAATAAATGATTTATTTATCTTTTTAAGGAAGTGGTTGAAGGATAATTAAATAAATATTGATTTATTTAATTATTTGTGGGTGATTTGGTCATATTTAACAAGGAATATTATCTAAATAAGATTTAAATAATTATTCCTAGAAAATAATAAGATAAATAAAAGTTTATCTAATTAATTTCTTTGTTTTTGGGTTAAACATGACTGGGAATAATAATTAAATTATGGTTTAATTAATTATTCCATGAGGAAAATCAAACAAATATAGGTTTGTTTAATATTCCTTTTGGGGTTTCCTATTTGGACCATAAACAACCTAATAAATGTGGTTTATTAAGTTATTTAACATAGTGAAGGCAATTTTACTTAGGGTAAAATTGGTCTTACATGGTGTACTTGGGTCCATCTAATGATAATGGGTTAGATGACCAAAAAATGGTGTAACAGATTGCCCCCCAGCGTGCGAGTGTCAGGAGCAAATCGTATGACCGAAGTACGTTGTAAGAACTCAATCACCAGACAACAAAAGGGAAGTCAGAGAGAGAAATGCAAGGTAGATAGTGTGCTGAAGAACTAGACCCTGAGGAGACGAGACTCGCGGGTGCAACAAGTCTCTTTTTATGAGAGGGTACCTGTGCTGAAGGCGGCGGGGGAGGCATACCTATGCCCGCCGAGACAAAGTACAAAAGAATAGTGTGTCCAGTAAACAAGGGACCGAACCATAAAGTACAACCGGCATAATCATGAGCCAGATAAAAATACAATGAAGAATCCCACATACATGTTGTGCCTGGGATAACAGCCAGGACTTATACAATAATATCTGAGTACATGAGATACAAATACAACCCAAATGCCCCCTATAAGCGGGGAAGGGCTCACAAAATCTGACTGATACATGCAAATCAAATAGGCGCTGCAAGCGGCTAAGGCCGACATCATCAAATATATGGAGCTGCATCGAAGGCTGTAATGAAGAGGTCATCCGGGCATGTGGGGCGCTACCTGCAGGGCCACCCCCTCATGAGGGTTGAGACATCTCACACAAACCCGGGAATCACCAAGAGCTGTTGCTACATCACTGAACCATCAAGTATACGGATCTAGAGCATGCTGAAAGGAGCTGGAGTGGAGAAACAATCAAGTCAAAGGGGAAGGAGAGATCCCTTTGCCGGATCCGAGGCACCGAACAAGAATGGAAGCTGGAACCATGGTACACCGCCCTCTAGACCTGTCTTCTGGAATGAAGGAGTTGATGTCGACAGAAGGAGGTCCGCCATAGGTGACTCAATGAGAGATCCTCAACTAATGCACGAGATAAAATAGTAGAGCGACGAACAGACTAATACCAATGATGATGAGGAAATGGAGGGGACTGAGTAGCGAATGGACGACTTCCATTGTTAGAGCATAAAGGGCAAGAATGACATGGCAGCGACTGACACAATATCATGAGGGATAGGGGACAGTGGGACTGAAGGCCATAATGTGCGACACAAGAGAGGGACCAAGCAATGAAGGATGGAGGACTATGGCGGGGTACAAAGGGACTCGGGATAGACTCCATGAATGCAATGATGACTCAACTTGGATTCTCTAAACAAGGGCGACTTGATGGTGTTGCCACACAGTAAAGGTCCAATGGGGGTCCATGAAAACATGAGTACAAGAGGGTAACTCATGACAAACATCAACACGAGCATAGATAAGTATGGAGGCCAAATGGTGCCCCTAGTATGAGTGTTGCAAGTGAAGAAATTCGATTTTGAGGAGGGTTATGGTTGAGGGGCATAAGTGCCCCCAAGCATGGTGTGTTCATACCAAAATGTATTTAGAAAAGGGGGAATCTAAACACATTTTAATGATGTGGTGCGCCATTTGTTTTCGTTATGGTTATGCAGTTTTGAGAAAGGGAATGGAGGATTACCAATCTCTTTTGGTAATGGATATAGGAAGCAAATGGACTTTAAGTTTCTAGGTTGGCATACCTGGTGTCACTATCCCAAAGAGAGGATTTGGAGATAATGAACTGATTCTCTCGTAGAAAAGCTATAGGTTGGTCAACAACAATGTCTAAGAGATGGAGTTGCTGATGTAAGATGAAGGAATGATAAGGGGTATCATTTTTAGAGTGATCTGAAGTGATATGGGACTCTAGAGGTTCTTCTAAATGTGGAAGAATAATGGTACTAAAGTCGGCACGTCCAGATACACTAGGAGAGTTGTGGATAATTGCTTCTCTTGGTCTCTCGAATGTGGGTGCCCCCTTACCCAAACATTGGGTTTCAATTTAATGGCCACAAGGTGTATGTGGTGTAAACGCATGGGTTCGATGTAAGGGGGAATAGAGAAAGTCGGGGGTGGGGATTTTTTCCATAATGTCATCATCGTGATAGAAGATGGGGTGACTGGTGGAAGAAATACCACCTAACATGGCGAAGCTATCTGAATCATCATCATGAGAAGAGAGGGTCACATGTGCGTCGTCACAAGGGGTGACAGAAGAGTAATAAGATAAAGGATCTACCGATGTTGAGCCCAAGGTGATCGCTAAAGGAAGGTCAAGCGAAACAACAGGGGAAGATTGAGATGGAATGTTCCCCGAGGGTCTCATGGATGATGATAGGTAGAAAATTTTGGACAAAGGCTCCTTAATCTCGACATCAGGAGGGGGAATGTCAATGGGAGCAGTCATGTCTGGTAGTTTTTCCAAAGAAAAATGCGCAAATAGGGGAGAGGTGGACTCATTGCGCTTGGCCTCGAATTGGCGGACCGCGGCTAGAGAGGTGCAGAAGTCCTCGAGGCGGGGACAAAGGTGGGTGTAATGGCCATGGATATCACACAAAGCACAGGGGTGGTTGGTGTGAATAGTCTTTGGGTTCTTGGCCGCAGTCGCGGAAGGAATAGAGGCTTCCGGGACCGTGGACTCAGGGAACGCGACATTAACCATGGGCTTGAGATGAAGCAATTCAGGACAGGTATGGGTGGAGTGACCGACAACATCACACAAAGCACACTGGATGGTATGATGTGGAGGTCGAGGAGGGGTCGGGTTTGTCGGGGCAGCCTTGTCCTTTGATTCCCCCTTGCGAGCTTTGCCCTTCTTACCAGAAGCGGTCGCAACAGGAGGTGGTTCCTGTTGAGGTGACTGAGGCACTGTTGCAGTGGGAGAAGTCACGGGGACCGATTGAACCGGGGTCAAAGCAATATAAGGTTTGGGTTGACCAGGTAGGGTTGCAACTGGAGGATCATGGTACCAGACGGGAATCCCAAGGGTCAGGTTAGGAAGAGAGAGGGTGGCCATGACCGGTACCGTGGACACTCCTGGTGGGGGATCTAGGGACGGTATCTGACCGGAGGGGTAATGGCCAGGTGGGACGACTCCTAAATGGTGAAGGCTTGGAAGAACCGTTCGAATACCAGCTGCAGGTGAAGGGCTAGGAGCAAGTTGCGGAGAGCGCGGTTACTGACTAGCCGAAGCAGGTTGCTTGAGAGCAGCCCGAGGCGATTGCATCATGCAAACATTCGATGAGTTGGGGTCAGAGACAGGAGGAGGAGGAAGACCAGGGAAGGTTCCAAGCAAAGAGGAGTCTTTATAGATGCAGGGAGAGTAATTGGTCAAGGAATCGACGGTTTGCTTGTTGGCTACAAAAGAGATGGTCGTCTCAGGTGAGGTCTGAGATTTTGGCTCATGATATGTCAACTGGTCAATGGTGACTATCTTTCCATTATGAGGGAAAGACATCTTGCAGAAAACCATGGATGGGACAGCAGACATAGCATAGGTGTAGCTCCGCCCCAAGAGGATGTTGTAAACTAGAGGGGCGTCAATGACTTCGACGTCAACGCAAACAGTCTTGCCCGCAAGAGTGATAGGACAATTACGGAAGAGGCCAATGGGCTGGGAGGCGTGGCCATCCCACGCTCGAAGGGTGATCATGGAAGGGGCCAACTCAAGAGATCCGAGTTGCTTCCAAACCGAAGCGGACATCACGTAGGTGGATGCCCCCTCATCAATTATACACCGGGAAACGTTAGCGTTCCGGATTTTGACTGGGATTTGGAAGGCGATGGAAGCAGGAAGAGGAGGATGTTCTGATTGATGGGCGTCGAAAACAATAATTTGGTCATCAGTGGGATCTACAGCACCCATGGAAGATAGCAGAGCCTTCTTTTGGGAAGGGCATGACCGGAGGAGTTCCAATGTGGAAATGGCAGCAGGAGACTGCGCCAAATCATCTACTATGCTATACGAATGAGCACCTCAACCAGAAGTAGCATTTCGGCGTAATGGTCCCTTAGGAATCTTTGTATGAACCTCAAATTTGGGCTGAGGGATATGCAAGGGACCATTGGATGTCGAAAGAGGCTCTATAGAACCTGAAGAAGGGGACTCGGGGGCAGACTAAGCGGAAGGTGTGGGGTACTGGCGAGACCAAGTTTGAAGGTTAAGGTCGACGGTTAGAGGTGGATCAGAGTTCATCATGAGGATCTGGTAATTGGAGGAACCAGAAGGGGAAGGTTGAGTGGCCACCTGTCCGTCAGGTGGTTGGGTAGCCACGAATCACACTGTTTCGTGCACGTCACCGCTTGAGGGCGGTATTTGTTGCGGGGGTTGAGAAGGCAAGGTAGGCGGAGGTGCTAATGCTGGAGGAGGTGATGATGTTGGAGGACTGGAGCACCAAGCTAAGGATGCAATTGTGGGGGTTGGGTAACAGTATGGTGAGCAGGAGGTTGGGCCAAAAAAGGAGGTATGTTGTATCCTGGATACGTGCTACCAGGAGGGGGACAAGTGCGGGAGGTGCTGCCCCCTCCCCCAGGAAATCCATAACCCATGGGAGGTTGGGCATATGGATGAGAGAGAGCTCCAACGATACCGTCGGCGGCATGAGGTGCCCCCTGTGCATTGATACCACTGGGTCTGGGGAGATTAGGTAGAATGGTATAAACATAACCTGTCTGAGCGTAGATCAAGTCATATTTTAACGCCAGTTGGAGGGCGACTTCTTCGGTTTGGGGAAAATGCGATGCGACATCTTTCCCGATAGGAGGCAAGAGAGATCTAAGGAACCAGTCCATGTAGACACGGTCTTGAAACATAGAGAGTTGACATGGGCTCTATCTTCTCGCATTCCTGGACAACGATCGAATAGGCGGGGTCTGAGATGATTGACGAAAGAAGTCAAGAATTTCGATACCGGTGTCATAACGAAGGGAAAGGCAGGTAAGATAAAAAGCCCGGACAGAGTGGCAAAGGTGGTATGAGAGGAAGGTGTAGTGGCGGTGTCGTTGAATAGCCGAAGACGGACGGGTGTCGATGTGGAAGTGAGTAGACACCACATTTGGAAAGATCGGACATGGTTGGTTGGATCTTCTCCAGCAAGGCCTTCAAACTTAGGGATGTCGGAGGGGAGCTTGGTTGGCATAGCAGGCCAACCAACATCGTGGCGGATGGGGTCATTGATCAACTGATTGAGATCAAGGAGGCTGAGGCCTGCCATGTAAGGGAGCAAAGGTGCAGCCGAGGTAGTTCCTGTGGCGGTTTCGCTAGTAGTAGTCCTGACATTAGGGCCGGGATTACCGCTAGCATTAGGCCCTGGACCAGACATAGTGAAGGTGACAGGGGGATAACTAGAAGTATAAGGAGAACCCAATGAATCAGAAGAGGAGTCGGAGTGCGGACTCGGAGGAGGACTAACTCGACGATGGCGGGAAGGAGTAGGTCGACCGACCGGAAACTGAGGGTGAAGGCCAAGAAGTCTCCGGGATGTGCGCCTTGGGGGCGCAATGGTGACAACACAAACACGGCACAAGGGAAAGAAGAACGACCAACAAAGGCAGGGAGGTGCAGAATCAAGTGATTACAATGTCGAAACAAGGGCAGAAAGGTGCAGTGTCAATTGATTTAAAGTCACTTTTTAAGCGGTATAGCTTAGGAGCTCTTCTTCGCTTAGGGTGAGTGTGTGGTGTGCGTTAATTTTAATTTTTAAACCCTTTTCGTTTTGAGAGCAAGAGAAAAAGTGTGCTGCGTAACTGAAAAATAAATCTGCAGAGAACAATATAGAATGCTGAAATAACAGAAAAATAACAGCTACTATTGCATCGATTCAACCCAAAAAGGCGGGTCTCTCAAAACTAATCTAAAAAGAGGGAAAAAATCTAGTCAAAACACACTAAAAATAGGCCAATAGATCTAGGGTCGAAAGGGACAGGGATCTAAAGGAGAAATCTGCTGAAAAGAGGTGTAGATCACAGCCAAGAGGTAGAGGCAAGGTGGCTGGAAAAAAGGGAGGAAATCAGCTAAAGGAAGAAGGGACAAGAAGGAGGCCCTAAAGGCAGGTCCAAACAAAACTATAGGAGGTGATTTGAAAGGGAGAGGAGCTGATTTAAAGGGATCTGAAAAGGAGGGATCAGATCTGAAAAAGAAATGGCTGAAAACTCTGAAAATTTAGACACTTACAGCGGCTAAAACTCTTCCACAAAAAGTGGAGGGTACTGAGGCCGTACGGGGCTAGATTCCCACTTAGTTGAGTAAAACAGAGCAATAATAGGTCTAAACGGGCGGAGACGGAGGTCAGACAACCCTGACAGAGGTTCAGACAAAACCCAGAAAAATTTCAGAAAAATTCCAGAAAAAAGTCCAGGTCGCAGTTTTTGACCTATTTTTCGCTCAGGTAGCAGTTTTTGGGTTGTTTTCCACTTCCCAGGTCACATTTAATGGGCTAAAAATTGAGACCTGGAGTCCAGGTCGCAGTTTCTGGGCTGAAAAGTGCGACCTGAAGCTACGGGTGTCCCGGCGGCAGATTTCCAAAAAAGTTGTCGTCTCAGTTGCGGCTGATGTCAGTCACCTGCGCAATAGGGCCAGCAACACGCGGAAGTTAGAAATTTTAATGTTTTAGGGTTTTAGGTGAGAAAAAAAACATAAAAATAGGAAAAACAAAAATCTGAAAAGAAACCCTAGGGTCTGAAGTAGCTGGATATGCAAGAATATGAAAAACGACAGCGATCGTAATTTAAAACCTGTGTGGAGTCGCCATTTGTTAGTATGAATCCTTTGTCGAAGTGTACGAAAAAAGACCACTTTAGCTACACATAACTAATAGCCCTAACATCAAAAGTGGTTGCCAATATCTTCAGATCTGCAGTTAGTTGATCAAGAAAAGAGCTGCAAAAAACCAGATCTATGCATAGAAAGACATTAAGCAGTAAAAAGAAGGGTTTGCTCCATATATCCAATAGATAAGACAAGAACAATTTTTGAAAGAATTTTTGTATTAAGGGCACCTGGGAGGAAAACAAGAAGATGTTTCCAATTCTCCTCAATGGGATGGGTTCTTGGAAGTCCTCAGCACTTCAGATCTAGCATTTCTCTCTCCTGTTGGTGTAGAAAACCCAGACAAAGATAGAACTCAAATGGAGCTCACACAACAATTAATGGAAAATATGACAATGATAATGGCTCAAAGTCAGACCAAGAGTTTAGATCCAGAGTGATCTAATAGGCAACAAAAGGTGAAGAATGGTAGAAAAACCCTCCTATTTATAACAAAATATTGGGTCATTCTAGATCTTGGTGCATGATTAAAATAATGTTAACCAAATCTAGATCCACCTTTTATGGAATATTTTATTATATTTGTTGGAGGGAAAAAGTATTTCACTTGGGTCAAATCCCTTTATTTTTCAATAATAAATAAATAAATGATTTATTTATCTTTTTAAGGAAGTGGTTGAAGGATAATTAAATAAATAATGATTTATTTAATTATTTGTGGATGATTTGGTCATATTTAACAAGGAATATTATCTAAATAAGATTTAAATAATTATTCCTAGAAAATAATAAGATAAATAAAATTTTATCTAATTAATTTCTTTGTTTTGGGTTAAACATGATAGGAATAATAATTAAATTATGGTTTAATTAATTATGCCATGAGGAAAATCAAACAAATATAGGTTTGTTTAATATTTCCTTTTGGGGTTTCCTGTTTAGACCATAAACAACCTAATAAATGTGGTTTACTAAATTATTTTACATAGTGAAAGCAATTTTACTTAGGGTAAAATTGGTCTTACATGGTGTACTTGGGTCCATCTAATGATAATAGGTTAGATGACCAAAAAATGGTGTAACACAATCACTTTTTTCGTGCTCTCTACTTGGCCATTGGCCTGTGGATGGTATGGGGTTGTAATCATGTGCTGAATGTGGTATTTTTGTAGTGTTTTAGCTAATTTATTACCTACAAAATGTGGTCCTCCATCTGTGATTATGTCCCTTGGGAGGCCATATCGCACAAAGATTTGGAAAAGAAACTGTATTACAAAGTCCTCTGTAGCTTTTGAAAGTGCCTCTGCTTCAACCCACTTAGTGACATACTCAGTTGCAAATAGGATGTATGTTTTTTGGTTTGATGGGGGGCTAATAGGGCCAAAAAAATCAAGCACCCAACATTCAAATGGTTCAATCACTAGTTGAGGGTTCAAAGGCATTTCATCAGATTGCCCAGGGCGACTTGCCCTTTGGCAGCTATCACAGGCCTGCACAAATTTTTTGGCATCTATAAAGATGGTAAGCCAATAATAGCCTGTTCGTAAAACCTTATGGGAAGTTCTATGATCTGCAAAATGCCCGCCACATTGCCCATCATGGCATGCTTTCAAAATATCAAATACCTCGTCCTCCTGGACACATCTTCTTATTTTCATATCTGCCCCTGTGTGAAATAGGTAGCCCCTAATCCAAGAGAATCAGGTACTACGCTGTATTATCTGTTTTCGTTCATTAAGGGATGGATGTTTAGGTAATTTACCTATTGCCAAATAATTTTCTATATCAGCATACCATGGGGTTCTGACAGTAACAGCGACCAAATGTTCATCTGGGAAGTGGTCTTCAACTGCTTCTGTATCTGTTGGTTTTGGCATTCTTGACAAAAATTCAGCTACAGGGTTCTCTTTCCCAGGTCAATCTTTGATTGTAATGTCAAATTCCTGAAATAAAATCAACCATATTGTCACTCTTCCATTTGTAACAGGTTTATTTGCTAAAAATTTAATGGCAGAGTGATCAGTATATAGTACTATAGGATACCCAGTTATATAATGTCTAAACTTATTTATAGCATGTACTACAACTAAAAATTCCTTCTTAGTCACAGTATAATTTAATTCAGCAGGGGATAAAATTTTTCTAATGTAATAGATTGCATATGGCTTCTTTTCTTCCTCCTGCCCAAGTACTGCTCCAATTGCTGTGTCTGAGGCATCGAATGAAATTTGGAATGGAAAATTCCAATTTCGGCCCCTCAGCACTGAGGCTGTTGAAACAAGCTTTTTCAGATCACTGAAGGCATTGTCACATTTATCTGTCCAAATTAAATCAACATTTCTCGTTAGTGCATATAAAGGTGCAGCTATTCGAGAATAATGTTCTATAAATCTTCTATAGTAACCAGAAAATCCAAGACAGCTACGTACCTCTGTTTGTGTGGTGGGTGTGGGTATTAACAAGATTATTTGAATTTTAGCTAGGTCCACTTGAATTCCAGCTGCTGAAATATATTGCCCTAGGATAACTCCTTCGGTCATCATCATATGACAGTTTTCATGGCTTAAACAAATCCTAGTGTCAATACATCTTTGCAATACCTTTTCTAAATTTTCTAATGCTGGCTCAAAGTCATCCCCATAAGGTGTGAATTCATCCATATATACTTTGAGACCTTCATTTATTAAGTCTGCAAAGATGTTGAGAATGGCCCTTTGGAATGTAGCAAGGGCATTGCATAAGCCAAAGGGTAAGACTCGATAGGCAAATGTCCCCCATGGACAGGTAAAAGTGGTTTTGTCTTGGTCTTCAAGGGAAATCTGGATTTGATTGTACCATTGAAGCCATCAAGGAAATAAAAGAATTTCTTTCCTGCCAATGCGTCTAATACCTGGTCAATGAAAGGAAGGGGAAAGTGGTCTTTCTGTGTTGCCTTGTTAAGTTCACGGTAATCTACACATATTCTCCACTTTCCGTTCTTTTTTGGTACCACTACTAATGGAGAAACCCACTTGCTATCAGATATTGGGTAGATGAAATTAACATCCAATAGTTTTTGTAATTCAACTTTCACAATATCTTTGAGGTGAGGGTTTAGTCTTATTTGGGGTTGGTGAATGGGTCTTGCATCTTTTTCAATATAGATGTGGTGTGTACACAATTGAGGGTCAATTCCTTTCATATCGAGGTAATCCCATGCAAAGGCTGCTTTGTATTTCCGCAATAATTGGACCAACTTCTCTTCTTTTTCAGCAGTCAGATTTTTGTTAATGTTTAGAGTTTTTCCTAGTTCAATTTCTACAATCTTTCTATTGTACACAGAAGTAGTGGGTATTACTTGATCAGGAATGTCTTTCAATGGATCTTCTTCTTCTTTATTATCAAATGCTGCCTTGATCATGTGACATTGTATATGGGATCTGATTTGTGGTTTATTAATAAAACTATTGATGATATCATCCTCTGTTTGATCTTTGAAATCAAGAGCATTGTCTATAGTTAGAGGTGATCTCATATTTTCCATAAGATATGATACAGGTTGTTTTCTTGTTTTGATTATTGATAGACTTGGCTGGGCTGGGGGATATAAAGCTAAATTCTTAACATGGTTTTCCCTTTTTATTGTCATGTTGCCTTGTCGGCATCAAATATAAGCATCGGCAGTTGCCAACCAAGGTCTACCTAAGATTAACAGGTGTCCTTCTAGCCGATTCTTTGGATTAATAACCAGGAAGTTAGCAGGGTGTTAGTCATCAGTATTTTTTACTTGTTCGTGATGACTAGTTGTAACAGCCAAGTTTTCCAACAGCCGATCTAAAAATTTGTCAAATTTTCCAGCTGGGAAAACACCCATAAAACTTTTTTCCCTCTTACCTTTCAGTCTGCCCATGATGAGATGAAACCCCATTATCAAATCCTACCTAGCCTCAGCCATACTAGTCTGCCCATTAGATCTAAAGAGACAATCCAAATCTATTCAAACAGTCTCCCCTAAGTTAGGAAGTGGCGCTTTAAGGCATTTCACCCTTGGCAAACTATCCAAGAGCCAAAAAACCTCAATCTGCTATAGACCAATCATAACAGACCTCCCACTCTGCTAATAAAGTTGGTCACAGCCCTAATTCGCGCCACTAATACACCCTTAAGTCTCAGCAATACATAGACCATAATCTCAAGCTGATTTTAGGTGTTTTACAGTGTTTGATAGATCTTACAAGGACAGAAACATACCAGCATCTCAGAAGACAATTTCTGGCTCCAAATGAGAAGACAGCTACTTCTCAATGTGATCTTGAGCCTGAGATGCATCTACAAGGCAAAGAGTTTCTCATAAAGCTCTTGCAACCTCATTCAAGGCCTGAAAGGACAGTAGAAGAAAAAACAACACTGTCAAGAGGTTGTTGATATGACATGACTAAGAACCTCCTTCATTTATAAGCAGAGGGTTTGAAGACCAAAGAACCTCCTTCATCTATAAGCAGAGGGTTTTGAGAGTGCCTCCTTCATCTATAAGCAGAGGGCAATGGCCAAAGTTTGACTTGAAGAATTGCAACTGACTATAAGACAGATTTGTTTTTAATGAATAGTGAGACAGTGACTAGAGTTTTCTGAAGGAAAGTGATGATTGAAAGCAGAGGTAAAAGCAGTAATGTTTTCAATGTTTTTTGCCTGCCATCATGTGTAAGAAAAACCATTGTCAATATGTTCATCAGGCAGCCTTCATATGGCTGAGACAGAAGGTTGACAAAACATCAGATATTTTGCCAAGATAAGGGCCTCCTTCATTCATAAGCAATGGGCCAGGGCAGTGATTATTTCTAGGTTTTCTCACTGACTGATAGACAAAGTAAGAACAGTAAGAGATACTTGAAACAGAGAAATAATGTAAAGGACCAAGAAGGAAAGCAGGGGTACCACTGCAATCCAATGGGTCAAAACTTGTCTCTTAACAAGGTATCTCTCAAAAGACAATCTGCAGTTCAAAACAAAACCAAATTAAAGAGTGGTTGATGAGATGGGTTATTGCACTAGCAAAGGACATGATAATGCTTGTGTTTCAAGGGACACTGATCCCCCTACTCATAAGAGGATGTCCTTCAGAATACTATCATAAGTTGACAAAGAAAATCTGAGCTCAATCCCCAAGAAGTATTGCAGCTAGACACAGTTGTTCATATGATGCAAGAAGGACTTTGGCATGTTTTCAATTTCTGGAGAAAATCTCAAAACAAATATAGGCATGTTCCTTGTTAAAGGTCAAAGGTACCATATCAATACAATTTGAGTGAAGAGAGAAGTGTTAAAGAAATCTCCTTTTAAATGGACAATAGTAGAAAAGCCAGGGTAAATGCAACTGCATTTTTTCACCCACATTCAGAAAGGGAAACTCAAGCAGCACTTGTCATCTACTTCACTTTACACTGTAAACAAGACTATCCTCATAACATCCAGAGCAAAGTGTTAGTTTATGTTGCAAAAGGGAAAATGGACCTCTGTCAAAATGTCAAAGAAAACCCCCTGCAACATAAAATATCCTCTACAGGTGTCCTCTTTTCATACAAAGCACCAAAAGTATAAAAGGGATATTGAGGTGACAGTTCAGTTTCTTCCTCAGCAAAGGGCACTGCAAATAAGTATACAGGTTCATAAAGTACAAAAAGAACTTTGGCATATTCTTTCAGGTTCTGAAAATCATTGAAGGCAAAGTTTACATGCCACTGCCACGAAAGGAGACATTTTTCCCTCTAAGTGAGAGACAGTCAAAGTTTTAAAAGAAAATTTTCTCAAAAGGGTTATGTCATTTCAAAAAGGGAAAATAGGCTTAGAAAGAAGTGATCATTGCCTTTATGTTTTTGTTTGAAACAAAAGAAGTTTAGCTTCGTTTTCAAAGGATGAAATGTTTCATATTTTGGTTTAAAAAACCCAAGGTATTGTTTCAAAAAATCCAAACTTTCAAAACCCTTACAATTCAAAGCACGAGGGATTTTCGTTTGTTTTCATTTAAAGAAAAAAAGGACCGTTTCCCCCACTTGTTTGGCATTTCAAAAAACAAAGAGTGATCCCTCCTTTGCTGGTAAACTGAGTTGAAGCAGAAGATTTGAGAAAATTCACAAGTCTGTCGAGGCTTTCACCACGCGGCGCACCTGTAGGAGTGCGCGGCGCTCTCAGACACACAAAATACACAGAGTTACAAGGCCACGCGGCACACTTGTAACTTTTGGTCACAAAGGCCCGACAAGGCGACTCGACTATGTTTTTGCGCGGCGTTCTCTTCTTCTAAAGTGCCGCGCATAAATCCAACGTCCAAGACGCCTCAAATCACCTCTGAAGGTTGCTCAAACTCATCTCCAAAGCCTGTCATTGAGTTTTAAAGGTATTCTATGTACCTCCCTTGATATTTTTAGGACTGTCAAGTGGTGGAAAGGAGATATAACTCACGGGTGAAATCAAAGTTTTGTTTGATGTTTTTATTTTTAAGAAAAAACAAGATATGTTGTGGTTATGCTGGCTAAAGGTGAACATTGAAAAGTGTTGAGATTGCATTAAATGGCCCATGAAACTGCCCTCAAACTATGATGAATAAGGAAGAGACAAGGTGTTTTAAGGGCAAAACAGTGGGTCAGTTTTTAAACACAGTGATCATTGAAAAAGCTTTTGTGACCTTCTAAAGGTATCCTCTGTATTTTAAAGGGAAAAAAAGCAGTGTTGTGTCTTTCAGTTCCATAAGGCAGAATCAGTAAGTAAGCTACCATCCACAGTTGAAAGGTGTGTGGGTCAAACTAGTGTGAGGAGAAGCAAAGTAAAGGGAGGGCAGTGCTTTGTTTAAAGGAGTTTGGTTGGTATTCGACTGCTACAAGACCTTTGTTAACACATCAAACATTAAAAGCTCTATCACCCTGTCCTATGAACAGTCACCTTTGACTGTATATACACTTTTTTTTATTTTGAAATATTGTTGAATATATTTGTTGAAAGGCACACCAAAAGGAGCAGTGTTTTGTTGAAGAGGAGTTGATTTTTGATTGAATGCTACAAGGCTCTGTCACCTGATCCTATAACATAGTAACCCTTGACTGTGTAGATACTTGTTGATTGACTGTGTTTATATTATTGAATCCACTGGTGGAGTGGCATACAAAGATAAAGCGGCAGCCTTATGAGACAGGGCAGCAGCATGAAGAACAACAGACTTGTGATGAGGGTAAAACAGAGCAACAGGAGCAGCCACAGCATGTTACACCTCAGCCACAGAAACCTCCTCAAGGACAGCAGTTTCAAGAACAAAAAGGAAGAAGGACACCTTTAGGCTTGGAATTTTGGCCCGAGTTTCTAGAAATATTCCTAAAAATCCTTGAGGGTCATACACACCGATTTTGGGCATTTTTTGACATACTTTGGTTTTTTGGCATTTTTCAGTTTTTGGCCAAAACTCATGAAATTCGTCATTTCAGTTTGGGGGTTCGTCAAAGGAGAAAAATGGTATTAATGGATGCCATAATTTCAGGAGCATACTCTCAGCGATTTTCAGGACATTTGGAGATCATTTTCTCCCCCAAAGTGGCTAAAAATGCTCGTTTTTTGCACACTCTGCCCGGTCTATCAGCAAACTGTTATTTTTGGTTTTTTACACACAGGTCCAGTTTTGGAGGACTTCCAGGCATCAAATTGGAAAACTTTTAGTTGTTCCAGAAAGTAGACACTCAGAGCTTTCCAACGAGCTATCATGAGCTTCGTTTCGACATCGGGAAGGTTTCCAAATGTTGCTGGCAAGTCAGGGGACCTTTTGCTGATATAAATTTTGAATATTTTTGTAATTTTTTAACCTTTAAAAATTGCTTTTTCCAAATGTGCGTTTAGCTATTTTTGTACATGAAAAATGATGCAAAGTCAATTATTTTTCCTTTTTTAGCATTTTCTAGATATTTTATGAGATATTTTGTGCCTTGGGCTTTGCAAAGCCTCAAGGACAAGATTAGATATTTTGATTAGGCCAATAGGATGGCAAATTGAACCATGAGGTTTTCCTCACTTTGGCCTATATATTCCAAAGGCTTTCATTGTAAAACAAGGCTGAACTTGAGAAGAGAAGCAATATATGGTCATATAAGCTTTGGAAGAAATACTTGTCTTATGCTTTTGGATTGCCTCTTAGATGCTCTTGGATGAATGAAGAAGGATTGTTGTTGGATTCCATGACTTGGTAGAATGGTATAGTGTCTCTTGCTTTGTTGTTGTCTTCTAGTTTTCATTCATGAATACATGTTTCTTGCTTGCTATAGATCAGTAGAGAACAAATTTGAGATATGCCCTTGGAGGCACCTCAAATTTCCTGTTTTTTCATAGCTTTCATGTTTTCCTCTTCCTTAGTTACATTAAAGAATTCTTAACTGCTCTTTAATAACTTGAGGATATTGTTGCTTGTTTCATTCATAGTTCTATGCACGCTAAGTATGATTTACGGTACGCCCTACTTACCTATGGCTATTTATAGTTCCATCCATGAAATTTCTCTTTGACTGATTAGATTATCATTTTGTTGAACGAAGAAGGCCTAGTTCCGATCTAGCCCTTTGCCTAAAACTATGCAAATCTTGTTGTTCAAAGTGCCCAATAACTTGAAGTACTGTGTTTAGGCATTCCGGCATAGTAAGTTAAGTTGTTTGTCTTCTTTAAGTGTTTTCCCCAAAGCCTGAAAGCCATTTCCCAAAGTTAGAGGGTCATATACTTATATGCATGGCTTGAATGTTTATTTCTATGTATTGATTAGCTTATAGTTTACATTTTGCATGATTAATGGTTTTCCCTACCATGTTTATGTTATCTATTGAACTAGTTATGCTTGAAACTCTTTGTTGTTCCCAAACTTGATGTCCATTTACTCCATTTTGCCCAAAGATCCTTTATACCTTGAATCAAATCGGCCCTTCAACAGCCTTGTATCAACGTCTAATAGCTTCCTTGACCTTTTCGACCCCATAGCCCTGTTGATCTGACATATTTTTACCTATCTCGTATCTTTGATCAGTTTCATCCCTCACAACTTAAAAAACCAAAACCAAAAACATACTTCATAACTAGCCAAAAATCAGAACACAATAAGAAAACACACAGATATCCCTTACACACATAGAGAGAGCCCTCTCTGAGTCCAGGAAGGCTAGGTCCTTGGGCTCCAAAGCTTGGTTTGATGTTACACTGTCATTTGGCTTGCCAATCAGCCAAATCACGGGACCCTAACATAGGGTATTCCCAGGAATCTATAGATACCATTACATCTTGTAGTGTACCCTCTGGTTTGACTACCGATCGGTCAGCCAATTCCAATAAGGTTGTTGTTGGTTCTAGTGATGTAATGCCAAGTTTTTGACAGGTGGTGGTTGTTAGGATATTAATTGCTGCTCCCAAATCAACTAAGGCATTTGGAAACAATTGCCCATGGATTTGCACCGTCACTATAGGATTTCCTGGGTCTTCATATTTTACGGGTATTTCCATTCCTGATAATAATTCAGATAAAGTACCGACTATTTGAACAGTTGGATTGGTGGTTTTTCTCCTCTTTGGCTTTTTTATGCATAATTCCTTAATGGTTTTTGCATATATAGGAATATCTTGGATAGCTTGGAGGAGAGGGATTTTTATACACACATTTTTTAATTCTCCCAGAAGATCAAAATTAGGATGTTCTAAAGGGCGTGGTATGATTAATCATTCTGGGAATGGTGGAGAGGAAGTTCTTACTTGTTGTTGATTTTGTTGTTGATTTTTTTGTTGAACCTCCTTCTCTTTCTGTAATGTTTGTTCTACAGGTAACGGATCTTCAATATGAACATTATTGTTTCTCTCTATTTCTACTATGCGCCTAGACCTTAATTGAAGGTCATTGCACTCCCTCAGTTTAGTTTCTAATTCTGGGGGTTCCATTATTTGGACAGACTGAACTGGCCTATTGTTTGGGTTTGAGTTGGGTTGAGCCAGGAGTTGTGGTCTTAAGTTGGTCTGGGGGTTTGTATAGAGAGCTGGCAGTGTCGGTTGAGAGAGAGGGATTGTTCTAGCTGGCTGATTTGTAGGTCTTTGCCAGTTTGACTGCTAGGCCTAACTCTGGGAAGTAGAGGGGGACCATTGTGTAGGATAGTTATTATTTTTCCAAAACAGTGGCTAGAAAGGAAAGCTAGGCCAATTATTTTGATTTGTTTGATTTGGCCAAGATGTTGTAGGGAATGGCTGTTGTGACCAATTGGGGAAAGGTGGTTGATTTTTCCACATTCCACTATATTGCTGAGCATTGTATTGAGGAGGCTGAAAAGAAGAAAATGAATCAGTTGGCATACCTGATTGTCATGGCTGCCATTGTCGGCACTGATTAAGCAGACATACCACTTCTGATTCTTCTTCTACCTCCTTATAAACTGCTTTTAGGCCAGGAAGTGAAGGACATCCTTCTGTAGGGTGATCTTTCGTGCAAATGGCGCAAACTTTGATCACATCCAACGGGCACTCTTTGTGGCTGTGTTTCTTCCTGCATCTGGAACAGAATATCGCCAAATTTTTCTCTGCTTCTGCTTGCTTTTGTTTGGCTTGCATAATGTCGAACTACATTGTTAGAGTCCCAAGTATGTCTGTCTTAAAATATTCTAGCAGATTTCCAATCTCTGCACGAGTCACACCTTCATTAGAGGTCTTATTTTCTCTTGTAATCATATCACGTTCTGCTGATTTTAGCCTTGTATTGCCCCTTGAACTCCTGATACACAAATCAATGATGTTAGCATAACTTTCATGATATATATCACCTTTTCCCATAATATTAAATGTTTCAACCCATTGATATTTCATTCCCCTAATTAATGTAGTTTTCAACACATTATCAGGTAAGGGTAAGGATGCATAAGGGGATCTCTGAAGATTGTATTGAAACCGTTCCACATATTCTTCCAAGGTTTCATTTGCTTTTTCTGTCATTTGGAATATTTCATCTTTTAGTTCCCGAGACCTACAATAATCTTGATACTTCTTTAAAAATGTAGCTTTCATCTGATCCCAATCAGTTATGACACCCCCACCTAATCCCATAAACCATCGTAAGGCTGCCCCTTTTAATGTAGAAGGGAATAGTTTTAGTTTTTGGGGATTGGTGGTATAATCATATCCCCTACATAACACATCAAATTCAAACAAAAATGCATCTGGATCTTCTGATGTCAAGCCATGAAATGTGGGAATATGTTGAATGGGAATGGACTTCATAGGTGCATTGACTGCAGTATCTACTATAGGATATTGCAGCGTAGAGGTTTGTTGGGGTGTTTATTGGTTCTGATTTTGGTTCTGGGCCATTTGGTCGAAAATGTGCCAATATCCTTCTGGGATCTCCAAGGAATTTCTAGGCTGACTAGCAGGAGTAGGAATGGCTTTGACATCACTTCCCGTATCTGGAACAATGAGTATTCCTTGTTGACCCACTATTTGAGGTGATTTAGGACCTTGGTTTGAATAATTTTAACATCACTTCCCTTATCTGGACTGCTTACTGGTTGGGTTATTTCAATAGAAGATTTTGGGTCTCCTGTTTCTCCTGTTTCCCCTTCTCCTTCATGGAGATTACTAGAGTTCCCTTCTTGAGGGGAAATTATGCAAGGATTCTCAATTTCTTGGGAATCTTGCTCAATTCCCTCTGTTTGACTGTGTATCTCAGCAAAGGCTTCAGATGGCGCTTCTGTAGCCTGAAGGGAACTAGTAGGCTATATAGAGATAGCTTTTCTAAATCCTACTGATGGCTGAGATTCAGTTCTTTTAAGGATTTCGTCAATAACATTTTTCCGCACAAGGGTCACCGGTCCCTTAGGTTTTTCAATTTTAGGAGGAATTTTGTTTTGCTTAGTTGTTCTATTCATTCAAGAAACAAACCTTCATTCCTACCTAAAGAAAGAAGCTTACCTACTTATGTTGTGAAGCGGGCTGTGAGCAAGTGTGTTTCTTGCCCAGTGTGCAGGTTCTTACCTTCTGTCTTTAATACCCAATTCTTCGCAAGCAGAAGAAAATCAGTTGTGCATCACTCCTTTGAAATGGCATACACTCTCCCCTGCAACGGCGCCAAAATGTTGAGTCATAAAAAGGTAACTTTTGAACACCTAATTTGCCTACATTAATTATCAATTTGAGAGCAACTTTTTATTTCAAGAGTTTACTCTGTTTGAGGCTGCAATTAACTAAGAGTAATGCTATGAAGATGTAGTACAGAATGTTGAATACAAGAGTAAACGAATGCTAGTAAAGAAATCTAATTACAGTAACATAAATGAAAATGTTCTGAAATCTTAACTACATCAATCTGCAAACCATCGATCAGGGATACAGTAGTAGTAACTCCTTTCCTTAGAAATCGATGCAACTAAAATAACACTGAGGAAAGATAACCAATCTAGGAACTTGGAAGCAGTAACAAGTGTTCTCTACAATTGGTGGTCTTGTTATTAAAGCAATCGAAATGAAATCAAACTCAAACTACCTGCTGAGAAAAACAACTGAAAGGAACTTCAAAAGCTAGAAAGGAATAGCAACTCATAATTCCTATGCATTTACAGCAACTGTAACCAATCTATCTGCTAATCTGAAGCTATGAATCTGAAATGAACAATAAACAGAAATGGAACATCAACATGAATTTAACAGCAATTATAATCTTAACTAATCTCAATACTTCAATCCTGTCGATAGCCAATACTACACAACAATCAATTATAACAAATCATAAACCAAAAGAACAGCAACTATAATTGAATATAGAACAGCAAAGCTTTATAACGATGGCAAGGTAAATAAATAGTGAATGCACTTATTGCAGATGATAAAATAGCAATGCAATTCGTTAATAATCACAATGAATCTGTATTCAATCCAACGGCATTCAATCAATTCTGCAATCGAAATAAACTTTAAACACAACTTCACACAACAATAAGAAAATATTAAGAATACAAATAGCAAGGTAATTCCACCAGAGCCGGGCCCTTAACGCTAGTGAAATACTGTTGGGCTACTTCAGAACTTAAGAGATGAAACGAAATGCGTCTTTGATATTAATCAAACATAAAGTATTACAGAGGCTGCTCTCTTAAATCCGAGAGTCAATAAAAACAATATTACAGAGGAAATGTTTGAATATCAGAACTTTCGACCCCTTGATCACTAAAGGACGTTGCTTTATATATCAGACCCTAACGGACAAGATGAGGAATAAGATGAGTTTGAACAACGATCCCTCAATATTGAAGGATCCTGAGGGATTCACTTCCCTTCGTTTAGTTATCATCTTGGTTACTTCGACCAAAGCCGAGCTGTCCCCTGCCTTTTCTTATCAATTCATTCAAATCTCCTTGTCTTTGGCTAGATGTAGTTTAACGCTGATGGAGTAGCAGTTGCATTGATCTCAGCCTCGCCTTTGGTACAGCTTTTCACTTCATCTAATTCCTGTTTTATTAACAAAAAAAACAATCTTTAGTCATCTTTTTACAATAAACATAAACATTTCCAATTCTACCATAATTCTTACAATAAATTACCTTCCTAAGGTAAAAAGGAGTATGTCTATAGTAAAATAATGAGAAGATACACAGTAATTTCATACCTTTTTCACTACCCAACAATCTGCAAGGTAATACATAAATTGTCTCAAAGAAAGGTTCAATACTGATCTCAAAACCAGTCATTGTACAAAGGATCATGCTCATCCCTTCTTCTGAAATTCTACACTTCAACTCAAGAGGTTGAATTATTTCATCCATAAAAAACTAGGATAGATTTTCATCTCCTCCTTGATTATATCAAGGGTCCTATGCACTGCGATATGTTGCTGTTTCAAATCAGCACTATGTTCTAACCATTGGTTATGCATTGCCCCTGATGGCATGTCCCCATAAGTTTCAATAAGGTTTACTGAAACAATAGGTGATGAATGTGTATGCATACCTTGGATCAACTGATATGTGGGAACCTCTTGACAAAACACAAGATTTCCTCCAACCCGGACAATAGTGCCTCCAACTGCTGGTAAGAGTGATGGCTGCTCTTCTCCAAGTTTACCAGCACTGGAATTCTCCTCCTCCTCCTCATGTGTAATATTCCCAATTAGCTACTACTACTTGGAATATTATAACTACTCCATTTTTTAAATAAGAAGTAGGAAAGGCAATAAAACATATCCCAGTGTGAAAAGGGATGGAAGTAGGAGGACAAAATAAAGCCTCTTTGGTGTGAAAGAGAGGCAAAGCAATGAACTAGCTACAGTTGACTAAGTCAACAGCGCTATCACAAGAGGAGGGAAAGCTACTAGGGCAGCACAGTTTTGAAGGAGGAAACTTCTCAAGGAAGTCACATCACGCATGAGTGGGGCAAGAGATGGGAAATCTCACCAAGGATAAGAAGGAGGAGATGGAAACAAAGGATTCATTTATGTATCATCTTGTCTCAGTCTTATGACTGATTGCAAGCTTCAGCTGTTTAGCCGAAGTTGCAGCACTGTTTAGTGCAAAGGAGTTCTCATGCGGGAATTCTATCTTCACCATTGGTATAGCTGATTGGGAGATCTAAGGAGGAGGTATTGAGTTCAATTCTCATCATTTATCTTGAGGTAAACCACTCTCCATCCTAGACAGCGTAGTCACTTTCAAGGACTGCATTATTTCTGCAATAGCTACAGTTGATGGGGTTGCATCTTTCCATTTGTGCTTATTTCAGAGGGAGAGGAGTCTATTTCACTCCGGGAGATCTATTAAGGGAGGCCTTGGGCCAATTATTTTATTTTTTTGTCTATTTCAGATCATATTTTTTTTTTCTTATGCAGGGTTGCTAGGTACAGCGTTATTTTCTGCAGAGCTACTTTTTCTGTTGCTATTTTGCCGGAAACCCTTGCCAGGGCATTTCGAGGTGCTTGTAAAAGAGGTCTAACCTCTCATTTATGATTCCATTCTTAATGAAAGCTCTAGATCTATATTAAACTATCATTTTCTTTAGATTCCATAATAAAAATAACGTTGTTGCAGTCTCCGACATTTCTATTTTATGAAGAAGTGGGATTGGGGTGCTTTTATACATGTATGAGTTGGGGAGATATGTTTAAAGGAGCTAGAGTGATTTGTTTCTAATTCCATTCTATATTTAAGCTACACAGGGCATATATTAGAGGATCCAAGTCCTGGTCTGCATTATTTTTGCACTGGTTTTCTTATACAACGTCCTCGCTGGAAATATTGCAGAAATTCCTGAAAAGGAATATTACAGTGGTATCAGAGCTCTGCTCTTGGATCAGCTTGTGGGGCAGGAGATTTATCTTCAGCATGGAGAAGGAAGACATATAAAATCCAGTACTTCAAACCTTGCAGAACATTGCAAGGGATCTTAAGGAGATGAGGCAGGAAGAGGACTCTTTAGGGTTTTGCCATAAGGCAAGCACCAGCACTGCAAATGGCATGGGGAATTCAGTTGCATCACAACGCTCCACCATGCCTTCATTTGTAACTGAAGGAGATAAGGAGGGAACTCTGGGGGAATATTTTGAAAAGTATGAACTCTAGTCTCAAAGGTTCAAGGAGCACATGAGCTTTCAGGAATTTTGCCGGGTCAAGGACGGGAGGAGGACTAATCCTCATCCAAAGGAAGAGAACTTGATGCAGGTATCATCCCTACAGTGCAGTATGGTAGGGTTATTCTTTCCCACATTTGATGGGACACCTAAGTGCACAACAAAGGCTTGGGTGGAGAAGCTGGACACATACTTCCATCTCAACAAGGTTTTCGAGATAGAAGCCATCAAGATAGTTGCGCTGCACCTAGAAGGGGAAGCTCAAGATTGGTGGTTTCATGGACTAACCACACTTGGGCATCATCATATCACTTCATACTCAGCTTTCACCAAGAAGCTAATGGAGAGGTTTGATCCAAGGGATTCGGAAGCCGACTTTTCCAAGATAACCAAGCTCAAGCAGGAGGGAGATCTTAAGGATTACATTGCTGAATATTTGTAGCTTTCAGTGATGGTATCTAACCTCAATATGAGTAGGAAGGTATGCATGTTTGTGAATGGGATGGTTGAACCATTACAAGGGTTGGTCAAATCTACTAAACCAACCACACTCCTTGAAGCTATGGAGAAAGCTATAGATCTACAACACATCTTGCCCAAGGCAAGAACATTTTTGCAGCAAGAGACTCACTCAAGACCAAGGGAGACAATCCATGTTCAGGATTTGGAGGGAGAATGCGTTACAGGAAGGACACATCATGTCAATACCTTCTCCAAGAAGGATTCCAATGTTGTGCAATCCATGGAAGACTTTGCTCCAAGAGGGGGAGCCATTGCAGCGTTAAGAGGGGTCCAAAGTATCTAACCTTGAGGGTGAGAGGCACTATCATGGGGAAAAGAGTTTCTGTATTGATCGATAGTGGGGCCACTCATAATTTTATTGATGCATAGTTGGTACAAAGGAGAGGAATCCACATGGAGAAGTTTGAGGGATTTTCAGTTTTGGTCCCAGGAGCCCAAGTATGTTCCGGCACTAACCATTACTATGGGGACCTATACTTTGATAGACCAGTTCTTTGTGGTAGATATTGTAGACACCAATGTCATATTGGGATTCTAGTGGTTAATCACTCTTGGGAGAGTTACCACTAACTGGAGAACCTTGGAGATGGAATGGACATGAGGGAAGGATGGCCAGTAGCAAAGAATCAAGGGTATAAACACATACCCCCCTCAGGTTGTTTCATCACACAGGATGGAGGTAGATCTACGTAGAGGGGATGTTGAATGGGCAGTAGAGTTGCATATATCAAAGGTGAAGGGAAAAGGTTCACCAGTGCATCCAGATGTTCAGTCTCTCTTGGACCAGTATTCTACAGTATTTGGAGATATCCCAACAGGGAGACCTCCTGACCGAGGGTTTGAACACACCATTGAGTTCGAACAAGGGGTCCAAGTGGTAATCACCACTCCTTATAGGCATCTCAAGACTTACAGGGATGAGATTGAGAGAGCTATCCAAGATCTGCTAACTCTAGGACACATCCAGCCTAGTACTAGTCCTTTTGCTTCATCGGTGGTTTTGGTGAAGAAGAAATATGGCACATTGAGGATCTGCATTGATTATAGGGCCTTGAAAAATAAGACTATGAAGAACAGGTACCCTATACCCAGGATCGATGAAATCATGCATGAGTTAAGGGGATCTAAATAATTCTCCAAGATTTATTTGAGGTCTGGGTATCATCAAATCAAGGTGAGGGAGCAAGATATCCCCAAGACAGCGTCCAGATGTCATTATGGGCATTTTGAGTTTCTGGTAATTCCCTTTGGATTGACTAATGCCCCAGAAACTTTCCAATCCTGCATGAACCACATCTTCCGTGGTCATTTGAGGAAGTTTGTATTGGTCTTCTTTGATGATATTCTTATCTACAGCTGCACTTGGGAGAAGCACTTGTAGCATATCAAGAAAGTTTTACATATCCTTAAGGAGCAGAAATTCTATGCCAAGGTCTCCAAATGTGAATTTGGCCTCACAGAGATTTTGTATTTGGGGCACATCATAGGAGTGGATGGATTAAGGGTACATGAGGAGAAGATCCAGGCTATCATAGATTGGCCTGAACCCAGGAATGTTACAGAACTCAGAGGTTTTGTGGGCATATGCACTTATTACAAGAAGTTTGTGAAAGGATTTTCACAAGTAGCAGCACCACTCACAGACTTGACAAAGAAGGGAGCTTTCCATTGGACACCTACAGCGTAAAGGGATTTTGATAAGCTCAAAGAGGTAATGAGTAGTTGTCTTGTTTTGGTTTTACCTAACTTTTCTCAACCTTTTGTGCTGGAATGTGATGCATCAGGTGAAGGTATTGGGGCATTCTTGATGCAAGGTGGGCATCCTATAGCCTTTGAGAGCAGGAAGCTACTCCCTCATGACAGGCTATACCCCATCTATGATAAAGAAATGTTGGCTATCATGCATGCATTAGCCAAATTCCGTAAATACTTGGTGGGGAATAATTTCAAGGTGAAGATTGATCATAACAGTCTTAGATTATTCCTTTCACAAAGACAACTCCAGGAGAGACAAAAGAAGTGGGTGAGAAAAATCCAAGCCTATGATTTTGACATAGAATATTTCAAGGGAAAGAGAAATGTAGTAGCTGATGCACTATCCAGGAGGCCTACAGCGTTGTCCTTGAGGGGCATGGACACCGATTGGAAGGCTCAACTCTCAGTTGAGTATTCCAAAGATTAATTTGCATGTGAGGTACTTGATGGGGTGGTATCAAATGAGAGGTTTAGGGTGATGGATGAGGTTACCTATTACCAGGACCGGATCTTCTTGGCTAAGAATTCTAAGCCCAAGGAGAAGATCTTATGGGCATCACATGATTCACCACTTGTCAGGCATCAAGGTTTCACAAAGACTTACAGATCTATCAGAGAGAGATTCTCATGGAAGGGTCTCAAGGAGGATGTGCTCCGGCATGTCAAAGAATGCACCATTTTCCAATAGAATAAAGGAGAACACACTCACCCTGTTGGATTATTGTAGGCACTACCTATTCTAGATGGGAAGTGGGAAAGTATCTCTATGGACTTCATCACCAGCTTATCGACAGTGCAGGGTAATGACTGTATCTTTGTTGTTGTTGATAGACTAACAAAGCACTTTCATTTCTTTTCCATTTCTACACATTATACTGCTTCACAGGTAGTTGAGCTCTTCTTCAGAGATGTATTTAGACTCCATGGTCTCCCATGGACCATAGTGAGTGATCGGGATAGCCTCTTCATGGGTGGCTTTTGGCAAGAACTTTTCTAGTTAGTGAGGAATGATTTGACTCCAAGTACTAGCTATCACCCCCAAACCAATGGACAGACTGAGATAGTGAACAAGTGGCTAGAAGGCTACTTCAAGAACTTTGTGGCAGGGCAACAGAAAGCTTGGCTGTGTTGGCTCCACTTGGGAGAGTATTGTTACAACACTACTCACTATATTTCTATTGGCATGACTCCATTCCGAGCCTTATATGGGTATGAGGCACTTTCATTTTTTTATGTTATGTTTGGGGCAAGTAAGGCTCCAAGGGCAAGGGATTGGATACAAAAGAACCAAGACATACTCAGGGCACTCAAAGACAACATTTCCACTTCCCAGAACCAGCAGAAGATGTATGCAGACTGTAGTCAGATAGAGAGACATTTTGAGGTGGGAGATCTTTTCTACCTACGTCTCCATCCCTAAAAACAGTCCACACTCAAGGAAAATGGAGCTGAGAAGCTCAAACCATGTTTCTATGGGCCATACAGGGTGTTCAAGTGTATCGGTAAGGTAGCATATGAGCTGGAGCTTCCTAAGGGGAGCAAGATCCACAATATCTTCCATGTCTCTTGCCTCAAGAAGGCCATTGGGAGAAATGTATTTGCCAACATGGAACTTCCCCCAATTGATGATGAGGGTCACTTAATCTTGCAACCAGAGGAAATCTTGGACACAAGGGAGAGGCAACTGAGAAGCAGAGACATCAAGGAATATCTGATTCGATGGAGGAATCTACCAGATGAGGATTCCACTTGGGAGGGAGAGAAGATCTTGCAGCATCCTTCTTTATTGTTTCTTGTGGGCAAGCAACTTTTGAGTGGGGAGGACTATAATATTCCCAATTAGCTACTGCTACTTGGAATATTATAACTACTCCATTTTTTAAATAAGAAGTAGGAAAGGCAATAAAACATATCCCAGCATGAAAAGGGATGGAAGTAGGAGGACAAAATAAAGCCTCTTTGGTGTGAAAGAGGGGAAAAGCAATGAACTAGCTACATTTGACTAAGTCAACAACGCTATCACAAGAGGAGGGAAAGCTACTAGGGCAGCGCAGTTTTGAAGGAAGAAACTTCTCAAGGAAGTCACATCACCCATGAGTGGGGCCCAGGATAGGAAAGCTCACCAAGGATAAGAAGGAGGAGATGGTAGCAAAGGATTCATTCATGTATTCATCTTGTCTCAGTCTTATGACTGATTGCAAGCTTCAGTTGTTTAGCTGGAGTTACAGCACTGTTTAGTGCAAAGGAGTTCTCATGCGGGAATTCTATCTTCACCATTGGTATAGCTGATTGGGAGATCTAAGGAGGAGGTCCTGAGTTCAATTCTCATCATTTATCTTGATGGAAACCATTCTCCATCCTAGACAGCACAATCACTTCCAAGGACTGCGTTATTTCTATAGTATTTGCAGTTGCTGGGGTTGCATCTTTCCATTTGTGCTTGTTTCAGAGGGAGAGGAGTCTATTTCACTCCAGGAGATCTATTGAGGGAGGCCTTGGGCCAATTATTTTATTGTTTTGTCTATTTCAGATCATATTTGGTTTTTCATATGCAATTTTGTTGGGTATAGAGTTATTTTTTGCAGAGCTACTTTTTCTGTTGCTATTTTTCCGGAAACCCTTGCCGGGGCATTCTGAGGTGCCTGTAAAAGAGGTCTAACCTCTCATTTCCAATTCAATGCTTAATGAAAGATATATATATGTATTAAAATGTCATTTTTTTTAGATTCCATAATAAAAATAACGTTTTTGCAGTCTCCTGCATTTCTATTTTATGAAGCAGTGGGATTGGGGTGATTTTATGCATGTATGAGCTAGGAAGATCTATTTAAAGTAGCTAGAGTGATTTGTTTCTGATGCCATTCTATATTTAAGCTACACACAACATATATTAGAGGATCCAAGTTCTGGTCTTCGTTATTTTTTCACTGGTTTATTATACAGTGTCCTCACTGGAGATATTGCAGAAATTCCTGAAAAGGAATATTACATCATGAATCACCTGAATCATGCATGGGACTCTATGTGTCAAGAGATCAAGACTATCTTTAAAAAATGCAAAATTCTCTTCTCTGGATGCAATTACTACTGCATCTGGTGGTGAATGTTGTGACTTCTTGTCCAGAGTGACAAGATTGACAGCCTCCTCCTTAGGAAATGTCTCTTTGTAGCACATCTCTGTCTTCTTCACATAAAACTTCTTTCTCAACTTGTGAAAGAAATCTGAATATTTAGTCACCTTTGCAAGCTCCATGTGACCAAACCACCAATCATTGGCTTCATCTAAAAGATGAAGTGTTGCAATTTGAACAGCCTCTTTTTCAGCTACAGGATGTAGAATGAAAAATGTATCTAACTCTCTCCTCCAAGCCTTAACAGTGCTTGAGGAAGATCCATCAAATGTAGGCAAATAGAATATATTGTGCCTCTTCCTTCTATTGCTGTTATAGGATCCTCTTTCTACTTTGATTTTGAATAATTGTTGGAGAGTTAGCTTCTCCTTGAATGCTCTCAACTGTGTTTTGAACTCTTCAAGATATAGACTGAGAGTCTCATGAGTCTCAGTTTCATTCCTTCCTTCATTTCTACACCCTTCACCTTCTTCAAAGAAATTGGGCATAGTGGATCTATGAGGATATCTAGGATTCTCCGGTTTTCTTCTTTGCTGATAGGAAGCGCTAGGGCCTTCCTCATCACATCTTCTTCTTGGATCTTCTTTCTACCTTCCCTCTTTCATTTGATAGACCTGCTAGGAGAGATCTTGCATAGATCTACAGAAATGAGTGGCAAAATTTTCTTCCTCCATGATAGATCTTATCTATCTATTTCTTCCTTAGATACAAAAGATGAAGTGTCCACAAGTTGAGCCAAAGATCATGCTCTGATACCACTATAATATCCCAAAAGGGATAATGCAGTAATACTTCACACAATATAAGAACTTACAGCAAGATAAATAATAAATCTTAAGAAAACATCAGAATTTACAGAGAAGTTGAGCCATTTTATTATATTGGAGAAGAATCAGTTACACAATGTACAAAAAGTGAGTAGATCTAGTCAAAAGAATGGTCTAGAAGTACCCAGGAAAAAAGCTACAATAAGTACAGCGTAACTGGAGAGGCACTGAAGTAAATACTGCATTGTCCCTTCAGCAGAATATGAACATATAGTTGCAGGCTAAAAAAAAAATGCATATCTACTCAAATCTGGAGCTCATATGATGCCAAGATTCAAGATCTGGCCAATGTGATGGATTCCCAAGATAACCCAAAAAGGATTTTCCAGATCTGCAACTTTGGAAAATCACCTCCGTAGGATTTGATCCTTGATCTACTAGGAAATATAGATCTGAAGCTAGATCTGAAAAATAGATGGCTGAAATAGGATATTAGATCAGATCTATGCTTGAAGGGTTGATCCCTTCTTCAGATCTATGAGCTAGAAGCTCTAGATCTAGCTTCTCAATCCTCCAATGATGATTGCAGTTGCTGCAACACAATTGCCTCTAGAAACTGTGCTATGAGGGAAAGAGAGGTCTTTTTCTTGCTGAAAAATGCTACAATAAACTCTAGGCTGATGGTAAGACTGATGGAATGTGAGGGAATGATCCCTCACAGGATTGCTAGCTGAAACACTAGCAACTTCCTTCCTCCTTTTATATATGCAATTTAGACAGCATAATTCCTAAGGGAAGTACTACTGCTAGGAGGTCAATAAATTTTGGCCTGATGCTTGTGTTAGCGCTCAAATCTACCTTAGGCTGAAATAAGGTAAAACTCAAGGCTACATCAAACCACGCTCAGCCTCATAGCTAGCCCTACGAGGACAGGAGAGGGCTCTCTCCGGGTCTATCTCGGCAAAAGGTCTTCAAAGGGGCTGAGATGACTTATAATTGGTACTGATTTTAGGCTAGTAAAGAGATAGGAAAGTTTAATTTTGATATTTTGGGTTTTTGTTGGAGAAATGGGAAAAAACAATTTTGGGTTCGGGGATAAGGCCAGATTTTTGCAGAATTTGAGTTGGGGCGAGGTAGGAAGTAGTCTTGATGCTTTTGATCAAGTGTATGGATAGATCAGAACGACAAGGAGCTGGAGAGGGCAAGAGAGAACATGGATCCTCTCCAAACTGACGAAAACATGTAAAACTAAACAAATTTAAAGGCAGAGCACTGAAAACAATGGATTCAACCTCATTTACTCATTCATTTAGTTTCAGAAGCATAAGAAGGGATGGCATACATTAAACATGAAAGAACTTACAATAAACTAAGAAAAAACACCATCAAGAAATGAAAGCCACAAGAATTTCAACAGGTGCCGCAAAACCTCTGATCTTTCCTTAGCCAAAATATGAAAAATATGTACAATAGTGTGCCAAAAGTTTTCCCAAGAGTCCAACCTCTCCAACCTTTGAAAATGACTGAGAAAATACATCTTATAGACCATCCTAACCCCTTCCCATGCCTCTAGGGGTCTAATTCCTCCTTCTAGGAACAGTTTCAACTAATTCTAAACAAGGAGCTAGAATATAGGCATCCAAACAACTTGCCTCTAAAAGGAAGGAAACTGATTCTTACATTTGATTTTTACTTTTTAAGGAGTGAATCATCTAGAATAGGTAAAATTGAGCCCAAGTTACATGCCAATCATAAAATTACATCAAGACAACTCAAAAATTACATCCACAAGCAAAACTGGTCCAACTAGCCGAAATCCTGAGCTGGAAGGTGAAAAATTGACCAAAAATCTATATGCGTAGCGCGCCTGAGCCATATGCGTAGCGCGTCTTTCAGCCTGCTTTTGGGGCACTTTCCGGCATCCAAATTGAGCTCATGATAGCTCGTTGGAAATCCCTGGATGTTGGCTACCTAACCCAAGTGGAATTTTTAAATTTGGAGCTCATTTTCCCCTCCAAAACTTCATTCTCCCAGAAGTACTTCCTGTTGGTGCAAAAGGTGGCAGAAAGGTGGTTTTCATGGTGTTTTTGGGCCTTTTGATCATCCAGAACTTGATGAAATGCTTTGGCCATACTGGAGCATGCATAACTTACCATGAAAAACTCAAAAATATAAAGTTTTCCTCCAGCAAGTGTCTCAATCATAAGCGAGCACGTCGACGCGCTACGCGTATAACTGAAAAATCTGTTTTGAGACCAAAATATTTCAAAATGACAAAAATTTCTCCGAATTTGCTCAAATTCGGAGCGAAGACCCTCCATCATGTATCATGCCCAGCCAACGAAGCCTCGGCCAAAATCCGGAGTGGATCATGTGTTTCACCTTGTTTCAGTATCCTCCTGGTGCATGAAGTTTCAGTAGTGAAAACACTGTCTCTGTTGTGATGTGTCGGTCTCTGTCATGGTGTCACAATGTGTATGAAAAGTATGCTGATATGGTTATGATGAAAACAAGATTTTGGTGTATGCTCCAATCCCAAATGTGTCACATGTGTATCAAGGTGCTATAGGAAAGCCACAATGATAAGGGTTCTGTCAAATGAGTTTGAATGGACAACAGTCACTGCTTGACTACATGGGGTTTGACAAGAGAATAGGAAGGAGTATAAGGTGATGTAGAACAAAGAAACAGCCCTTGCAATGATAGTTAGGCTTCGTCAATGGAGAATGGGAAAAGTGAGTGTATGAAAGAATTGGGGAATGTGAACAAGTGATATGAGTGGTATTTTAGGATATAAGGAGAAAATGGATTGACAATAATGAATGAAAATATTTCAGTGATGAGAAATGAGCCACATGTGTGAAATGGACTTTGAACTAATTGGCACCAAAATCAAAACTTAACAATCAAACTCCAACCCTATAAGAGCCATTTTTAACAAGAGAGTAGGGTTTGTGTTCTTCAACATTCAAACTCTTACAACCAATATTCAAACAACTCCAAACACTGACCAAAGATAATAGCAAGATGATTTAAACTTACATGGGGCAAAGGAGACTAAGAGAATTTTAATTTTGAAGAGCAGTGGCAAAAATTTTGAGTTCTGGCCCAATGCGTAGCGCGCACTTTATATGCGTAGCGCGCTACATAGTGCATTTTGCAGGAGGCTTTTGGAGGCCTTCCCGGTGTCCAAATTGAGCGTGTGATAGCTCGTTGGAAATATATTGGAGTCTACTTTCCAACTCAAGTGGAATTGTTCAATTTGGAGTTCATTTACCCTATCATAAATCAAATCTCCCAACACTACTTCCTGCAAGTGCATCCATTCTCCTGAGGCAACGGTATTCTTGACATTTCTATAAAACCATGACACCTGTGTAAAACTTGAAGGAGGTTTTTCTTCCTTGGCATGTTTTGTACAAAAACCTCTCTCAGTTTTCCAAAATTCATCTTTTATTTCTCTGAAACATCATTTGCGTGAAACCTATCCCGATGTGTGGAACAAGGGATTTTGTCGAAATGAAGCGAAATGAAGGGGATAAGGGGCTTCTAAATTCTTGGGAAAATTTTTGGAAGTAGGTAGGGATGTTAGGAAGCAGGGGAAAGTGGAATCTCAGAGATTGAGTGAGGGGAAGGGGTCCAAAAGGGCAAAACACAGGCGTAGCCTAGAAAATTGCCAAGTTGTGGCAAGAAACTAAGGTTTGTGGAAAAATGAGGAATTTGAGGGATCTCAGTGATGGGAAGTGTTTAATAAGGTATATTAAGAATAGGGGAAGGTGTGTGAACATCAGGATACAAGTTTTTTCGATGATTTGACCATCAAAGAAAAATTACCTCCAAAACCCTAGGAGAGGGAAATGGACCTTACCAAGGCACAACTGAAGCATGAACAAGCTGTAAAATGACCCAATGGAATTTGACATGATGATGAAAACCCTCTGAATGATGGTACACTCAGCTGAATGGTGACATGAACCGACATTTAGACAACTTTGACAGGAGTAAAAGAAACCCCTAGACCTAATGCCTAGTGACCAAATTTTGCTTGACGACTCATTGAAATGACAAAATTTGACCTTGACACCTTAAAATCACTTTGTAAGAGCATGTCTGATCACTGAAGGAAAGCTGCAAAGGCTGACTCTAACAGCTTGATTTGAAATGAAGCTTTGGGAAGCTGATCTTTAATCCCAAGGTGATAGGAATAAACCCTCACCAGTTCTCCAGCTGAAGTACTGAAGACAACTTCCTCCTTCCAAACTGATCTTCAGAAATCTGCAATTTCTAAATATGGATGTTCTACAGAAAGTAGGAAAAGATATGTGGCACTTAAAGCATAATGTAGAATGAAGTAAAAAAACTCTTTCTAGAGCTACTCTAAGAAAGAGGTGGGATTCTCGACCAGGAACACCCTGTGCTAAACAGCCCAAGAAAGCAGTGGAATGTCACATGACAATTACAGATCTGAAAAGATATTAACATCAAGAATAATCAGTATCCCTCATCCTTGCCTTCATATTATTTATATAACATTTGAGCCTTCCCAAGCCTTGGCCCTCATCTAGACTGCGATGTCACATATGGACAAGATCCTCCAATTTGGACTGCGCTATTTGACCAAATCAACCATCATGTCTAGGTGCAATGTACACCTTCCATCAAGTGTGCCTTGTTGGCACAATGTTCTCCATCACTTAATCATGAATGTCCCATGATATTTGACATCTTCAAGATATTAATTGACTGAATCATCTATGTTTGATCCTTTCAAGATCTTAGTAGACTTTGTCAACCTCCATGATCTATCTCATTAATGAGACAGGTTTTCCAATTTCATTCACATTAGTAGTTGCTTAACTACCTTGTTATGCAGATTTAGGCTAAATTAATCCACATTCACACACACAAAAGTGGATATTTATTCATATTGAGGATTTTGGGTCCCTCCACCCTTTTATTTACTTAATTCATTAAGAAAATCAAGGACTCTAATATTCCAAATATGATGTGAAAATTTGGGAATATTACAAGATTACTGATAAACAAGAGAATGCGGATACATACTACTCATTTCTCCCTCTGGAATCCAAATAAACAGCATTGTATATCATATTATGTTCAAAACATATCTCCCAAATATGTATCTTAGAGTATAAAGAGCACAGTGATACAAAACTACAGCAAAAATTCTCCAAAATTCAGAACCCTTGTTTCATCTATGAACCTTCTACATATAGAGTTCTCTCTGAGGGTTTACGATTGAATAAAATTTCATGATCGACCCACACATGTGAAAATAAAAATATCATAACCAAATCACGTAGTTTGCATCGAGAAATCACTCCCATTATCATAACATCAAAACAGAATCAGGTGAAATCAATATTTCAACAGCAAAACATCATAATCAAACAGTAAAAGAAACAACATAGTTTTCCACGGAGGCAAAATCCTGGAATATTCAAAATGGGGTAGCGAGGAGTAGCTGTGAACAAGTGGGCAGTCTGGCTTCCATCACCTAATTCCACCTGCTGTCAAAAGCCTCCACTCCCTTATTCCCATGATTTCCACTAACCGTCACGAAATGGCCAGTAGTGTTGCGCTTGCCTAGCTCTTTAGCAGGGAGTTCTTCGAAAAACTGAATATACCATAACTGTCTTTGTCCCACCAAAACCCATGTTATGTTTGACTTTGCAAAACTGGAGACCAGGTTCAAGGGGGACCAAACTAGATCATGAGTCGTCGGATGCAGGTTAAGGAGCGGAGATGAGGGGAATATGGTGGAGCTGAAAGTGAGGCATGTGGCATTAACACCAAGCGAGATGGTTAACAATGAAAAGAGCGAGACAAAGTCCATGGAAGGGCTTTGATGATGTGGCAAGGAGGTGGGGCCCAAACTCATATCGGATATCACAATCGGGAGTTGGGGATTTTGTTATTATGAGAAATGGGGGTAAAAGTTGCGACTTGCGATGTGCGATGTGCGATGAGTGGAGAGGTGACCTGGCATGACGGAGGTGGGGCCGCCTGCATATCTCAATTGGGATTTTTGTGAAGGATAACAATGGTAACAAGAATGAAACAATGAGAAGTGCGATGGGCGATGGGCGGAGAGGTGACGTGGCATGACGGAGGTGGGGCCGCCCGCAAATCGCAATCGGGAGTTTTGTGAAGGACTACAATGGTAACAAGAATGAAACAATGCGAAGTGCGATGTGCGATGAGTAGAGAGACGACGTGGTGAAGAGGGTAGGTCCCATTTATATCGCAATCGTGGAAATGGTGCAGGTGAATTTAAAAAATTTGTAAGTATAATGCAGTTGGCGATGTGAAAAGGTAAGTGGTAAGTGCTCTTTCCTCTTTTGACTACGGGGTGTCCACCCGACCTGTGCTTGAAGTGCTTGGCCTTCACTTTATCCATTCCCAATCTTCATTTTCTTAACTCTCCATATTGCCTTATTTGTTCATAAAAACCACAAGCCAATAGGTATAAAGGAAAAAATATAGAGAAGAAGAAGGAGAATGAAGCTTCATTGCAAAAGTCATGGTGGGACTAAAGAGGACTCCCAAGCCAACTCAATCTTTGCACCCTGGGAAACATATGCTAGTTAGGATTGAAAAAGGAATCCCATGTAAAGGATGGATCTACCTTCATGTCATGATAATAAGTCAGCAAGTAAAAATGGTTCAAGAATCATAACACAATGGGGTTGACCCTGCAACAACACATCGTAGTATGGAGGCTATAGTGCATAATACAACAATAAAAGTGATCTTCCCTAACCTATATGCCAGTGACGAAAACGATACCTGCCATGATGGGTCAGCAATCATGGAATCTCAGTGGTAGAAAATGTCTCAAAGTCTTCATTTTGTCCTAAAAAACAACCTAACCCAACAATGAAATTCAAAAGGTCACAAAGTTAATAAAATTTGAAAAAATAAACATAAACTTTCAAAAGGTGGGTTTTTTAAATTTTTGAAATTTCAACTATAAATAGACCTTTTGACTTACAAAGCCTCATTCATGTTTTAGAAAATTGAGTACAAGAGATCTGGAGAAAACCTTGGCAACCACAATATACCAAATTTCTCAACCAGAACATCTATTGGTTGCTTGTGGGGTCCTGACTCACGTTCAGATTTAAGCTTAACCAACAAAACCCTCTTACTACTAGCCCTTCTGGTAGTGACCTACTTGCGTAGGTCAAAGTCTCACCTAAAGCAGTATGGGGGGGGAACCTAGAACCAAGTTTCCACACCCTGAGAGAGAATTAAATGATGTGGGTGTCTTCAGATATATAATGATAGAGTACTGACCTTCGCAACATAAACCCTAACTAGGCATATTTAGGTCAAATTACATAGGTTATCCTGCGTGCACACAGATAAAGGATTTGTAATCCCTTCAATAGTCTTGGTAAGGTGATATTCAGGTCTTACAGTAACAAATCTATGCATTCCACATTCATATAAGACATAAAAGTAGGTACACAACCTATCAAACACAGACAATATACTTGATGCAATAAACAGAAATAATACACAAAAATATATCATAAAACAAAATACAGATGCATTTGACACTCAGAATTATCCCAAAAAACTTCTTTATTCATTCACAGTTCATAATCTCCTTAAAATACTTCAGTTTAACCCGCGCACACAGCCAGCGGGTTCTGCACAAATCAGGACTAAGGTCTCCACGCACACAGCCAGCAGGAGCCTTCTATACCCAGAAAATTTCTCTTTATAGTTAAAAACATTATAATCCTATTAACACTTACTTAGAATTTTCCCATCCGACTCGATCTAGACTTCTATTTATATCTTTATCCTGCAATCATATAAGGTTCGCAAATTGTGGTTTTCACCCCCTAGTTCTACCCTTTTTCCCATTACAACTCATGAAGGGGCTTTGACCTGCCCCAAAGCCCCTTGACCTATGTATTTCTTAGCGGGCATGACTCAAAACTACAAAAAATACTATATTTTTATCAAAATTGTGGTCCTAAGGGACCCTGCTCCAACAGGCCCCAAACACAATCTTGTGACTCATCCCGAGTCACAGAGGTACTAGGGTCTTCATCTTTGTCTACAGCTCCTTGATGGTGGAAATGAAGGGCGCTAGGATGCCCATGCTCTATTCAACTTCACTATGCGTTGTTTCCACTAGTTTCTGTGAAGTTGTCCCTTCTGTGGCGAGATTTATGCTTTGATAAGTTTGGTTTAAATTCTTTACGGCAGCATCCAGATCTTGCGACAGCTTCATCACTTCATCGGTCTGTGGCTTCATGTGGTATGTCACAATGTGCTTCTTTCTTCATAGCTCCTTCACTTCATCTCGCAAGATCTAGTTTGCCTGCAATCAGGCCATGCACTGATTAGGTACAAAAGTAGGCCAGGCCTCCCGAAGGTCATCTAACACCTTCTCCTTGGGCGCAACTCCTGTGAAATCTTCCTGGCCAGTGGATACATCTACACGGATTTCCACAGTCCCATAGATGTTTCGACCACCACAGTTCTGTTCTCGACTGTGGTGGAAATAGATGTCGAGGCTTCTTTGATTAGGGAAGATCGTTGCGCCCGCAGCTCTGGTGTAGTTTCTGGTTGCAACTTGGCCTGCAATTCCACAATTTTTTGATCAAAATCCACCTTCACTACCTGCACTTCAGATGTGGAGGCTTTCAGCAGTGCTACCAAACTTTCTATATTAACTTGCGACATAGCTGACAAAGGAATGGCTACTTTTGGAAGGTCTGTTGGGAAAAATACTGAGAGGGGGGGTTGAATCAGTATTTTGAGATAACTAATAAACTTTTTACTTTTCTTTTCTAAAAACCCATACACTACTTTACAGAACAAAACTAGCGTATATACGCGGATATCCTCAAGGAAACTCGCGTATGCTCAGAGCTCTTATTATGTATTTGATTCTTAAATCAATGCATCATTTATTCATCAAATGTTAAGTATAAAGCATGTGCAGTAAAAACAGAATAAACCATCACACATAAGCAACACACATGAACACCAGGATTTAAGGTGGAAACCCAAGTCGGGAGAAAACCACCCCTGTCGTCGTCTCAGTCTTCAATATTTATTATATAAAGAAAACTTCTTACAATCATGTACTGGCGCAGAATTATACCAGCACGCAGGCACCCACCTGCAGAAGGCTACAACCTTCTCTCGTTTACTAGCCTCTCCTGGAAGGGAGCTACTACCCCCTGCTCTCGTTTACCAGATACCACTGGAAGGGAGCTACTACCCCCTTACTAAAGGCTTCAACCCTCAGCACTACTGCCGACCACGTTTCATCAATTTTCAAACTGGATCAAACAGCTCCAACAACACAACCCTTCACTTATCAACAAATATACTTTGCCCAATGCTTCCAAACCGAACATTGAAACCACCAACTAACACGTAGATAACCCAAACTCCCATACTGTATTGATATAAATGACATTCAACCCTACAATCATTAATTCAAATACCATACGCGCTTTTTATTTAATAAAACCCGTGTATAGATCTATGCATTTCTCAGAAAACCCTAACTGCCCATACGCGCTTTTATTTCATCAGATCAGCGTATACACGCGCTTTTCATGAAGCGAACCTGCGTATAGATCTATAAAAGATAAACTTTTCAGAACAGATCAGATCTATGAACTTACCCAGATTTTTCAATTTCTTCATCAGATTTGCGCCAAGTCTTCATCACTTATTTTCAGATCATCCTAGAGATTCATCATTTCTAGATCTAGAGATCTCGAACCTTCATCATTTTCATAGGTGCATCATAGATTCAAATCTATCAATTAAGAACAGAGTTCAACCATGCAGATATACTTTAGAGTGAAGTATTAGAAAAGCCCGCACCCTTGCTCCGATGTCGATTGGATGATTTTCTCTAAATATATTTGACCTTTATCAATACCATGAGTCAAAACCACTCAACAGTTGATGGTATTCCTGGACGGGATCAAATAGATAATCAAGCACTCAATACTTTGGGCCAATACCATGGTAATGCCTCCTGGTTTTATAAAATTAGAGCGCAAATTGGCATACGCGATTTGGCACGTACTTTTCCGCTTGCATACGCAACTTCTCCTTAACAAACCCGCATATGCCTTGTGACATACCTTTTTCAACATTTTAACATTATTCTGGCACTTTCTGAATTCCTTTCTTCTACTACTTCTGAACTGATCTGTAGATACATCAGATTTACATCATTTCCATCAAGGACAACTTCATCAAGCAGGTTCCATCAAAGTCAATACATTGTATCACATTGCCAACAATCTCCTCCTTAATTCATCAAGTAGGTCTCCATCAAGGGCAACTTCATCAAGTAAGTTTCCATCAAGTTCAATAGGTTTCCGTCAAGAACAACTTCATCAATTAGGTTGCCATAAACTTTATCAAGTAGGTTGCCATCAAGGACAACACTCTACATCATATTGCCAACAATCTCCCCCTTTGGACTTGATGGCAACCATGATGGAATGATGATGGTGTTTGATCATCGCAATAGATAGATACATTGATTATAATCATTATGCAAGCACCATGATATTCTCCCCCTATTCAAACATCATATTACTCTCCCCCTTTGACATCAAGGGCAAAGGGCGGATGAAAACCAAAACAAGGTGTTTCTCCTCATGTAGAAAGAAGAGCTCTGTAGATTTAATGTGTACTGAAGTTACCTTGCTCCCCCTGAGTTCATGCTGAATCTTCAAACATATTATTCAATGAAGTACATGACTCTATGACCTTTCCTATCACCAAGGACTCATACTTACAGCAAAGATCCAACCAAGTGGATTTACATATATGACTCAACTACCCAACCAAGTGGGTTTACACATTTGACTCAACTACCCAACCAAGTGGGTTTACACATTTTACCGAGCCCTTTACATGACTGAATATTACAATTTACATCATAGGTCATAGCCTTTTCATCAAATTACACATATGAATTTTTATAACCAATATCAAAAAGACCTCAAGAGAGATCATATTTCAGAATCATCATAATGCCAACAATGCATTACATTCAGCAAGGCTAATGCTCCCCCTGAAACTATGCATCCAATGCATCCTTTCCATATGACCAAAACTCCTCCTTAGCTTGTGCAACCTGAACACCTTCAACAGCCAATCATCTAGGCATCTACACCCAATATCAGAGAATGAAACAAAAATATAGGAGCTGAAACATCATCAGAGATACCAATTAGCACTGCAGCTATGCTGAAGAATGCTGACCCTAAGTAAAATTTGTCAGCAACTAACCATACGAGGTTTTATTTGTATAAAATCACGTATATACGCGATTGTCTTTCAGGAAACCCGTGTATCCAATTTAATCTTCTGAATTTAAGCAGTTATGATTTTCTACAAGGCAGAGACTACTCCCAGCTTCTGTCTGAGATATTTGAACGCTTCCCTGGGCAGAACATACTCCAACTTCACCTTTGGAGGGAACATACTCCAACTTCACCTTTTGTTCAAGCACTTGTTCACGTAAAAAGTGATACTTGATGGGAATGTGCTTGGTCTTGGAATGCATAACAGGATTCTTTGAGATGCTGATGGCACTTGTATTATCACACATGATGGAGATAGGAGGTGAACATTTGATTTGAAAGTCTTGTAAGGTTTGCATCATCCAAAGAAGTTGAGTGCAACATGGTGCGGCAACCACATATTCTGCTTCTGCTGTAGATAAGGCAATGGAGTTTTGCTTCTTGCTGAACCAAGAAACTAACAGGGGCCCCATATAGAATGCACCACCACTAGTGATTTTCCGATCATCAACATTTCCAGCCCAATCTGCATCAGTGTAAGCATGAAGAGTAAGATCAGCATTCTTTGGATACCATAGTCCAAAGTCTTGAGTTCCTTGTAGATATTTGAATATTATTTTGACAGCCTGAAGGTGAGACTCTTTTGGATTAGCTTGGAATCGTCCAACAATCCCAATTGCATGCATAATGTCTGGTCTAGTCCCAGTGATATAAAGTAGACTTCCTATCATAGATCTGTATTCTGGTTGATTCACCGTGGGAGAATCATCATGAGAACTGAGATTACATCCGGTTATCATTGGTGTACTTACAGGTTTTCACTCTTCCATGCCATACTTCTTCAGAATTTGCTTAAGATATTTTTCTTGTGATAATAATATGCCATCTGTTGCTTGTTGCACTTGCAAGCCAAGAAAGAATGTTAGTTCCCCAAGTAAAGACATTTCAAATTCTTGCTGCATATCAGAAGCAAATTTCTGACTCATAGACTCTTCATTACTTCCAAAAATGATATCATCAACACATACAACCACAATCAATAGTTTATCATTTTCAGTTTTTGTGTATAAGTTGCTATCAGCAGACCCCTTTGAAAATCCTTGTTGATGAAGATATTTGTCAAGACGATAATACCATGCCCTTGGAGCTTGTTTGAGACCATATAGAGCCCTTTTAAGTCTACAAACAAGATTTTCATCATTTCCCAAAATGAATCCTTCTGGTTGTTCTATATAAACTTCTTCTTCTAGATCTCCATTGAGAAAAGCAGATTTAACATCCATTTGATAAACTTTGATTTGTTGGAAGCTTGAAAAAGCAAGAAACATTCTTATGGCTTCAAGTCTAGCTACAGGAGCAAAAATTTCTTCAAATTCTATACCTTCTTGTTGAGCATACCCCTTGCAAACAAGTCTAGCTTTATTTCTTATAACATCCCCATTCTCATTTAACTTGTTTTTGAATATCCATTTAGTTCCAATGACATTTTTGTCATGGGGTCTTGGTACTAATTCCCAAGTGTGATTCTTTTCAATTTGATCAAGCTCTTCATTCATGGCTTGAATCCAACATTCATCTTTGCTAGCTTGATTGACATTTTGTGGTTCAATAGTGGATAGAAATGCCAGATAGCTAGAAGATCCCACAAGAGTCCTTCTTGTTTGTACACCTGATCCCTTATCTCCCAAAATTTGAGATTTTGGATGATTCTTTTGAACATATCTGGATGGAGCTTTTTCAGATAAATCATCTTCAGGTTCTTCATTGGGTTCACTATCTATATCATTTCTATTTGATGTAAAAGGACATAAGTCACCATCGTCTTCATTTTTTATTTGTTTTTCTTCTTTTGGGGCTGCAGGAGACTCATCAATAACAACATCAATACATTCAACAATATTCCAAAGTCTTTTATTGTAACATTTATAAGCTCTACTCGTAGAGGAGTAACCAAGAAGTATTCCTTCATCCGCTCTAGGTTCAAACTTGCCAAGTTTTTCATCATTATTTTTGATAAATCATTTACTTCCAAAAACTCTAAAATGCTTCACAGAGGGAGAATTACCATACCAGAGTTCATATGGAGTTTTGTCACTATTTACACAAACATGTGCCTTGTTGAGAATGTTTACTGTTGTATGTGCTGCTTCTCCCCAAAATGTGTCAGGTGTTCCAAAATCATCAAGCATAGCTCTAGCCATTTTTTGAACTGTTCTATTCATTCTTTCTGCTACGCCATTTTTTTGTGGAGTGCCAGCTACAGAGAACTGTCTTTTTATGCCATGTTTTTCACAAAATTCAAGGAATTCATCTGAAGTATATTCTCCTCCTCGATCAGATCTAAGACATTTGAGTTTTAGATCTAATTCATTTTCAACCAGAGCCTTGAAGATCTGAAATTTCTCAAATGCTTCATCTTTGTGTTTAAGCAACCCAATCCAACACATTCTAGAGAAATCATCAATAAATAAGATATAGTATTGTTCACCACGAGGTGAATTTTTCCTCATAGGTCCACATATGTCAATATGAATGAGTTCAAGAGGCCTACTTGATGATCCTTCCTTGGCATTAAATTGCACTCTGGTCTGCTTGCCGAATTGGCAAGATTTGCATATGATACTTTCAGGTAGAGTAATATTGGGAAGACCACGAACAGCATTAAGTCTGCTTGATTTTTTGATTTGAGAGAAGCTTAGATGCCCCAACCTTCTATGCCATAGCCAATTTTCTGAAGATTGACTCAAGTAACATTGTTCTTTGCAGTTCTTCAATACATACAGGTTGCTTGGAGTTCTTTTTCCTTTTATAATTGTTTTACCTGTATCAAGATCACAAACCACACATTCTTTTGAACTAAAGACAACTTCAGTTCCTTGATCACACATTTGACTTACACTTAACAGGTTATGCCTTAATCCATCCACATACATGACATCATTAGCTTTCACCTTTTCTTTTAGAAACACAGACCCTTTTCCCTTAATTAGCGCAGGAGTATCATTTCCAAATGTAACCTTCTTTTCCTTTTCTAGAGCACTATATGCAAGAAGTTTGTTTTTGTCACCTGTCATGTGTCTTGAGCATCCACTATCAATGTACCATTGATTTTCTTCACCTTCTGCAAATAACGCTATGCCACAATTTTCAACCTGTAATTCCTTTTTTTTCCATTCTTTGGATCTTGAAGGAAAATTCTCTTTTGGTTGAACTTTGCTCCTGCATTCAGATTATTCATGCCCAAAGTTATTGCAATAACCACATTCAACTTCATTTAGAAGAGGATAAAATTTGTTATAGGTATTCTTCTCAAATTCAATCCTTTTCTTTCTTGCTTCTCTAGTCATGATGGTTTTATATGCAACACATTGAACAGCTTTATGACCAAAATTGTGACATGAGAAACATTGTCCATTGAAGAAGAAATTTCTGCGATCATGAAATCTTCTACTTGGATTTACCTATTGATTGGTGTTTCTTTGAGAGATATTCCTGTTAGTGTTATTTGAATTGAGATGATCATGCTTTACCTGTAATGATTCTTTATTCCCTTACTGAGTGGCAGAATTTTGTAAACCAGCTGTAGTTGCTTTTAGATAATTTGGTGCTGAAGTCTGAGAAGATTCTCCGGTATATCCAAGACCTGTCTTTATAAGAGGAGAACGTTGTACCTTGATAATCTCATCTAAGGTTTCAGATCCTTTAGCAAATCTAAGATTCGGAGTCTTTACTTTCTCAAAATATTTTCTTAGACTTACCACTTCACATTCTAATTTCTCAATGTGTTTCTTTGCTTCTTCAACCTGCTTTTCCAGAGTCTCTATGGTTATTTTCCTTTCTTCTAAGAGTATTTTACTTTCTTCTAAGCGTATTTTGAGTTGATTTTTTTCTTCAAGAAAGTCATTTTCCTCTAGAGCATCCACAAAAGTATCATTTTCTTCTCTAGATTCAAATGCCATGAGAAGTCTAAGATCTTGTTCACATTCTTCCTCACTATCAGATAACCCATCATTGTCTTCATGAGTATAGTAACTTTTTCTAGTGTTATACCGATTCTTATTCCTTCTTGCTACTTCTTTCCCTTTTGTAGGTGTTTCTTTATGAGGACACTTAGTAGCATAATGACCAATTCTTCCACACTAAAAACATTTGAAAGGAAGCTTACCTCTGAACCGTCTTGTGCCAAGTTGGAGTTTCTTTACAAAATTTGCCTCATATTCTTCTGAGATATATCCTGATCCTTCTGCTTCTTGTACTTCTTTCCCTTTTGTAGAAGCTCTGAAGACAGCCTCTTTGACTTCAGATGGTCCTCCTCTTCTCATTTTATATGTGGTTAGTATGCCATGAAGTTGTACCACAGTAAGATTTTGAAGATCCTGTTTTTCTTCAAGAGCAGAAACTTTTGACTCAAATTTTGGTGTTAGCGATCTTAAAATTTTCTCAACCAAAGTAGATTCGGTTATTGTTTCTCCCAGATTTCTCATACGATTTACAACATCATCAACACGTAAAAAGAAACTGGCAATACTCTCATCACTATGCATCTTCAAATTTTCATATTCAATTCTGAGAGTTTGGAGTTTTGCACTTTTTACCTTTGCATCACCTTCATAACTTAGAATGATTTTGTCCCACATTTCCTTTGTTGTGTTTAGCTGCATGACTTTGACAAATTCAGATTCAGTCAGACTTCTCATTATAGCATTGACTGCCTTTGCATTTGATTCATAATTCTTCTTTTCAGTCGGATCTCTTGGTATTGTAGCTGGATATTGATATCCTTGTTCAACAATGGCCCATACATCTGTTCCCATAGACTGAAGATAGGATCTCATCCTTGTTTTCCACAAGATTAAATTGCTTCCATTAAAGAGCGAAGGCTTGATAGATGTTGTTCCATCTTGATTTCTCATCTTGCTTAATCTTCCTTCTAGCGGCTAAGCTTTTTCAGAAGGACCTGTTCTGATACCAATTGTTGGGAAAAATACTGAGAGGGGGGGGTGAATCAGTATTTTGAGCTAACTAATAAACTTTTTAATTTTATTTTCTCAAAAGCCATACGCTACTTTACAGAACAAAACTAGCGTATATACGTGGATATCCTCAAGGAAACTCGCGTATGCTCAGAGCTCTTATTATGTATTTGATTCTTAAATCAATGCATCATTTATTCATCAGATGTTAAGCAGAAAGCATGTGCAGTAAAAACAGAATAAACCATCACACATAAGCAACACACATGAACACCGGGATTTAAGGTGGAAACCCAAGTCGGGAGAAAACCACCGCTACTGTCGTCTCAGTCTTCAATAACTATTATATAAAGAAAACTTCTTACAATCATGTACTGGCGCAGACTTATACCAGCATGCAGGCACCCACCTGCAGAAGGATACAACCTTCTCTCGTTTACCAGCCTCTCCTGGAAGGGAGCTACTACCCCCTGCTCTCGTTTACCAGATACCACTGGAAGGGAGCTACTACCCCCTTACTAAAGGCTTCAACCCTCAGCACTACTGCCGACCACGTTTCATCAATTTTCAAACTGGATCAAACAGCTTCAACACAACCCTTCACTTATCAACAAATATACTTCGCCCAATGCTTCAAACAGAACAGTGAACCACTGTAACCAGAATATCAGAGATAACCCAGACTCCAGACTTCAAAATAGATATGCAGAAACACATTCAACCTTGAGCAATCATTATTTCAAATACCATATGCACTTTTATTTAATAAGACCCACGTATACACACACTTTTCATGAAACGAACCCGCATATACATCTATGCATTTTTCAGAAAACCCTAACTGCCCATACGCGCTTTTATTTCATCAGACCCGCGTATACACGTGTTTTTCATGAAACGAACCTGCGTATAGTTCTATAAAAGATAAACTTTGCAGAATAGATCAGATCTATGAAATTACCCAGATTTTTCAATTTCTTCATCAGATTTGCGCCAGGTCTTCATCACTTCTTTTCAGATCATCCTAGAGATTCATCATTTCTAGATCTAGAGATCTTGAACCTTCATCATATTCATAGGTGCATCATAGATTCAGATCTATCAATTAAGAACGGAGTTCAACCATGCAGATATACTTCAGAGTGAAGTATTCATTAAAGCCCAGACCCTTGCTCCCCCTCTTGCACTATGATTTTCTTCTCCTTAAATAGATTTGGCCTTTATCAATACCATGAATCAAAACCACTCCCCCGTTGATGGTATTCCTGGACGAGATCAAATAGCTAATCAAGTGCTCAATACTTTGGGCCAATACCATGGTAATGCCCTGTTTGGTCAATTTAGTGTGTCCTAAATTGTTGCATTTAATTTGTCAATCCAGGATTCGTAAACTGACGAAGTGTGGCGCACTATATGTGCAAGATAACCTATCTCTTAATTTTTTGTCTTTTTGGGATTTTTTGTGAAATTCTAAAAGAAAAGTATGGAGACAAATATTCAAGACAACAATGTCTTTCTAATGATTTTCCAAACTTCAAGAGAATTTTAAAAACACACAATGACAAAATTAATTCTTCAAAGAAAATGAAATTGCATCACTACTCTAATCAAACAAACAATAAACTACTGATCATGAAACTCATTATTCTTGCTGCTATTCAAACATAAAAGAAACTATGCTAAAAGAAATCCAAAATTGCAACAAAGTAAATCTAAATCAAATTACATCAACTTATCTTCTAATCCCTCATCATTAGTCCAGCTATGATTTTCGGAGGTAACCATAAACAACTTGAGTAACCTGATATCTAACTTGCAGAAAGTAAACTAATATCAAACTACACATTCATAATTCAATCCCTCACCATCAGTCCAGCTGTGGCTTTCGGAGGTAACTGAAGATGTCATGAGTAATTTAATATATCTAACTTGCAGAAAGTAAACTAATATCAAACTACACATTCATAATTCAATCCCTCACCATCAGTCCAGCTGTGGCTTTCGGAGGCAACTGAAGATGTTATGAGCAATTTAATATATCTAACTTGCAGAAAGGAAACTAATATCAAACTACATATTTCATAATACAATCCCTCACCATCAGTCCAGCTGTGGCTTTCGGAGGCAACTGAAGATGTTATGAGCAGTTTAATATATCTAAATTTGCAAAAAGGAAACTAATATCAAACTACACATCCATAATTCAATCCCTCACCATCAGTCCAGCTATGGCTTTCGGAGGAAACTCAAGATGTTATGAGCAATTTAATATATCTAAATCTAACTACTGAAGCAAATGAGCAAAACTGAAATGAAAAAAGCAGTACTGAAATTAAACAGAAACTAAGAGAAGCAAATTAGCAGCAGAACAATATTAATTCCATGTCATTAGTCAAAAAGTTATGCAAATGCCCGGGCTGCCTATTTATAACCTGAAACAAGAACACTGATTAGTTATCAATAACGTAAAACATGAAAGACAGAAGTAAAATGGAAAGCATAAAAGATTATAAACAAAAATGAAACATATATACCATGAAAGATGCAATGTATAAACATGTGAATGGATTATGGCACAATGAGCTTTAAAGAAATAAAATAAGAACTATACAATAATGCACAGAACCTTGGCGAGTGCAGGGGCCCTCTACACCAGCCTTGGCAACAATCTTCAAGTACGAATTACGTTTGGAAACAAAGTCTTCTTATATTAAAATGCAGTCATAACAGAAAGGTGATATTACGGCACAAGTGCAACGTAATTACATTACAGAGCAGACTAATAAAAACTAACAGAGACTAATCTAATATGCGTATACAAACACGTTATTTATAACAAAGGAAATACAACTGATTCCCTAAAGTTTATGCTGATGGAGAACACGTAGACCATTACGTCCACAGATCTAGGATCATGGCCGTATTGAAAAGTAAATCTATGAGAAGTGGATGTTTGAATTCGGCTATGGAGCCATGTACAGATGTTGATTTGTCCTCCGCAATTCAGAAACGGCCATATGAACCTTTACGTGACACGAAACAGAGTCCTGTCACCGTGGGACTCTACGGTTGACTTCCATTTGGACACCTTTCACCGCAGCTTCTTTAGATGGATTTTCTCGAGCCAATAGGACACGATCCATGTCCACATCATTTCTGACTTGCCCATGTGGCTCGTTTCTCCTGAAGACACCTGTAACATAGAGTTTCACAAAATGGCTGCGGAAAGTTGCAGCAGCTGCGAAAAGTGGCAAGATTCCGCAGCTAAATGAACAAAATCTAAATCAAACAGCATACACAAAAATATAATTAAAAATCATGTTAGATGCTCTTTTGCAATTAATATACAATGATATTGACAACTTGGAAGGTTCAGGTGGATGAAAAAGGTCTAGAAAGATGTATGGAAAAGATGCAGATTTGAGACTCAAGATACCTCTACTGTGAAGGTAAAGCTGCATACTTCCTCATAACCAAATCTCATAATCCTCTCTACCATTGAACTTGACACTTCAAATCCCTTAAAGACATCCAATCCTCTCCTCTTCTTCCTTGGTGCTGCCAACATCCTTGGCTTCTTCATTAAGCATCTAAATTTGATATTAACCAGTGCTCTGCTTAACTTCTGGCATTTCCTTTTCAATTTCTTGTTCTTCTTCTGCCATATTCCCAGATGTAGCATGGTATTATCATGAATGATTTTTTCCAATTTACTTTTTTCCTTCAATGTCTCATTTTCATTTTTTATGTGTCTATTTAAAAGCTCTAGCTCAAAGACTTCCTGTTTCAGTGATTGGACTAAATCATCTTGTACTGTGTGAGGCTGGATGGACGAAGTACTGGGACTTGTAGCTGCTTTTTCTAAAGATTCTATATAATCATATACTTCCTGCTGCTTGGGGTCTATATCAGGTGTCATTTTTATTGGGTTGTCCCCAAAATGCCGTGAAGGAGAGTTGTCTTCAAAATCTGGCTGAGAAGGCTCACATCAACATCTGGCTGTGAATAAGATGGACTTTTCTCAATGTCTGACTGAGAATGAAATGAACCAGGTTCACTGTATGATTGAGAGTGAGATGGACTATGGTCAGCTGGGGATTGTTCAGATGTTTCTTCTCCCAAATCGATGAAATAAGGTCCTTTTATTTGCGTTTTCTTCAATTTCCCCTTAAGTCTGCTGCTTCTTCTCACACGTTGTGGTCCACTATCTTTTTGCTTTTGTTTTCCTTTCTCTTTCTTCTTAGCCATAGATGACTGTGCTTGAAGGTGAATCAGTCTTTCAGATAACACTTGATGATCTTCTTCGGAAGAAGGGGTTTGATGTATAGCCTCAATACTTTTTCTCTCTTTTGATGTTATTGGCCTTTTACCCTTAGTTTCTTTCTTCTTCCTCTTTGACAGTCTCTCTTCCCTATCAGTTCTTTCAATTGTAGTAGTAGGAGTATTTTGAATTTCATCATTTGTTTTCTTTCTCCTACTCCTATTTGATGTGCTACCTTCAGGAATTTCTTGAGTAGGAGTAATTTGAGTTTCATCATTTATTATTTTTCTCCTACTTCTTTTTGTTGTGCTACCTTCAGGAATTTCCTGAGGTTCCTCAAAGAAATTTCTAATCAAAAATTGTTCCCATGTGTCCTTCTTCTCCTTCAACTTTTTTTCAATCAAAATTTTTACAAGACCGTGGTGATATAGATGTGGTTCTACATCCCCTAAATGTTTCTGAACAGTCACAGACATCTTCTTAAAACTATTTAATAGAAAATATGGGAGATTGAGAGTTTGATTATCTAGAAAATTCATCAACAACCTGGTATGGTACATATACATGGACCCAAAACGGCCTTCACAGGTAATGAATTTTTGAACAACTAGCAGCAATGTAGCCCATTCCTCTTTCAATGCATGAACAAGAATTCCTATTTTAAAAATAGTTATGTCCATACCTTGGTTTCGTAAGATTGTTCTCCAGGCTTCATCACTAATGCTTTTATTTTTAAACCAACACTCACCCTCTTGAGGAAGTTCCGTGGCAGTTGCTATAGATGCCTCGTTCACTGCAAACTTAAGGTCTCCAATCTCTACTTCTAGGCCATTGAACGACCTTGCAAATGATTTTGTCACTTCTTTATGATAACATCTGAACTTTTGGATAAACCGCAGCCACTTTGCTTTCTTCAATATATCCCTTACTTGCGGATACCCTTCCATGAACTTAGGTCCTTCTGGTTCTGCTCTTAACAATTTACCCATTCTTCTTTCTGCTCTTCAAAGACTTGCCTGCGTGGAAAAGGGTTCAATGGAAGTAGAACGGATGAATACACGGGAATGAGCACAATGACTGTGGGTAGATATCAGAGAGTGGGTATACAGACTATAGCGTAATAGAGAACGAAATGGAGTGAAACAGAATCAGAGAGGGGTTTCGTGAGCACGGCAGAGATACGGCTTTGAGATTAACAGAACAATAGGAGGAGTACATCCGGCAGTGTTTTGAAATTTGGTGGCTGCGAAATAAATATGAGCACGTTTAAACCATGGCTATGGATTTATGCGGCTGTAAGAGTCCGTGGTCAAATCAACTACGTCTCATTGTCACCGGTGGAATATTGGAGTATGAGTGAAGATCGGGGGTTTAATTATGGAACCGTTTGAGAATGAATGCGAGAGGATAATATGGAGATCGTGAAAGGGTTACGGAATTTATCAATATAATCATTGCACATAATGGATGGAGCTTATGGTTCATAACTATATAAAAATGTGTTTTCAATGCTATTTGAAATAAATTTTACTCATACCTTTGGAATCTTTGCCTTTTTCCTTGATCTTCAATTAGTTGCTCTTCATTGGTATCTTGAATGCTCCATGTCTTCAAAATTGGTCCTCACACTTGCATTTTAATTTCATGATTATGGAAATAACATCTGGCTGTACATTCTTCTGAAAACAGAGTGGTAGCTGCGGAATCTGCTTCTGGCTGCGGAAACTGACACAGCTATTATTTGGATGAATGAAAATGAACGGATGACAAATGACTAGATGGAAATGGTCATGAAAAAGAATTTTATTGATGAAATGGAATGAAATAGATAAAATGAAGTGGAATGGAGTGAAATGAAGTGAAATGAAATGGAATGAAGTGGAATGGAATGGAGTGGGTGGTCACAAAACTTTGTGAAATGAAAGAGAAAAAGAAAAAAAAAAAATTGGAAAATATAGAGTGTCAGGTGTTCCTGATTTTCACCCTATATTTTCTGTATAAGACTGCCAATCAGTGATTGGTTTTCAGGCTTATACAATTATTTTATTTTTTTTATTTTTTTTATTTTTTTTTTTAACTGAAAAGAACAAAAGCTAGGCTGGTGGAGAAGAATAATTCTTCTGTACCAGCCTGATTGCAGAATTCTCTTGAAACATTTTGACAAATTCCTCCTTTGAGAGTGGCTTATAATAAACTTTCAATCTATGGCCATTCACAATAAGAGGAGTTTGAAACTCATCAATGGTCTTGATTCTTACCGCTCCATTGCTAAAGATCTTGTCAATCTCATATGGCCCAAGCCAATGAGTCTGAAATTTTCCTTGAAAATATTTAAACCTGGAATCAAATAACAATGCCCAATCTCCTTCTTGAAACTTCTTCTCTTTGATATACTTGTCATGCCATTTAGCTCTTTGATATTGAACTAGATCAGTTCTTAGAATTGCTTCTTGTCTGATCTCATCTAGCTCATTCAACCGCTCCATTCTATGATTTTGGGCTTCTGATAAGTCCATCCCCAACTGAACTGCTATCTTGAAGGTCTTGACTTGGAACTCAATGGGGAGCAAGACTTCTTTCCCATAAACAGGTTCATAGGGAGAATGTCCTGTTGTATTTCTCCATGTAGTTCTGTAGGCCCACAAGGCTTCAGGAAGCCTTTCTGCCCAATCTCTTCTATGTAGATGAACAGTTTTGGTGATGATACTTTCAAGAACTTTGTTTGTAGACTCCACTTGACCATTTGCTTGCAGATGGTAAGGAGTAGATTTTATGTGCTTGATTTTGTATTCTTCCATCAATTTTTCCACCAAGTTGGATGTGAATTGGCTTCCTTGATCTGTCACAATTTCTCTTGGAACACCAAAGCGAGTAAAAATATCCTCATAAAGAAAATGAACAACTGAATTTTCAGTAGCAGATACTAATGCTTTGGCTTCTACCCATTTAGTAATATAATCAGTACAAACCAATATATACTTCTTTTGCTTAGATGGTGGATTAATAGGTCCAATGAAATCTAAAGCCCATTTTTCAAAGGGTTCAATGAGTACCTGTGTTCGCAATGGCATTTCATTTGAAAGGGTAGGTTTCCCTACTCTTTGGCAGCTGTCACACCTTTTGACATATTGTTTTGCATCTTTGAAGAGGGAAGGCCAATAATATCCTAAAGAGAGGATTTTATGGGCCGTCCTTTTGTCTGCAAAGTGTCCGCCGCATGGTTCATCATGACATGCCTTAAGAATATCAGGCATTTCATCTTCCCTGACACATCTTCTGATCACAAGATCTGGCCCTGTTTTAAACAATTCGTTAGAAATCCATGAATATTTTGAACTCTCATGAATAATTTTTCATTTTTCACTTGGAAATAAATGTGAAGGTAGTTTCCTTGTAACCAAATAGTTAGCAATATCTGCATACCAAGGGGTCTTAATAGTTACTGCAAACAAGTATTCATCAGGAAACTTATCCTCTACAGGAGAATCTTCTTTAGTATTATGAATCCTAGACAAGAAATCAGCTACTGTATTCTGTTTTCCTGGTCTATCCAACACAGTAATATTGAATTCTTGCAAAAGTAATAGCCATCTTGTCACTCTGCCATTAGTAACAGGTTTTTTCATTAAATATCTAATTGCAGAATGGTCAGTATGAACAAAAGTTTCATAGCCTGTTATGTAATGTGTAAACTTATTAATTGCATGAACAACAGCTAAAAACTCTTTTTCAGTCACAGTATAATTCAACTCTGTGGGAGTCAAATTTTTACTGGTATAATAAATGGCATAAGGAACTAAATCTTTTTGACCCAACACAGCTCCTAGAGCTGTATCTGAAGCATCCGTAGAAATATGGAAAGGGAGTTTCCAATTTGGTCCTCTCAAGATAGGTGCTTCGGATATTCTTGTTTTCAAAGTTTCAAAAGCTGATTGACAATCAGGATCCCATTTAAATTCACAGTCTTTTGTAAGCAATTTGAAGAGTGGAGATGCAATTTTAGTGAAGTTTTCTATAAATCTTCTATAGTAACCAGTAAATCCTAGAAAACTTCTAACATCTCTTCGACAATTTGGAATAGGTAACTTGGAGATGACTTCAACTTTTGATCTATCAACCTTAATCCCATCCCCTGAAATATGATGTCCTAAAACAATCCCTTCAGTAAACATCATAAAGCATTTTTCATGGCTTAATGAAAGGTTTGTTTCTTTACATCTTATAAGTACTTTTTCCAAATTTTCTAATGCCTCTTCAAATGAATTACCATAAACTGTAAAATCATCCATATAAACCTCTACACAATCATGGATTAGATCAGAAAAAATTCCTAGTACTGCTCTTTGGGTACATAACCCAAAAAGGAAGTACTCAGTAGGCAAAAGTTCCCCATGGACAAGTAAATGTGGTCTTATCTTGATCTTCAGGTGCTACCTGAATTTGATTATAGCCACTAAAACCATCAAAAAATGAAAATTACTTTTTACCTGCTAATGTATCTAATACCTGATCAATAAAAGGCAAAGGAAAGTGATCCTTCAAAGTTGCTTTGTTCAATTCCCTGTAATCAATGCATACCCTCCATTTACCATTCTTTTTAGGTACTATAACCAAAGGAGAAACCCATCGGCTATCCGAAATTGGATAAATGAAGTTTACATTGAGTAGTTTTTGGAGCTCTTCTTTCACTATCTCCCTAAGATTTGGATTCATCCTTCTTTGAGGTTGTCTGATTGGTCTACTGTTTTCCTCAATATAGATGTGATGGATGCAAGTATTAGGATCAATACCTTCCATATCAGTATACTCCCATGCAAACACAGTAGATTTTTTTGCAAGATTTTGGTTAGTTCTTCCTATTGTGACTTTTCCAAATGTTTGTTGATATTCAATGTTTTCCTTGGAAAAAATTCAATGGTAGAACTACCAAACTCTTCCATAGAGTAAAGAGACATTTGTCTTGATGATAAATATTCTATGTCGTATAGATTCCCACCGAAATTGTGTGGGGTCATATTCCTAAGATATCTCAAAATTTTCTAATGTGTTCAATTTGACTATCCTCACCGATTTCGTTCTTTCGTAAATGGTAAAGACAGGTGTATAATGTCCTCATCATCGACCCATTCATTGTCTCCTACTTCTCGTGATTGCTCTTTACTGGAGGATACAAATTGAATTTCCTTGTCGAATTACCATTAGAAATGTACATGTCTCCAGATCTACAACTAATAAAAGCATCAGCTGTGGCCAGCCAAGGTCTTCCTAAGATAATTGGATGTCCTCCTAGATTATTCTTGGGAGTCAAAATAATAAAGTCTACTGGATATTCCCAAGAATCTAAGGAGACCGAAATATCTTCTAATACACCATCTGGTTTAATAACCGATCGATCTGCAAGTTGCAATAAAGTAGGTGTAAAAAGAAGGTTAGGAAGTTTTAACTATTCCATAGTCTATCTACTCATAATGTTGATAGCAGCCCCTAAGTCAATCAATGTTTTTGGAATTTCTATTCCATTTATATGTGTCTTGACAATTGGACTTCCTGGATCTACATACTTCTGCATAGTAATTTTTCCCATCATAATGTCTGCAATCTTTCCTACCAGGTGGATTCTTCTTGTGTCTTTTAGTTTCCCTTCCTCGGTCTTTTGAAACTCTCCTTTATTGTTTTTGCTAGAATAGGAATCTCTCGAATGGCTTGTAACAAGGGACTCTTGATACAAACATTCTTCAATTCATCTAGAAAATCATAGTTAGGCAACAAGATTTTTTTTTCCACCCCCTTGTCAATTTGTAGTCTTTCAGGAAAAGGTGTAGATGAAGATGCAAGTTGCTCAACTATAGGAGTTGTGGGGGTTAACTTTTCTTTTTCTTTTTAAATGCTTGGATTTTGAAGAGATGCTTCCTCAGAACCCTTATTGACTTGAAGAGAATCCTCCTCAGAGGTATCTTGCTCTTGAATATCTATAGAAGGTTTTTCTAAACTCTACTGCATCTGAGTTGTACATCATTGAGAGGAACAATCATATAGGTAGGAAATTGTTGTCCTTCTACCATGTAAGTATTCTCGAGGATTTTTATTATTAGGATTTGGCAATGGCCGAGCCGGAAGTTGATTTGTCTTTTGTTGGTATGGGAGCATGAGTTGAGGATTTGGATTTTGTTGAGAAGGTTTTTGTTGTGCAAATGGCAATGAAAGTTGTAGATTTGGGTTTGGAAGTTGTGGAGCTTGTTGATTTTGAAAAGATGGGGGATATTGATAAAATTGGGCAAATCTCCCATAAGGATTTTGCATACCTTGTACCCATGATTGATATGAATTTTGAGGTTGGGGCCAAGGTTGTTGCCAAGGATTCCAATTTGGTGGGTTTCGAAGATTCATAGGGTATGAAACCCTTGAGTTTGTCGTCCTCAAGGTCTTCTTGCAACAAAACAGAGAGATCGATCGAATTTGGGTCTTCTTGAAAACAAATTTTGAGTCTAGGAATTGAAGAACAACTTGATCTCATGATTCTCTCGAGCAACCATACATGTTTCTGTCAACTTTTGCATCCAAGGGACATTCCTTTAAAGCATGTTTCTCTCACATTTCTACGAAGATGGCTAGAGCATCCGTTTCGCTTCTCGCTTGTTTTGGATTTTAAGAGTGTCTAAATTGTTCACTAAGGCTCCCTAATATATCGCTGAACTCATCGTTATATTACCAATCTCTGCCCTACTTACTGATCTAGTTGCAGATTTGTTAGCCCTAATAAGAGAAGGATCCCTAGGTCCTTTTCCTGTTTTAGATTTTCCTCTTGAGAGATGGACACGTAGTTCTGTTATATCACGAAGTGGAAGTTGAGAAATGTCTCCTTTCCCCATCATGTTTAAAATATCTATCCATTCATCTATAATGGCTTTTAATATGAGGGCTTTCAAGGTTTCATCATCTAAGTTTCTCATCTTTTCTCTTTTCAAGTTGTATTGAAATCTTTCAAGTAAATCTTCCAAATTTTCATCTTCTTTTTTGCATCATTTTGAATACCTCATCCTTGTGATTGGTGGGAATACAATAGTCCAAGTATCTATCCAAAAATGTTTGTTTCATATCATTCCAAGTCCTAATAGATTGAGGGCTAATCCCATGAACCATTTCAAAGCAGCTCCCTTCAATGTTGAAGGAAACAGTTTGAGTTTTTGAGAGTCTTCCATATAGTCATAGGTTCGGCACACGACTTCAAACTCAAACAGAAATGTTTCAGGATCCTCACTTCAGAATCCATAAAAGTTAGGGAGGACAGGTGGTGAGATATTTTTCATTGTTGTATGAGTTTCCTCATCAACTATAGGGAATCCAAACAAGTTGTCTCTTTCCCTATTTCTATCATTATTTCCTTCACCATTGTTGTCTCCATTGTTTCCTCCTCCTCTACCTCTACCTCTAAATCCATCTATTATTTCCTCTGCCATGATAGTTTCTTTAGAATCCTTAAAGTCCTCTGATTCTTCTATCAAGGGAGGATGAGAGGGAGTCTTTTCCTTTTCTAAATGAGATTTGGTAGGTGGTATAGGAGAATCCTCTAATTCAGCTGCTCCTTGAATTCCAAAAATCTTAAGGCTAGGGGTAGATGGTGGTGAATCTTGTCTATGACTTGAAGAAGATGGAGTTGTGAAAATCGAACTCTTGGCTTTGGCTATAAACCTTCCCCTAGAATCTCTTGCCCTATGCATGTCATTTTTATTTTTATTTTTATTTTTATTTTTAAAGCTACTCACTTGGCATAATCCTCTTTCGATCTTCCGTGTCACACTAGGTGCAAGAAGAGAGCATACTTAAGAAATTACTAAACCAATAACTCTCTTTTTCTCGGGAGATCCTCCGCATCACACCAGGGCAGCAAGAGGAGAGCATACTTCAAGAAGTTATCAAGTTTTCCCTTCTTTTATTATTTTGTTTTTTTTTAAAGAAATTAGCTACCTATTTACACTTCCCCGGCAATGGCGCCAAAATTTTTGGTCAATTTAGTGTGTCCTAAATTGCTGCATTTAATTTGTCAATCCGGGATTCGTAAGCTGACGAAGTGTGGCGCACTATATGTGCAAGATAACCTATCTGTTACTTTTTTGTCGTTTTTGGATTTTTTGTGAAATTCTAAAAGAAAAGTATGGAGACAAAAATTCAAGACAACAATGTCTTTCTAATGATTTTCCAAACTTCAAGAGAATTTTAAAAACTCACAATGACAAAATTAATTCTTCAAAGAAAATGAAATTGCATCACTACTCTAATCAAACAAACAATAAACTACTGATCATGAAACTCATTATTCTTGCTGCTATTCAAACATAAAAGAAACTATGCTAAAAGAAATCCAAAATTTGCAACAAAGTAAATCTAAATCAAATTACATCAACTTATCTTATGATCCCTCATCATTAGTCCAGCTATGATTTTTGGAGGTAACCATAAACAACTTGATTAACCTGATATCTAACTTGCAGAAAGTAAACTAATATCAAACTACACATCCATAATTCAATCCCTCACCATCAGTCCAGCTGTGGCTTTCGGAGGTAACTGAAAATGTCATGAGAAATTTAATATATTTAACTTGCAGAAAGTAAACTAATATCAAACTACACATCCATAATTCAATCCCTCACCATCACTCCAAATGGTTTTTGAGTAAATCGAAGTTGTTATGAGAAATTTAATATATCTAACTTGCAGAAAGGAAACTAATATCAAACTACACATCCATAATTCAATCCCTCACCATCAGTCCAACTGTGGCTTTCGGAGGCAACTGAAGATGTTATGAGCAATTTAATATATCTAACTTGCATAAAGGAAACTAATATCAAACTACACATCCATAATTCAATCCCTCACCATCAGTCCAGCTATGGCTTTCGGAGGAAACTCAAGATGTTATGAGCAATTTAATATATCTAAATCTAACTACTGAAGCAAATGAGCAAAACTGAAATGAAAAAAGCAGTACTGAAATTAAACAGAAACTAAGAGAAGCAAATTAGCAGCAGAACAATATTAATTCCATGTCATTAGTCAAAAAGTTATGCAAATGCCCGGGCTGCCTATTTATAACCTGAAACAAGAACACTGATTAGTTATCAATAACGTAAAACATGAAAGACAGAAGTAAAATGGAAAGCATAAAAGATTATAAACAAAAATGAAACATATATACCATGAAAGATGCAATGTATAAACATGTGAATGGATTATGGCACAATGAGCTTTAAAGAAATAAAATAAGAACTATACAATAATGCACAGAACCTTGGCGAGTGCAGGGGCCCTCTACACCAGCCTTGGAAAAAGACTTCAAGTACGAATTACGCTTGGAAACAGAGTCTTCTTATATTAAAATGCAGTCATAACAGAAAGGTGATATTACGGCACAAGTGCAACGTAATTACATTACAGAGCAGACTAATAAAAACTAACACAGACTAATCTAATATGCGTATACAAACGCGTTATTTATAACAAAGGAAATACAACTGATTCCCTAAAGTTTATGCTGATGGAGAACACGTAGACCATTACGTCCACAGATCTAGGATCATGGCCGTATTGAAAAGTAAATCTATGAGGAGTGGATGTTTGAATTCGGCTATGGAGCCATGTACAGATGTTGATTTGTCCTCCGAAATTTAGAAACGGCCATATGAACCTTCACGTGACACGAAACAGAGTCCTGTCACCGTGGGACTCTACGGTTGACTTCCATTTGGACGCCTTTGACCGCAGATTCTTTAGATGAGTTTGCTCGAGCCAATAGGACATGAACCATGTCCACATCATTTCTGACTTGTCCATGTGGCTCAGTTTTCCTGTAGACACCTGTAACATAGAGTTTCACAAAATGGCTGCGGAAAGTTGCAGCAGCTGCGGAAAGTGGCAAGATTCCGCAGCTAGATGAGAAAAATCTAAATCAAATAGCAGACACAAAAATATAATTAAAAACCATGTTAGATGCTCTTTTGCAATTAATATACAATGATATTGACAACTTGGAAGGTTCAGGTGGATGAAAAAGGTCTAGAAAGATGTATGGAAAAGATGCAGATTTGAGACTCAACATGCCCCCTGGTTTTATAAAATTAGAGCGCAGATTGGCATACGCGACTTGTCACGTTCATTTCCGCGTACATACGCGAATTCTACTTAACAAACCCGCGTATGCATTGTGATATATCTTGTTCAAAATTATTCTGGCACTTTCTGAATTCCTTTCTTCTACTACTTCTGAACTGATCTGTAGATACATCAGATTTACATCATTTCCATCAAGGACAACTTCATCTAGAAGTTTCCATCAAAGTCAATACATTGTATCACATTGCCAACAATCTCCTCCTTAATTCATCAAGTAGGTCTCCATCAAGGGCAACTTCATCAAGTAAGTTTCCATCAAGTTCAATAGGTTTCCGTCAAGAACAACTTCATCAATTAGGTTGCCATCAACTTTATCAAGTAGGTTGCCATCAAGGACAACACTCTACATCATATTGCCAACAAGGTCACCACACAGTCTATTGATCAAATGTTCCAATTATGTTCTTTGTGCTACTGATGCCTGTTGCGTTGTCTAAGCTTGGAGAGATTATTTATTTTTTGCCGCGATATTATGTTCTACTTCACTCAACTGTTGGTGTACATGTGCCTCCCTACACTGAAACTCGTCTGTAATAATGGTTTGTAGTGCATGTATATTACCACTGGGTAGCATTGACAAGTCTATCCCAACTTCTGTGCAGTTATGCGCCTGCGCACGCAATTCGTGTTGTTCTATAGTGATTGTTGCGCCTAGGAAAGGGCAGATCCTATTGTCCACCGTGATTATGATCATAGTTGTATCCTCGCTCTCTTAAATTGGCCTTGCTAGATTCACGCTCAGCTATATGTTGTCTGTCTTCAAATGCAACACCTACAAACTGACTGTAATTCTTCTACAGCAACCTTGTATTTTTCTTCCATTGATTTCCACCTATCTTCGGATGCAGATGCGACCACATCAACTATCTTTTCAAGGTCCTCCTCGGTCAATGTAACGTCCTTTGTTCCTCCGACCTTTGAGCCCGTCCTCTTCTTGCACGTGCCCTTGGAATTCTTGGCACCACGTTTAGTGCCTTTGGGGACTCAGCTCTTGTTCCATATAGACCATCTAGGCCTCCAAGATCTAATTATACTTCTCCTTCAGGTTCTTGCTCATTTTCTTTCTTAGCCTCCTTCTCGGTATCCTTTTCTGCATCTTTTCCTTCTTCTTTGTTTGCTTCCTTCTCTGCATCCTTGTCCTTTTTTTCCTCTTTACTAGATGTGGAGGCTATGATGGACGTAGTAGAGTCTAGCCAGGTCTTCCATGCTTCAGGCCAAGTCTCAATGACTTGGTCGATTTCAGCCTTTGTGACCATGTATGGTAGGTTGTACCAAACTGGGTCCTTGCATGACCAGATCTGCACATTATGCATGGTTACCTGAAAAACTTCAATAGCTCTATACTTAGCATACATGGCTGGGGAAAATCATGGCTGCAAGTGAATAGTTGTTTCCAGCACACCTTCAAATAGAACCCAGAAAATTTGGTTCTATTTTACTCTCTTTGGGTCTCGCGAATCCCATAGATTGGCATAGCGCTCCCCTTCACACACCCCACCTTCAACCTCTGGGAGTATTGCACCCTCTGGCATCTCCCATGCAATTAAAGAGATCAAAAAAAGCAGCCAAGAGTAGCAGAACTTCTTCCCTTCTTCTTACACCTCGCGCACGTTCTTTAGGAACTCCTGACAGAGGTACTATGACTAGTTGTAATTTACTCATTTCTCGCATTGTCCTACTAGCGTGATAATGTGCACAAGGACCACCTTAGGTCAAAAGTTGTGCACTAGCTTGCATCCCAAAACCAGGGTTCCAAGGTGTACTTTTGGGTCGAAAATTTGTTGTACTAGGAACCCCCTATATTTTTGCCTGACCTTGTAATCCTTCTTGACTCTGGCAACAACCTTATGCTCATTAATTTTTCCAAAACTGGACATGGGATGGGACCCCTTATTGGGCAGGCCGGTGATCCAGTGGATTAGTGTGCAATTGAAGGGGATTCTATTCTTGATCTATAAACATCCATCGTGGATCAGCGCCAATAGCTGGCGCACCCAGATGCTGGTGATTAGATACCTGCCAGAGTAGGGAATCCTCAGTAGATTGAGAATCTCCACGTTTCTCAGCCCGCATGGCCATGGCATAGGCTCTACCTTCACCACTCCATAATATAATACGTGCTCCAGGTAATATTTAGGCGCGAGCTCAAGGAATGCCTCCTCATTCGCCAAGTCATAGTCATCAAACTTAACCAGGAGGAGTTTTCAAAACATGTCTCCTAGAGTAACTTCCTCTGGGATCAGTGGAATCTACAGGTATGCACGTATTGTATCCAAATATTTCGATGCATTTATGGACATTCTGTGTGGCTTGACATATTTTGGCAACCTTAATATGGACTCGACAAAGAGCGCAACCGCCTCCATCGTGCTCATGGGTCTCTTGGTTGGGTCGCCTGTAGGGGATTTATCCTTTGTCGCCTGGCGCGGGGATGTGAATTGTCGAGGAGACATCCGCGGCTTGGAAGATGAAACCTTGGTCATCTTTCCCTTTCCTTTAGCCGGCATGGAGATGACTTCTTAGACTTTCGACACTATTTCATGAACATTGTCATATCCTAGCTCCATAAATGCTATGAGCGGCATAGACTACTCTTCAAATGGCATGCTCTTAGGGTTAGTGGTCATAATTATTGGTCTATAAATGAATTCCGGGTTGCTTACATCAGATGCGGGGGTCTCATGGCCAGACATGCAGGTCTCAGAGATGAATGCTTGGCACAATTCACAGATAAATTCAGGGTGCAATATACTCGGAAATTAAAGGAACAGATTATGACCCACGCCCTTCCTTTTATAGGCGATTCGAGGTAAAAATGGTCAGATATTCATTAAATGCATCTTACCCCCATAAAAACGGTCAAAAATATCATAATATCTCCTCATTAAATGCAGAAACCCCGCTCCATTCAACAGTAAAATCGTTGTTTCACCCAGTTTTACTATTCCAACGGCTAGTTTCTTCTGTTGCACACTACCTCTATGCTCATGTCGCAGTTGTCTGTGCATTTCCTCTATGCAACGTGCAGACAAGTGGATTCTCATTCTCCATCCATATATTCATTTGGTAGGCATAGGTTTATCCTTATACGGCTTTATTCTGCTTCCATTGAAATACTCGGAAAGAGTATCACCGTGCAACGTGGCCAAGCACACCGCACCTCCATCAGTGATTTCCTTCACAATGTATGGGCCCAACCAGTACTTCCTAAACTTTCTGGGTGGCATGCAAACTGGATGTCATATAAAAAAACCAAATCATCTTCTTTGAATGCCTTATGTTGAATGTGTCTATCATGCTAATCATTTTCGTGCACCTTTTGTACTTGCTAATGAAAGTTAGCAATGAAATGATCCTCCTCTAAGGCAACTAGTTGCGCAAGACTTTCCTCTGTAATTTCAGGCTCAACCATATTAGTAAATGTTGCAATGTGTGGGCTTGGTACAATATATTCCATTGGCATGATTTCTTATTGCCCATAAACCATCTTGAAAGGAGTCTTACCAGTCAACTTCTTGCATGTGGTCCTATAAGCCCATAACACAGAAGGGATGTGCACATCCCAATCATTTGGATTTGCATTACAGATATTTGTGAGCACATTCTCCAAGATTTTGTTGAAAGCTTCTATTGCACCATTTTCCTGAGGATGGTAAGGAGTACTCTTCTGGTGATGTATCTGAAATTCCTCTGTCAGGGCTTCAATGGTTTCATTAAAAAAGTGCGTACCCCTATCACTCATTAATATCTTTGGGCACACAAACCTAGTCAAAATATGTTCAAAAATGAAATGTGCAATAGTATATGTGGTACAATCCTTGACTGGCTTAGCCTCTACCCATATGGTTACATAATCTGTGGCAGTGATGATGTAGCGCGCGCCAGTCTTCTTCCCTCGAGGATTGATAGGTCCAACAAAATATATAGCATGTTTATCAAAATCCTGCAGGGCCATCTGTGGCTACAAGGGAATTTCATCTTTGTGTGACAGCTTCCCCGTTATTTGGCATGCATCACAAGCTCGGTAGTATACATGTGCATCATTGTGTAGTGTGGGACACCATAACCCAACACGCAACACCTTCTGTGGAGTGGCCTTCCATGCATAGTAGCCTCCTGCCACTCCTCCATGAGCCTCAACCAAGATTTCGTGTCTTTCATGTTCCAACACATACCTCCTTAGCACCTCATCTTCTCCGAGCTTGTATAATTGACCAGCAATCAGGGTAAAATCAGTTGTGCATGAAACTAGTTTCTTCTTTTGTTACACCGAATATTCAACAGGCGCACTTCTAGTGGTCAGAAAGTGGATAATATCATCAAAGTGTTCATCAACCACCTTGATGGCAAGGAGTTTCGCATCAGGTAATCCTTCCTCCAGACTGGTTGGTTCCTCCCCATTTTCAATGCGAGACAGGTGGTCAGGTCCAGCATTCAATCTTCCAGGATTTACAATGATTTCAAATTCATATTATTGAAATGGCAACAGCCATCTACAAATCTTCCCCCCCCAACATAGGCTTATTGATCAGGTATTTCAAAGCAGAATGGTCAGTGAACATCTTAAAGTTCCCTCCTAGAAAATAGTGCCTATATTTTTGCAGCTCATAGACGATGGCCAATCCTTCCCTTTTAGTGGTTGAGTAGTTGCGCTCTACACTGAAGAGCTTCCTACAGGCAAAAGCAATGGGGTGATCAATGTCTCCTTCTCCTGGCTATGCTAAAACAGCTCCAAGTGCTATAGCGGATGCATCAACATGCACATGGAAGACCTTGGACCAGTCTGGAAATATTAGAATAGGTGCAGTAACCATATTTTCCTTTAGCATCTCCAAGCTCTTTTGGCATTCCTCATCCCAGAAAAATGACACATCCTTTTTCAAAAATTTCTCCATAGGTGTAGTGATCAAATCATAGCCCTAAATGAATTTTTTGTAATATTTGATGTGTCCCAGAATGGAGCACAACTATTTTTCATTAGTGGGGACTTCTAGATTGATGAAAACTGCAATCTTGGTCGGATCTACCATCAACCCTTTCTGACACACAATATGGCCCAACAAGATTCTAAAAGGAACGCAGAATATGCATTTCTTCAAGTTAAGAGAAATTTGATGCTTCCTACAAGTGTTAAGCATCATGCATAGGTTTTTCACATGCTTCTTTACTATCCCAAACACATTCTAGTCATCAAAATACACCTCCAAGAACTTGTGCATGAATTCTTTGAACACAACTACTACTACGCGCGAGAAGATAGCAAGTGCATTTTTCAATCCGAAAGGCATGACTGTGTATTGGAAAGATCCCCATTCTGTTGCAAAGGTAGTCTTGCTTCGGGTTCTGGCATAATTCTAATATGATGATACCCTAAAAATCCATCAGTAAAATAACAAGCCTCTTGTCCTCCCACATTATCCAATATTTCATCTGAAAATGGAGTATGGAAAGATTCATGCACACATGCATCGTTTAGCTTGCGCAAATCCACACAAATTCTTATCTCTCCCTTAGTCTTATTTTCTTCAATAACCATTGGTCTTACCCAATCATACTATTCCACGGGCTCAATGATTCCTGCAAAAACCATCCTCTCTAATTCTTCTTTGAATTTCTACTTATACTTGGGATTTAATCGATATGGTCGTTGCTTGACAGGGTGTGCATCTGGTTTCAGAGTGATCTTCATAACGCCTAAATATCCTACAATTCCTTTAAGCTCAGAGAAATTTGTGGGAAACAGATCCTCATACTCTGTCGGCAACTCTACAACCTTTCCCATTATGTCATCATCCCAATAATATCCTATTTTGGCCAACTTGGGTTGTTCTTATGTTCCAATGTTAACTTCCTTTAACTTCAAAGGCTTAGTTACATCCACCATTCCTAATAAGGGCCCTGTAACTACGTGCTCCCCCTCATATTCAAGGATGTTGATATTTCTTGGATCTTCCTTATTATAGTATACTGACAGGTTCTTCCAGTTGACAATATCTTGCATTTGTGCTTCCCATGTTGGCGCAGCACATTCTATCTGAGGCCAGGAATCATCAAAGACAAGTGCTTCTATATCCTATAGGGATTCTTCCAATCGCTCTGATCCCCCAACCAAGCAAAAAGGTTAACAGAAGCTGTCAGTCATTGTAATCCAATGGTGAGTCCCTTGGCATAGCTTTGTTTCCAAATACCATTTAGTAGGTATTGGTCCCAACGAATGGACAAAGACATGAACCCATTCGTTCCGAGTCTTTTCATTCCAAACCTCTATTCATGTGGCCAGGTGTTTGCGTGGATCACCTTGGCCATATAAAACCTTAGTTGGTGGGGTAGTGGGTGGCTAAAAGTGAAAATTCATCATTTTACTGCATTCCTCTGAGTCCTTAAATATTCCTTTATGTGTATCCCACAAACTCGTTGTAGTTGTGCGCATGGCCAAGTCAAGTGCCTAGAACCTCTGTTCTTCCGGGACAACATTTTACAACTTTTCCAAAAATAATACAACACTATCAGAACCATCAAAATAGGGTAACTTTCTTACCTTTGAGGAGATGCATCAGAAATTTTTAGTGATCTTGAGGTAGTGCAGCGCAGAAACGTCGTGCAACTGATTCTGCTAGTTCTCCATTTCCCCATCTGAATCTGAGAAACATGAGCTATCCATTTCCCAATTCAGCATTCCATCAGTCGTAGGATTGATCCAGTCCTCATCCCACGTAGTCAACTTGTAGATATGGACGACATCATCTTATTCGCACACTAGTTCTGTATATCTTTCTCCTTCTGTCAGATCCAGAGGTACAATTACCCCGCATACCATCGTTTTCAAATATCATGCTTCTACACTTCAATTTGATGATACCTCCCATATCGATGGCCCAATACATCCCTAGTAGCATAGGTTAAGGTTCTGCATCATCCAAAATTTGTATTACTTCAAAATATACACGTACCTTTACTCCATTAATGTCTACCAAAACCTGTGGGAGCCTTCCAAGTGGAATGATCTTCTGCTGATTAGCCATGCGCAGCTGAATGGTGGACCATTCCAGCTTTGGTTCGCCCATATTTTTCTAGGTCTGCTTAGGTAGATCATTTGCATTAGACCCTAAGTCTAATATGACCTAGTCCATCTCATACTCTCTAATTTGTACGGTCATGTGCATCTCCCGACCAATTCTCTTCTTGTTCTTCTAAATCTTGTTCACAAACTTACTCTCAGTTCGAGGAAACTCCTTGTCCACACAGCTATCTATCAAGGCCTGGATATTTTATATTGCTTTCTTATTCAAAAATAACTTAATGTAGGCTTGTAGGAAAGGTTTGACTTCATCATCAATATTTGCTTCCATGATCAACTTAGATGTGGACGAACCTGTAGAAGAAAAATACTTCCTAGCTTCGATAAAAGTATCCTTTTCCATCTGCAAGTTGAGTCCTTCCTTTTTTTCAGAGGCCTTTTGGATAAATGGCTCTGCATCAACCTTCTTTCCCTCATCTCCTCTGATGGCAGCACCACTGTGTGTAATTATGGTTACATTTGGATCGTCATCGTGTAGCTCAGATTTAACCATTTGTATGTTTTTTGTAGGTGCTTTATGTTGCTTTTCCTGCATTCTAGAAAATAAAACATGATATTCTTAAATGACATGATCAAATTTTCTACAATACCTGCAAGACTGTCACGTAGGGTTCATGCATGATCATGCATAGTTTCCAGCGTCTCCACAGTTATAGCAAATTAATTTTCCTCTTCCATGACCTGTGCCTCCACCTCTCCCTCCTCCCCTTCCTCTTGTTGGAGATCCTCCATGCCCAGAGGGATATGTTGGTGAAGATGGGTCGGCCTGCAGCCTATAAAGGTTGGAATTGTCTATCATTAGCTCGAATGTGTGGCAGTGGTGCTCATCGTGGCCAACCAAAGAGAAAAACCTGCAACGTTGATGCTTCAGTTATGGCACATAACTTCCTAATCGAGGGAAATGGTTTGTGTCATGCCTTCCAGCTACCTTACAATCAGCGCACCATAGTTTGGGAGTACCACTCGGCCCTGCAACATCCCTTGGGCTCAATGGATTTGGCCCTCCTACTTGCATGTAATCTTGAAATATGGTACATTGATCTTTTGTGTGGTCAGAACCCTTGCACCATATACACCATACATTTGTGCCAACTTCCTTTCCTCTGTCTCTACGTAGTTTCTGGATCTCCAAGTGCATTTCTTCCAATTTATTTTGGATTTGCAACGTTCCAAATTGGTTATCAGCCTTGGGTGCAGCTTCCAATTTCATAGAAAATTCCAGGGCTTCAGCATGAGGTTTAATCTTATGTTGGTTCATAGGCATGTGTAGATGTGGTAAGAGCATTGCAAAAAACCATTCCTTATGTTGCTTATCATCATAGATAAATCCTCCCTCACTGATAATGTGCTTTAGTCGTTGATTAGCCTCCCAAAAGAATTCATTTGGCTCTTGTTTGATATCTTTCAATTCTCTCACACACTGTGAGTAAGACTTTAGCTTTCTGAACTACTGCTTCAAAGCATCCTTGATCTCATCAACAATAGGAATATCATGTTGAGCCAGATATCCCATAAACCAGTTAAGCGCATGACCTTCAAACGCCATAGCTAGCTGCACTCTCTTGACAGCATCGGCATTAACATTTTGCGTAGTCCATACTACACTGGAAACAAACCAAAACCTATCCATGTCCTCATCTCCCACACCCTTAAAGGCAGGTAGCTTCATATGCGCAGCCATATCTCCTTCTGGTGGAAATGGTGGTGGGGTAGGAGATGTCTTACCCCTACGCGAGTTCGACTGAGGAGTAGCGCGAGGACTACCTCCAGTGTGCATAGCCTCACTGCTTGTTATATCACTGTTAGGAGAGTTTCTTAGAGGGTTGTATACATATCTGTCTCCTCGCTAATTAACCCGATAATATTTTCCGATGTGCATAGTTCTTTCTAGCTTATCTGGGGTCAGTCACTCAGTGTGACTGCACAAAATGCCCTTTTCACATGATAGCATCTTAATCAGCAAAGGTAGAGAGTGTATTAATTTACCTCTCATTCCCTTGAAAAACCTCCTTTCAGCTTCAGAATATGACACAAACTGATCTACTACAAACTCTATTACAAACCCACCCAAAATTTTTCCAACCCAATGATCTAAAGTATGGGTGATGGAATTATCAGCCTGCTCTAACTGTTGAATCATCCCAAGTGTCCACTGAGTGATATTATCATCTTTCTAGTAGGTTTGGAACTCAGTTAATCTTGACAACCATTCCTGCAATTCTTGTTCAAAGGTCACAAATAAAATCTCGTGAACCTCTGTGAAAATATACTTTTGTTTCCAATGTTTAGTAGACATCTTCTTACTTCGGTTTTACTTAAGGGAAAATTATTGAATTTTCTTATCAAACCAGTCTTCTAACATAGGCTTTGATGGTCGCCACATCGCCCAATCTCTCTCAAAATGATCCCGGTCCTAGCAATGGAACCATTTGTTGGCTTGAGGGGTCTTGACCTAGGTTCGAAGTTAAGCTTAACCAATAAAAACCCACTTACTACTAGCCCTTTTGGCAGTGACCTACTTGTACAAGTCAAAGTCTCACCCAGAGTAGTATGGGGGAGGTGTTGGAACCAGGTTTCCACACCCTGAGAGAGAATTAAATGATGTGGGTGTCTTCAAATATATAATGATAGCGGATTGACCTTCGCAATAGAAACCCTAACCAGGCATATCTAGGTTAAATTACATAGGTTATCCTATGCGTGCATAGATAAAGGCTTTGAAATCCCTTATATAGTCTTGGTAAGGTGATATTTAGGTCTTATAGTAATAGATCTATGCATTCCACATTCATATAAGACATAAAAGCAGGTACGCAACCGATCAAACACAGACAAAATACTTGATGCAGTAAACAGAAATAATACACAGAAACATATCATAAAACAAAACACAGATTCATTTGATACTCAGAATTATCCCAAAACACTTCTTTATTCATTCACAGTTCGTAATCTCCATAAACTACTTCATTTTAACCCACGCACACAGCTAGCAGGAGCCTTCTATACCCAGAAAAATTTTGCTTTGCAGCTCAAAACATCATAATCTTATGAACACTTAGTTAGAACTTTCCTATCTGAATCAATCTAGACTTCTATTTATATCTTTAGCCTATGCTCATCCAAGGTCTGCAAACTATGTTTTACGGCCCTAGTTCTACCCTATTTCCCATTACAACTCATGAAGGGGCTTTGACCCGCCCCAAAGCCCCTTGACCTGTGCATTGTTTAGCACGCATGACTAAAAACTACAAAAAAATAATATATTTTTATCAAAAGTGCGATCCTAAGGGACCCCACTCCAATAGCTATCAATCTTCCAGGTAATCTCCTAATTCGATTTCTTAATGAAATTTCATGCATTTCAAGTATTTTTCAAAAAAATTGACCGTAAAGAATTTATTTTTGGGTTTTTAACTCTGCGTGCTTGCGGTTTGGTTATATTGAAGTCGCATATTTGGAAGCCCTATACGCGACTTTGTATGAAGGGAACCCGCATACGTGCAGTCCAAGATTTAAAAACACGAATTTATTGAATAAAAATTCTTGGATCTACAATATGTCAATTAGCTAGAGGGAAAGAGAGCACAGTGCAGTAGATAATGATGTTATGAATGATCCATTTTCACTGGATGCACTGAGAGGATGCAGATTGTTCTAAATTTTTCAAAATTCCAAAAATGAAAATCGATACAAGATTTCTGGAAATGCTCGTCAACTACTGGGATCCGGACGAGGATGCATCCATGACTGATCAAATTCCCCTGCATATTGAAGTAGAATATATATACTTCATTACTTAAATTTCCCGACAAGGAGAGCCAGTCAATTTGAAAGGGAAGGCACGAGGAGGCCTTAATGTGGATGATTACATTCGCATTTACTGCACTGACGACACCCAGAAGGTAGGGTCACAGATCCCAATTAAGATTGTGAAGGTACTTCCCCTACGGATTCTCCTTTTTACAATTGTGACGGTAACTAGATCAGCCTCATTGCACCAATCTTCTCGTGTTACAATGAGTTTGGAAGTAGATTTCCTTACCATATTTTTTGACTAGTGTACAACCTTTATAACCAACATGAAAAAAAAATTTGAATTCCATCAAGAATAACAATACAAAACATATTGGGTATGGTACCATTATTTGTACTTTCTTCTTCGAGAGATACCAAAACTTTTACCCAAAGTGATTTCCACCATTAGAAACCGAAGAGATCCACAGATAGTTATATGGGCCCACTTAATGAATAGACTAGGGGGTTTTGAGGTCCCCAGAATGGCATTCAATGACGAGATTTTCCTTTTTTTGCGAGAATAATTCATGGCCATCAAGGACTACCCATATGTAGGCATGGATTTTAGAGTAGATCCAGATCTGGTGCTTCCACCTGGCACTGCATGGGGAACCATCGATAAAATTGTTCTTAGGATTTTAATATTATTTGATTTTTTTTTTTAATTTCAAAAATATGAATTGAAATTATCTTTGATGAGACGATAATTCTTGCAAAATTATTTTATCATGATACATATGTGGGACCGGTAAGACCTGACTTTATACCTAGGCATAGGCGTCGCGAAAGAGATGCGAGGAATGTCATTTTTGAGACTGAGAGAGTTCTTCATGCCATACAAAGAAACTTGGAGAGTTTGAGTCACCAAATACCTATGGCAACAGTAGAATATCTACTCGAGGTAATACAAAGGCACGTGGTAGGAGTACCATGATACTGAGTGTGACTTTTTCGACGGTTGGAAACTAACATCATATTATTCCAAGATGCACATCCAGGGAAGGGCCCATAGATATATCTTAGAGATGACCTAATATTTTTTTATATACATGATTGGGCTTAAGCCCTAATTTTGTAGGACATTTTTGTCCCGATTTTGTATAATATTTTGAACATATAACTTCTATATATATGGAGATGGTTTCATGATATGACCATATATACAAATGATGTTTGATTATTTTTTATTTTAATGTGATGAATGATTAATATGCCAATCTAATGCTTTATTAGCTATGGAATCAGCAAATTAATTTTTTGATCATGGAATATGAATAAATGTGATAAAATTAAATGATCTTTGTAATAAACACACTCTTAGAAATTGGCGATGTAAATAAGGATCTCTCATACGATATATGTTATTTAACTAAGACACCACCACTTGTGAATCCAAGTACACTACTAACGAATCAACACCAAGAGATATTGCTTCATAGAGTAGGTTAAGAACAACAATATATTCGACAACATTATTTGAAGCAAGATCGATACATATGTCCCTTGAAACCAACAACTAATCGGATGGATAGTAGATCACCCAAGCCATGGAAGCCAAATTCCGAGTATGTTGACTAGCATAATACTTTTTAAGATAGATCCCATTTTTTGGCTCTGCCAGCTCGTTTCCATCCAAATCAACCAATTCTTAAGCTCCCTTTTTCAAAACCTTTTTAACGTTAAAAGGACCATACCACATGGGTTATAAATTGCCCACCCCCAAGGTGTCCTTATCTTGGTCACAGACCAGGACAAGGTCACCTTTAGATAAAACCCTAGGATGCACAACCTTATCGTATTAGATCTTCACTCTCTTTTTATGAGCTTTGTTAATTGTAGTTGTGTCCTGATGCTACTCATCAAGAAATTTCAAATGAAGGAGGCATTATTCAAGACTGGAAGTGTCTAGAAGAAGTTCTACAACTAGTTTAAGAGAAGTAATTTCACATTCCACAGGTAAGATCAATTCCAATCCATAAAATAGTTGAAAAGGAGTGAAACCTGTTGCGGTCTTGACTGACATCCGGTATTCCCAAAGAAAAAGATATAGCATGATGTGCCAATTGGATCTAGCCTTATTAATTATCCATTGCAAGATAAATTTCAAGGATTTATTCATGGCTTCAACCTGACCATTGGCCTAAGGATAGTAAGGAGACGAATTCTCCTAAAGGAAACCTAACTTGAGAGCTAATTCAGCCATCATATTTTTCTGGAAATGACTACCATGGTCAGTGACAATATCCTTCTGAATACCGAAGCAAGAAATGACTCGGTTGAATAGAAACAAGGTTTTTGTTTCACCATCATTCACAAAAGTTGGCATAGCTTCGGCCCACTTAGTAGATTAGTCCACTGCTACAATAATATACTTATGACCCTTTGTCAAAGGCGCGTTACAAGTTGAAAAATTGATGCCCCACTTTGCGAATGGACTGATGGAATAAAAGGAAAGAGTGGAGCTGGATGAGTGTGAATTTTCCGAGTATAAACTTGGAAAGGATGGCATTTCTTTACCACTTCAACATAATATTTGAAAATCGAAGGCAAAAAATAGCTTGCACGCAAGATTTTTTGGGTGTATCAAGCCCAGATAGATGACCGCCACAAGCTCCATAGTGGCAATAATTCATCATTGACTCAGCTTCTTCTAGGCTTAAGCAAATTCTAAGGATTAAATCAACCCTATGACAATATAAAGTGTCACGGATAATAACATAACTTTTAGCTAAGTGATGCAATTTTCTCCTCATCCTTTGAAAAAGTGAGAGGAAACTTTGAAGTATGAATATATATAATAATATCTCCATATCAAGGATCATGAGAAGAAATAAGGAAAATATGTTCATCAAGGAATGATTCCTCATAGACCATTTCTGCTTCACAAGGAAACTCGAAGATCAATTCCGCAAATACTAAAGATTTATTAGATTTAGCTGACAAGAACTCGAGATCGAATTCCTGTAAAATGAAAATACATATGTTATATTTTCTGCCAATCACTCGCCTACTGAGAACAAATTGAAATGGGTTTGAAATATGCTAAGACAAAAAAAATTCTAAGCAAAATCTAGTGTCAAAGTCATTGGACATCATGAAAAACTTCCAAAGCTAATTTATCTACAGGGGAGTATCATAATTCATGACCTAATAAGCCCTCTCCTAGATAGTAAGTCACATGCTCACAAATATCATTGTCTTCCTGAACCAGAACCATACCAATGGTTGATTATGCCATAGTGAGATACAGGAGTAAATCCCTGCTATAATCGGGTGGACCCAGTAAAGGAGCAGAGGTCAATTATTTTTTCAAAGCATCGAATGAGTGTTGAGAGAAATCATCCCATAGAAATGGAATTCACTTTTTCAACAATATCATAAATCCCTTCATAATCTCAGCATAATTAATGATAAATATCCTCAATAAATTGGTAGACAGGGGAGGAAACTGAAGTATTGCATCAACCTTAAAAGGATCTCCACGAATCCCTTCAGTAGATACTATGAATCCCAATAACTGACTAGATGTGACGGAAAAAATGAACTTATTCGGATTCAACCAGATTTTATAATAATGACATAGCTCAAAAATCAAATAAAGATGATGAGGATGATCCATTCTCTTTCAAGAACGAGCAGCTAGGTCATCCAAATAAGCTTCGATGATATGTTTGATATCGTGGAAAGCATAGGACATGGCCCGCTGAAAATTATTTGCAGCATTTTTAAGGCCAAAAGGAATATTTTTGTATGCAAAGGTACCCAGGGGCATATAAAATTTTTCTTATGTTTATCTTTAGGACAAATAGTAATTTTATTATAACTCAAGAAACCATCCATGAAGGAGAAACTTTCATTTCCCCCAAATTCATCGATAATCTGATCAATAAAGGGTGTGGGGAAATTATCTTTAGGACAAGCCTTATTTAAATCCCTAAAGTCTATGCACACGTGGATCGTTCCATGTTTCTTATCAACTGGGATTGGATTTGAAACCCACTTAGTCAAACGAACGGGGCATATGAAACCATCCTTAAGAAGCTTCTCAACCTCGACTCTGATAGTTGTCGCTTTCCTAGGGTTTACCGGCCGAAGCTTATACCATATAGGCTTAAAATTATCGTAAGTCTTGATCTCATGTTGGAAAATTGATGGATCAATTCTAGGAATTTCCTCTGTAATGTTCCTACTTAGCCTTAGCTAAGAGGAAACATTCAATTTTGATTTAATTTATGTTTTATGAATAAATGAGGACATGTAAAACTCCTAAAAATCCTGAATAAATCAATGCCCATGTGAACAAAGATAAATCAGGGTTGTGTAAATAATCACTTGCAGGTGTGAAAGAGGTTTGAGCCAAAGACTGGGTCCACCTTGACCAAATCAACTGCGTTGTCTAGGTTCATTGCATCTCCACAAGGGACTGTGCAGTTCTAGAAGGGAGCCTCTAATGTGAAGAGGGATAACTCATCAAAGTGGTTTAGGGTTTGCAAGAGATTTCTCATGTTATAAAAAGGAGGAGAAGGCACATGAAGAGGTTGTTGATAGATCATATTTCTGAATTATTTGTCTTCTTAGACAAATACTATTCTCTGTTGTTTAGTGGAGGATTGTGATTGGAATTCCCATTTAGGGGTTTCATCTCTTCCCTTGAGGATAATTGGAGGAGTTATTTGTTGAAGTGAGCCACTATCTGGTTTGAGACCAAGCTCCATTTTCATGAGCAGCGCTGGCCCATTGAGGGTTTTGCAGCTGCTATCATTTGCAGCAAGTGGTGTTCTAGATCTGCTTAGATCTAACTTGTTTTGAGAGGATTTTTCTGTTGGAGTGTGTTTTTCAGCCTCCAAAGAGAGATTCTATTCATATTTTGCATCTGATATGCAATTTCATTTATTTTATTCAGTCTCCTTCTCCCTCAGTGCAATTTCTTCTCAATACTGCATTATTTTTGTAAGAGGGTTTCTTGTTTCAATTTGCTATCAGATTGGAGGAAGATCTCTTGGTGTTAGGCTTTCCTTCCCTTGGTGATCCGTAGATTGGGTCACTGATCCATGTCTCTATAGATCTGATCTCTTTCAGCAATAAATTTATCTTCAGAAATTTTTTATTTTTCTGCAGCACTGGAATTTGTAATTCAGATCTACAGCTTATTATGCAATATTTTGATGTAATTCCAAATGGATCTTGTTCTTAAAGTCATATTGTTTCCAAATATGTATTATATCTGATTTTTTATCTATAAATATGTGATATATCTTAAATTTAATGTACAACATCTGAACCATCTGAAAAATAATGTTGTCTATGTATTTCTGCAGTTTATTTCTAGTTGCGGCTCTAATTTCTGAAGGGATTTTGCCCTAGTTATTTTTTTAATCTGATGTAGAGGCTACAAGCTCTAATATAAATCTGATTTAATGTTATAACTCTGAAATATCAGATCCTTGGCTATCCTCATCTGAGTTTCAGTCAAAACTATGCAATTCTGGTTGCTAGGTTTCATGTTGCAACGGCCTTTCTCTTTGGCTGATTTCTAGCTAGTCTTGATTGTGGGAGATCTTTTTAATGTGCTTAAAATTATTTGTTTCTAATGAAATTCCATATATAAGTCAAATACAGCATAAATGAGGGGATACCAGCCCTGATCTGCATTATGCTTGCTCAAATTTTGTTATACAGCGTTTTTCTTGAAGACCTTGTTGAGATTCCTGAAAAGGGGTTATTCCAAGTTCTATAGACAGAGTCTACAGTTGCCCAGGTAGCCTCTGCATCTCACCCTTTCTTTTAAGGGTGACATATCCAATAAATGCCTCTATATTCCATCTCTAAAATAAAATCTTGAGAATCCCAAAAAAGGATCATTACATCCTCATAAGACCAAGTGAACACATCACAGAATAATTTGAAAATATCAATATAAATTTGAATTTATTTAGGGGAAAACTCGGCTCTAATGAAAAAATTCTCAATTATATTGGGATCCCTATAGATGTTCACCGGAATTGTTTCTGAAATGATATACATGTTACCTTTGACATAAATCTGTGTTGGAGCCAAAGGGTTTAAAATCGTGTCAACATCACCAGTTAACAAAGGTCTAGACAAACTTGATTCAACTTTATGCAAGTCCAAGAGAAAATATGACCGATGATGCAAGTCATTCCATGATCTTTCTACGCACTTCATTGCTTCTAGGATTGCCTCCTCGGATGGTAAAACAGTATCAAGGAATTCCATTGAATAAGTCGAGTCAAGAGTCCAAGTTGAAGCCACATCTCCATCCAAATCCTCCCGTGAAAGAGGATTAGGATCGGAATATGCAGTGTTAACTATAAATTGATAAGTAATTCTAATTGCATACATGGGATATGCCATTCCACCCACTTTCCCTTCTTCTAATGTGGTCGTAGTAGAGGGTAAGGGCCAAGGATCCGAAAAATAATGAGTTCTGAATAAATCTCTTCAAGAAGGGGCCTTGGACAATGAAATGGAATTTATTCGAGCAATAGGAGAAGGAAGATCAAAAGTACCCATCAACGAGGAATACATTCTGACTCCTAGATTCTCAACAGCTCTTTATTTTTGTTATTAAAAACAAACCCATATTATTATTAAAAACAAACCCTAAGAAGGAGTGCTTCCGCCCTATTGTGATCGACAGGTCCTGTACTATTTAATTTTAACGAGTCCAGCATAGGATTAACTCAGCGTTTTTTAGTTTTAGGGAGTCATAAGAAAAACATAAGTAAGCTCCATAATGTTATTTTTCATAAATTTAGCCCTCAATCCCGAAAAAGGATAAAATAATGCAGGAGAGAACTCTATTGACCATGCTTAGTTAATGTATACCTTTTTCGTAAATAATCCAATTCAGTCTGGAAAAGGGGTAAACTTATATTGAATGGACGAATGTTCATTTACATTAATGAGTTCAAATAGTCAAGTACTCGATGATCTTTTAATGTTTAGAGAGTCTAAAAAGGGCTTAAAAGAGGACTTCAGGGTTTCTCTTTTTCGTATTTTATAGAGTCTGAAAAAGTGATAAAATTCTACTTAATGTCAAAATGATTCTTTCCAAAGATATCATGTTCCCTGCACAAAAAATAAAAACATTACGAACATATGCTCTCAAAATAGGAAAAACATTTTGATTTCACTTCTAAAGTAAAAATAAATAAAATAATATTATTTTATTCATTTAAAACTACAAAAAGAAGCTTAAACAACTCATTTTCACCTTTTAGTTTTCAGAGCAGAGCAAAAAGAGTTTTTTCCCTAAATCTTCCAGAGTTGATATCAGGAGAACCAACCAACCATTTCAAGAACCGTCTACGCCATGTATTCCACATCACCATTATCTTTCTTTTTTCTGTTTAGTTTTCTATTTTAATTTTTTAGGGCATTTTTTAGGGGGAAACAATTTTTTAAAATCGCCTTCGAGGGTGTGTAGGATTTCTTGGAGAAAACAATGCACCTCGATGATTTTTTAATAGAAAAATAATTGGGTCGTCGTGGGTTTTATGTGTAGGTCGTGCGCAAAAATGCACTGTGTACACACAGAACTTGCGCAAGCATCGTGGGGTTTTTAAAAACATGTTCCTTTCCAAAAAAATGGCTTAAAATTCTCCCAACTGATTTCTAATTATTAAATAAATGGTTTTTAGGTTGAAAATCATGTTGGAATGGCGAGAAAGAGAGCATGAACTTGTAGAAAATGAAGCCATGGATGATCCGAAAAAAAATTCGCACATTGAAAAATTGTGGCTTGTATAAGCTCTGAGCGATTCAAGGTATGAAAGCACAGGCTGAGCTGATGATCTGGCTAGTGAAATGATTGGAATGTTCGAGATCAATGTTTCATCATTAGATACCATAGGCTTGTGATCGAGTCGGATGATATATATTTCCTCAGTGGATTACCCCGTAGAGGGAAGGATATTTCCTTATTTGGGACAATACCGGGTGGTCTTCCCACTGCTTCTTACATGGCTCAATATTGTAGCCGAGATTCAGAATTGAAGGATGGTCGCATTGATATTAAAACTATTGTGCGACTAGACCTTAAAATCATTGCATTCACCGTTACCAAGTTGTGTGGGAGTGAGCTCCGCATGTGGCTACCAAAGCACAAATGCAGACTACAGTTGAACGTTCTGGGGGAACAGTTTTCAACTAGAGTGAAGGAGTGTTGGCTAACATGAAGGGCCAACTCATGAGAGCTAAAAATGGGAAGTTGAAAAACTTCGCATATGGGGCCATTCTTGTGTCTTTTTATTTTGAGAGGATCCCACTCCTCGCACCTCAGCAGTCTCTAATGGATCCCACGGGACCTCGAGAACCATGTATGTTGCGTTGGGTAGCATTGATGGCTTGCCATGGTGGCAATGGTGGTCCAGTGGTTCACTTTACTCCTCAATTCTTTATATGGCTCAGGAACCAGATCTTCATGATTGAATATTTTCCTTATGTCAGGATGGATTTTAGAGGTGATCCTAACACTTCACTTCCACCAGGGGCACAGTGGGATGCATCAGGTAAGAAAATAATTTATAATTTTTTATGTTATCTACTTATTTGATTTTCTATCGTCCAATATTGATAAAAAATTTAAATGCAGATGTCGTTCCAACACGACTAGCAGCACTTCGTCGCTTTGATAAGCGAGAGGCACAACCTATAGCAGGTCCACCATAGAATGATGCGGTAGAGATCCTTGCAAATCTGGAGCACAACCTCGAGAGGTTGACTATTTATGTTCCAGAGAAATGTCCAGATGATATACCTCTTAGGCTTCAGAAACATGTGACAGGTGTCCCAGGCCTATTCAAGAGATTTATGCACAGGGTGGCACGTGCCATAGTTTACTATCATGATCATCATCATGGATAGATGATGGTAGATATAGATTAACATTTTGTTTTTTTTATCAATATATTTTATATCATAAGGTTTTTTATACCTATGATCACAGATGATGTATTATTTTTTGACACACAACTATTTAACCTAATGATATTACTACTTTCGATATCTGAGTATCCTATTCAATATGGATTAAATATTGTTTTGTTGTACTTTTAATGTTGCATAATTCTATTTAAAACTCGATTAGTTAATGCATCAGCCAATGTGTTTAAATATCTTGAAATGTGTTGATATTCGATATAATCAAATTGTCTTTCCAAGAGACGAACCCTCAAAAAAATTCTTAACAAAGCTGGATTTTTGATAGCATAAGCACCATTTAAATGTAATCCAATGAGTTGCAAATCTAACCTAACAAAAAAAATTCGAATACCAAACTTGATGGCATCATATAATAGCTCAATGACTAAAAATTTTTCATGGGGAGAAGGGACAATAAAGCAAGTTCAAATTTGATGTTCCATAACAATTTGGACCCCACACTAGCTCCAAGACATTGGTCTCTAACTAAAAATTTAAACGCTTGAGCTTGAAAGGCTTTTGGGCTAGTGGTATATATATGCATGGAATAGAATTCACTTTTGGGATGCCTTGATGGTGAAATGGTAGACACGTGAGACTCAAAATTTCATGCTTAAGAGCTATATTCTGCAATATTGTTTGTTGTTTGACCAAGGAATATGCCATGAAAAGAGACTAACTCATCGGTGGGTGAATAGATAACCCAAGCCATGGAAGAAATTTTTCGTGTACTACTGATCTAAATATGGGAAAACTTATTATTGCTATGCAAGCTCCCTCATCAGCATTAAAAATGTGTTTAAGGATCGTCTCATTTAACCACTTTTGTGAAGGGATTAGTATCAAGTTTTATGTGTTCTTGATGATAAAATTATGAGTTAATCAACAATTAAAAACTCATATAAAACAAATAAAATGTAGTAATATAACTCAGAGAAATCACATAACATAATGGATGATGATGGATTTCACCCCTCTTGGGCTACATCTCCATGGACCTGCTTTAACTAGCTAGGCCCTCTTGGGATTATGAGTCAAAAGTCTGATTATAGGAATCTGTGATGCTCCAATGGATTTTTTAACTATTCCATTGGCTTTAGAAGACATGAAAACCCCAAAAATGACTATCCAATCTTTGAATTTGGTTACCAACTCCTCCAAGCTTGACCTCCAACCCTGGTGGCCATGGGTTTGTTTAATCTCCAAAGTGACAAAATCACCTTCAGATGTGCTCCAACGCCTCTATAAATTGTACCACTATGTTTAGAGCATAAAAATTTGACTATTCATTCACTGAAATTGGCCTTCAGCTAATTTGGCCATGGCCTTCCCTCTTGGTGTCCCTAGGCTTCAAAATTCTTCAACGTGCCAAAAACACCTGTACATTAGCTCCATTGCCTTTGAAAGTTATTCCAATGGGTTCATAGATTTCCAATATACTAGTAATGACTATCCTTGAGCAAAAATTGGCCTAAAATTGACCAAGGTAGGTCTCATTCAATTATGTCCTAGAAAAGCTCCACTAAATCTGGTCAACTGCTAGTTAGCTCCACTAAAACTGGACTACCACCAAATTTGGCACTCCGCCAAAATAACTGCCAAATTAAATTGCGGTTTAATTAATGTTAAGTGGAGATTAGTTGTGTGATTAGGGTGCTAATGGTGCATTTAGCAATGGCTCCTCCCGTGGTCATGACCTATGGTCGTATGGGTCGGTTGCATGAGGGTTTGGCCCCACACTCCTCCATTGGAATCCGTAACACACTTCAAATACAACTTTGCCGCAAAATTTTTCAAATGAAATGGGCATGGCCCAAAGGTATTTTCACAGAGTTTTTGGGGTAAGGTCGTGAGTTCAAACCTAACCTTGATCCCCTTCTTACCATTTTGCAACATAACCTTTGATAATGTTATAGCATGGCACATTTAATTCCGCCCAAAATGCTTTTGCAACGTATTATCTCCACAATAATAGGAATATGGTTCAACCAACATAGTGTTTATTAAACCCATTGTTTAATACATGTTCCATATTTAAATGCCAAATGTTTTTTTGCCAGCGTTCACCATATAATACATGCTCTAAACGTTAATGTTATAAATTCGACTTTAGGTTTATTAAAAATGATTTATATGTGGAATTTTATCAATAATATATAAAGTTTGATTTTAATATTTATATATTTTTTTAAAACCATATAAAATATTAATTATATATATATATAATATTAATCCAACTTTAATATATTAAAAAAAAAAATTCCAACACATAATAATCATGAACCCACATTCAAATTTGGAGGACATTGGGTGATTTTTACCTTCACAAACCAAAGTGATGAATCCAACAATGACACTTGTCACAGTCCCATTGGAAAAAAAATTGAATAAAATTCTCTGCATGCTGACTGGACTACCATGTCATCAGTTGTACCTGTTCTGCAATTTTTTTTTAATTTCTCTATTCTAAACGGCGATCAGCAGACCATAAATTCCTCATCTGAACTCAGTTTTCAATGAAACGAGTTGCATTGGATTCCTTACGACAGGATGGTCACTTCCATTCTAGTTTGGTAAAATTTTGAGTAATTTCATTTTTGAGCTAATTTTTGCCCTTGATCCAGATTATGATCACTCCTTCCCACTGACATGCTTTTGGACCCACAAAAGTTAGTTACCTCATAAGAGTTGAACTTTATTTTGTTTCCCAAGTTCTATCATCTTGATTCTACTTGGATAAATCACTATGACAACCACTTCATCACTGACATGCCTTGCCTTGTCTTACAAATGGCTTGGCTCTTCAACCATTGTTCTCCTTTCACTACTGAACCAAACCAACACTTGTTGGTTGCTTGCTGATATAACACTTTTTTTGTACCAAATTGATTCCTCGGTGCCTTCTGTTGGTGTCCCGTGTTTTGATATTTTGGAAAATCAAAAGACAAGGCAACATCAGAACCAATCTTTAGAGTTCCAGGATCTAGTCCTCCTGTTCTCAGAGAGGGATCTCTCAAATGTTTGTTTGCAAAGCTTTATCTTGTGTGCTTAGAATACGGATTTTAGACTAGTTATTAAGTGCAGGTGTTTGTTTGTTTGTTTGGTTGGGTCGATATAGCAGAATATGAAAGATCTAGGAAAGGTAGGTAGAAAGAGGAAGTAGTAGCTTCATTAGGCAATGGAGCCAAAAATAGGTCATGACAAACTTATCAATGGATATGAGATATCAGAGGGAAAATCTAACTTGGCCACAAGATCCTTTGGTTTTCGGAATGAGATGGACATCAATCATTTGGAAAGAGAAGTTTAATTCTCAACAAAGGGAATTCGAAAACACAATTTGAAGAATAAAGAGCTTTTTGATAGACAGGGCTAACCATGAATTCTACAAATCACACCTTTAAGCAAACAATGATTTCAAAACAACTTTTAAAATGAAACCTAAGATTCAGGGAACACCCTATCTCCTCAAATATTTTATTTCAAATGACTTAGAAAACATAAAAGATTCACTAATAATTGCAGTCATAGAAGAGGGAACACCTAACACATCTATGATCACAATTATAACGACCTTTAAGCCAACTGTTTAAGCAAGGACAAAGGGCAAGATCAAAATAGACCTCCTTGACTCATTGTAAAAAAAAAACCTCAAAGGGAGACTTCAATAATAGTTTTTAAGTGGCAGCAGACAAGCAGGGAGAACCATAAATCATGCTGAAACCAACTATTCGAACTATTAAAAAAATAAACAAGCATGAAGACTAAAGAGAGAGATTAAAGACTCTAAAATACTTCAACAGAAGAAAACATGAAACAGTGAACGATGAACAGGTCTAAGGTGCTTCCAGGAATCATTTCTTAGCCTAAAAATTTCAACCTACTGTAGTAAGAAATTATGAAATGGAATGAAAATAGGAGAAAACATTAAACAGTTCAGAATACTTCACCAACAGCCAGGCTCATGGATCCAATGATAGAGCCTTCTCAAGAACAAGTATGCTACAACATCAACAGGGCTTCCAAGACTTCAATTTATTCTTCAACTTCAATAGATTATGTATTATTTCAGAGAGTTTCAATATTACAACTAGTGATCAACCAACCAACCAACCAACAACTTCTCATCTTCTACAGCAGTATTTATAGAAGAATGAGGAGGTGAGATCTGATAAAAGATCTCTCAGGTTAATTAATATAGAGTGATGACTTCTCGGCCTTTGAAGGGCTCGATGAAGAATTTTACAGGTGTTTCACTGTATTAATGGATTTACATTTAAGATTTGAGCTCGGTGGGAGCTTTTGTAGACTTTCAAGGCTTCATTCAGGACATAATAACTCTACTGATATTTTTGCATTAAATTATTTCAGCAGAATTAACTGTTCGACTGCGTTGAGGCAAATATCTTCATTTGATCAATAACTTCGGCCTCTGTTTGAATGCTTTGAGGCACAGGTGGCTTTGTGGTAGCTGAGAGGAATCAATTTTCCTCAGATGTGGCGGTGGAGGCCTTTCTGTCTGATAGATCTTTTGATTTATCTTTAATTCTGTTTTTAGTTTGGGGAATTAGGCTTTTGATAATCAATCTTAGCCGTGATCCCTGCAAATCTATCTTCAATCTTCTGTTCTGTTGTGTCCTGTCTTCAACACTGATACTCTTTTAATTGTGATTTAAAATCACAGTGTCTTGTTAATGTGTAGGCCGCGCAGGGCTCTCAAGGCATCAATGCCCATGAAGCATCGACGAAACATGGATATTGAACCCTGCGAACGGTTTCCCTTTATGAATCGAAGGCATGGGAATCGTCATTCCCGGCCTTCGATCTTTCTTTCAACATAACGGATAAACCTTTAAACACCTGCGAAATACGAAAAGATTAATAAAATCCTGCGTTTTTTGGGAAAAAACTGCTTCGAAGGGTGTGGGGAGGAGCGTGGCTGTTGGATGGCATCATCCAATGGTGGAGATTAGCCAAGAGAAGGTTAAAAGGAGAGCAGAGGGAAGAATAAGACGAGATTTTCGATCGCGCAATGATCGACGGTGGTGATTGGTTTTGAAAACCCTTTGGTGGAAGGCAGAGGGCGATGAAATAATACGGGAATGATCTGGGACCGTCTGATCTGGACAAGTGGACGGTCCAGATCCAATCGGAGGGTCGCAATCAGCGGGGAAAGAGGGAGGGTGTAACGAAAATTGCCAATGCGATTGCGTGATCGGGGAGGGCGATGCAATTGAGAAATAACCATTGATATGAGGATCAGATCAACGGTGGGGAATGAATCAGAGGGATGGCCGATCGGGAGGGGACAAACAAACGCGCCCGATGAAAATTGCGATGCAATTGAGCACCGACCGTCGATCTGCAAATCAGATCAATGGCGGAGAGTGAATTGGGAATCGGAGATCAGAGGGGGCATTATGTTAAATGCGCTCAATGAAAATGTTGCAATGTTGCGGGGGCTGTTTGATCGGCGTACAATCAACGGCGAGGATTGCTTTGTAAAGCGAACCGGCAGAAACCCTTCATGATATATGAAAACCCAAAGTTTCAATATAATACAAAGTTTTAATACTTTCGGGGGCGGGATATAAATTTATGATATGGTCTGGCGCCCGATTGCGGGGCCTTGGTTGTATGGAATGTAGTATGCCCGGGGCGTTATATAACAAAGGGACAATCGCAATCGAAGCCTCGAGCTTGGGCTTTTCAATCTAACCATTTGAAACTTGCGATTAGTGCCTCTGGACTCTTATCACTTGGTCTCGGGTGAAGGTTATATGGAATGAAAAGCAGAGGGGGCGGAGTTATAATAAAGGGACTCAATCGCATCGGAACTTTGGATGCGGTCTTTCAATCAACCCATTGTGGATTACTTCTGATGTGATAAGCACCTGATGGGCATAGCGCCTGGTTTTTAGGGTGTGGGCATGTAGGGGAAGTGGTTTTAAGACTTATCCTAAGGGGGCTTAAGTCCTTAGTAATAAAAACTTGTTTTTTATCAATTTTTATAGAGTTTTCAATGGATTTGGGGGTTTCGGAATAGTTTAAAAATGAGTTTTAAACCATGGAAAATGATTTTCATGAATGGAAGAAGAGGAATCATGAAAATAGAGGAGTTTTATGGAGAAAAAGGGGAGAAAAATGAGGGTTAGTTCTGAGTGGAGGAAGGGAAAAAATGATGATTTGAAGCAGTTTCTTCTCATGAAATCAGCAGAATTTCTGAGTATAAAATGGAAACAGCAATGAAGATTTTGGACAGAGGCATGAGGCCTTCAAGAGTCTTCAAGAGCCAACACTTTTTAGTAATAAAATTTGTTCCTTGAAGGCTCCAAAAATATTTCGCCACCTTTTTCTATAACAAATTTTATAGGTGGCTAATAGTGGCTCCACATGGGGATGGTGCCTTCTTTGAAGGCATCAAGAACTTCAGACTTGCATTCTCTGGGAAGCTGATCAGTGCCTGATCCATTGGGCTGCCTTTATTTACTTGGATGATCTTCTTTTTTCTCTGGAAAATATTAGTAGCCATGGAAAACAGAGGAATTTCATCAATACAAGATTTCTACCTACCCAATCCTACTGATCTAACATTTTTTCTTCATTAGAGTGCACTTGGATTGGAAAACTCTTTTTACAACGCTTTATTCTTTTGAAAGCATAAAACTAATCTAATTCTACTCCTTATTTCTCCGTGAACTCAGATTAAACAGTCGAGTTCATATGATTCTCTACCTAATCTACCAATCTGTTAGGATTAAACAGTCTAACAGATTTTTATTCTCTAATTTCTAAAACAGAAATTTAAAAACAGTCAAGTCAAGATTAAGCTTTTTGACTTGCTGTTGATTCTATGGCATGAAAAACAAGCTGCACATAGACATTATTTTTCAGAAAATTAAATCAAAATGGAAGGCATAAGTTCTGAAAGTTCAAAGCACTTCCGTCATCCTCTTTTCAGCTCTGTTCTTACTATTGTGTGAGTTGTTTTCTGCTTGTTTTTTGGTTCATATTTTGAGGTGATTAGAACCAGTTTTACTTCTGTTTTGACTCAGAATTTGAAATAGATTGGAGTCATTCTTCTCTTGGATACTTAGGCTCATATTTTTGAGCATGTTTTAACATTTAATCTCTAACCTAATCGAACTACTGATAAGCCAAGATTAAACAATTTTCGCAAATCGAATTCACTATCCTATCAACAGTAAATTTAAACATAATTAGTCAAGATTAGGCTGTTTGACTAACTAGATGTGTGTTCTTCAGGAGTGGCATTTAATCTTGCACACTTTCAGAATTTGTTTCTCTTTTTGGTATGGGGTTTACAATCTGCCCTCTTTTCTCTTTTCTATTGTTTTTAGATTTTTCTTTTTCTTTAAAACAAAAAATCAACAACTAACTAAATGCTCAAAGCTGAGCTTTATTTGCATTCCTATCTAACCTACTCTAACTTGGAAAATTTACATGTTTTAGCTAATGAACTCTATTTTCCAGTAAAACCAATCCAACAAATGATTCCATGATTGGTCCTTCTTCATCTCCTTGGGCAGGCTAGTCAAACAGGGCCACTCCCATTCCTTTTGTTTTTTGGCAGCAGTGCTAAATAATCTTCTTGCTTTTGGTAATACACTGCTCCTAACAACCTTAGTCCCTTCTTTAAGTGTCTTCAAGAAGTGAGCATAGGGATCTTGAAATAATTCCTGGTGAAGAGTATTTGGAAGACATGGTTCTACCAGGATCATTTCTTCTTTCTTCACTAGATCAAGGTAAATATTATTTTTGGAAAGAACCTTTTCTTCATCTTCATTATTATATGAACTGGAGGACTCATCATATATTGCAGTGTTGTCCTCTTGTAGTCTTGGTATGCTCTGATTCAGTGGACTGTACTTTGTGAAGATATCATCATGTTCTTGATCAGGGGTATCTTTTATTACCTTAATCCTCTCAGGAGAAGGCCCCTTATCTTCATCCTACTCAAGAAATTCCTCTTCGCTTCTAATCTCAACCTTACAACTAATAGATTGTTGATTCCCAATTATGTGAAAGCTATTTCTCATGGTTTGGATTGGCTGATTTCTGCTCTCAAGCTGATGATAATGAAATTCGTGACACCAATCCACTGTTGATTGCCCTGCATGATTAGTTTCTGTTTGAAGCTCATCATCATCATCAGATTGATCAAAAGTTGAAAAATCATTAGTATACACAATTTCACCAATCAAACATATTGGGTTATCAGTTTGTTCCTCTTTGAGCTTTTCTATAACTATGTTTTATGATTCAAGACAACAAGGTTTAGTAAGTAGATGAACAGAAGTGTTTTGTTCAAATGGAGGTTTGGAGGTTGGCTGTCTATTTAATATTAGATCAATCTCTTCTTTTGTTAAGAGAGAAGGAATTTCCTTTTTTCTTAGGACAAATGTACAACGGTCTTCTTGAGCCTCTTCTAATGGGTCTCCATTTGAGTTTGCAGGGGAACTTTGAGGTTTCTCTTATTTTTCCTGGTCTATCTCAGTTCTGAACAACTCCTCATGATTTTTGTGACATTTATGCAAAATATGGGATTCAGGAGTTGTTTCTAATAGAATATCAGGATGTCATTCTTCTTTAATCATCTAAAATGAGTCATGACATAAATTCAGAGACTCTGGTTGTGTTGTCGCTTCTCCTATTTCAGATTTTGTGGGTTCAAAATGGCTTATGTTTTCCTCAAGGCACTGCTCACTATTAGTATTTGTAATTTTTTCATGAAGTTCTCTTAATAGCCTTGTACAAGATATAGGTAGGTAATCAGGAATTTCCTGACAACCTTCTTCATTGCTTTCTTTGTAATCTTGTTCATCATACATATTTGATAGTTTTTGGGTTTGTTCTTGATTTGAAAGGAGCATGGGCTGCTCTAGATTATCAATTTTTAAATTGGCCTTATACCTTTCAAATCTTTTCCCAAGTATATACACCATCTTTTCCATCATGACCAGCAATTTTTCTTTATTTTTTTCTCTATAATCTTGCTCACCTTCTTTTATAAAGTATTGATCATCATCTATATATTGCTCATTGTCTAGGTATTGTAATGGTTGAGTTTGTGTTTGATCTAGGAAAAACATAGTTTGCTCTGGATAATCAACATCTATATCTTCCTCATGCTTTCCCAATATTTTATCAAGTATGTACACTATTTTCCCAATTAGGTCCAATTGTTGAGATTGCAACAAGATGATGAGCTTAGTGGAAAGGAGTCGCCTTCACTAAGTGGGCCCGTAGGCTATTTTTGGCGCAAAGTCTATTTTTAGACTATGTCTATTTTTAGACATATGGATCATGTTCTATGAGTTGCAGGATGCCATTTGTGGATGGTTGGTAAAGTTGGAAAAATAGATGGAATTATATTTTTAGACATATTGGGCGGAATCTATTTTTAGATTGTCAGTCTAAAAATAGATATGTCGAATATTATTAGCTCTTAATAATATTTGGACTCTAAACATTATCTTATTCTCTCGGAGCACTTCAGTTAAGTGCATAGATGTGGCACAGAGATTTATTGCATGAATTACGCTATTCCCGAGGTTTATGTGGAGCTATTGGCTGATATTTCCGCTAGAACTCATGTGACAGAGTTTGGTGGAGCGATTGAGGAAGTTAGTGGAGTTGGGGTCTTAAATTAACTAATCTAAACATAGCTGATTATTTATTCGCTTAACTAATTGATACAATTAGTGAGAGTGGTGTGAATTAATTATTAATTAATTCACTAATTATAAACTCATTAATCAACTAAAGAATACATCGCTTTAACTTCAATGCATGAACAAATAAAGGGAGACTGTATAAAAAGATAGAAAGGGCAAGTGTGACTACTCTATTTCTTGTGACTATAAGTGATGCATGATTTGCATCCAACACTCGCACAGATGCCTATAACACGTATGAGAAAGTCCTGTGTAATTCATTCTCATCGAGAGGCATTCTTCAAATAGATTACGAATAGAGGTTGGTAATCAAGTGGCAAAAAATTGAGCATTTGTTTTGTTAGATCTGAGCTTGTGTAGTGTGTAACAATTGGAGATTGTACTGAGAGCTTGTGAGGAGTTTGTACAATGATTGTTACATGATCTCTATCATTATAATATAAAGATAGTTGGGGGTTTTCAGCTTTAAGCTTTCCCATAAATACTGTGTTTATATGTGTGATTGTTTATGGTTTTAATGTGCGCATGCGATTGTTTATATTTCCGCAAATTGATGATCAATAGTAGAAGAGGTTATGTATTATGCATGAAGCTCAAATAGTGTGTGATCAGGACAATCTCGGTGAATAATTTAACATTTATTCAAATTTCTACATGGTATTGGAGCGTTATTGATCATTGGAGCAATTACAAAACATTGAAGCGGTTGAGTTTTGTGCGGGTGGAATTCGAATTTGCAGCAGTGTTTTCTTGGTGTCGAAGTTGAGATGTCTTTCAACGGATTGCGATTGGAGTATGCCCTTGAGGGCAGCTTGAATTATATCGCATGGAAGGATAGGATGGAGGTGGTGCTGGATGACAATGGGTTGAAGGCGTTCATAGATGCTAAAGTTCCAAAGCCTACTTCTAGTGATGTTGCCGTACTTGAGGCATGGTAAAAGAAGACAGCAAGTGTCGAAGGATTCTGTTGGAGTGCATGAAGGATCACATAGTTTCCAGCCTGCATGGTAAGGCTTCTCCATTCTTGATGTGGAAAGCCTTGAAAGATTTATTCCAAATCAAGAGCGACCAGAGGAAGTTGGCACTCAAGGATAAACTCAGAAACATAAAGATGGAGAGTGACAGTATATCCAAGTACCTCACGAAGTTCACCCAATGCAAGGATGAGCTGGGAAGTGTGGGGGTGACTGTAGCTGATGAGGACTTGGTGGACTTGGCTGTCCTTTATCTTCCGAAGAGTTGGCATTCCTATCAGGACTCTGTCAATGGTCAAGAGAAATTGCCAGGATGAGCGATTTATCGGATCTTGTGCAAGAGGAGATAAGGCGAAGTACCAGCATGTGTCTCATCAAAGAACTCTGATGAAGAGAATTTTTCTTTGGCTACCAAAGCAAAGAAGGGGAAGAGAAAGAAATCTTCTCATTCCGGTGCGAAAGGCAAGAAGCAGGACATGTCCAAGGTGAAGTGCTTTCACTGTCACCAACACGGACATTACGCCACTAGTTGTCCACAGAAGAAGAAAAATAAGCAGGCTGCTAGATCTGCAGCTAGAGAGGCCTTAGCCTCACAGTTTGAGTTGGATTTTTTGCTGATCGAATGCTTGGTCTCAAGTGTGATGGGTTCCGTGTGGTTTATTGACAGTGGTGCGTCTTTTCACATGACAAGAGATCGAGATTTGTTTACTGATCTGGATGAGAAAGATATTGGAGTGCACATCGAGATGGGTGATGATGGTAGATACAAGTAGACTGTGACGGCATTTCATTTCCTTTTCGAGAGGGAGTTCCTCGTAAACCCTTCGGGGATCAAGGAAGTGATGGCTGTTCTAGGATTGAAGAAGAATCTTATCTCTGTGGCAATGTTAGAAGACAAGGGATATGATGTTGTCTTTAGCGAGGGAAAGGCTTTCCTACGTAGTAAGGCAACTGGTGAGACCCGGAGGATAGGGGTTCGAGTTAAGAACCTTTATCAATTGCAGGTAGATGGCTGCACATCAATGGAAAACAAGACAAAAGGAGTGGTGAGCCGGGATGATGGCAAGTTGTGGCACCAGAGATTGGGCCACCTTCACCATGGAGCTTTGAAGATATTGCAGCAGATTTCTACTAGGATTCCTAAGGGTACTCTTGCGTAGTCAGATCAGTGCAAGGGGTGTACCCTAGGAAAATTTGTGAGAGCCACCTTTCATGAGAAGGATGGTCGCGCCATGACGATCCTTGAGAGAATTCACACAGACGTGTGTGGAGCTTTCTCAGTAGCTTCAAAAGTAAAGCATAGGTACTATTTGATATTTGTTGATGATTTTTCTCGTAAGTTCTGGATCTTCTTCATGAAGAAGAAGAGCGAGACATACTCAAAGTTCTGTGAGTTCAAGGCACTGGTTGAGAAAGAATTGGGGAAGCAGGTGAAGGCTCTTAGGGGCGAAAATGGTGGTGAATTCATATATGGCGAATTCAAGGACTTTTTTAGCGTAGAAGGAATTCGAAGAGAGCTCAGCATTTACAACCCACAAATGCACGGGTTGCCGAGCTTTAAGAACAACGATCGTGGTGCCGCATGGGCGATGTTGCATATCCGGTGGCTTACCCATTCACCAGGGTCTGTGCATGCAATACTGCAGTATATGTGCAGAACCGTTGTCCTCACAGGATACTTGGCATGAGTACACCCGAGGAGGCGTTTTCTGGTAAGAGGCCTGATATTTCCCATTTCAGGATTTTTGGTTCACTTTTTTACATTCATGTGACGAAGAATGCCAGGAAGAAGCTAGAGCCGACTGTAGAGGTTGGGATATTTGTGGGGTACACTGATACACCCCACAACTATCGTGTGTATTTTCCAGACAGTCGCAAGACTGTTGTGCGACGAGATATCAAATTTCATGAGGAGAAAGCCATGAAGTGTTCGCTTGAGAGGGAGCCACACTTGCATGCATATGAGGAGCTATTAGTTCCTAAGGATGAGCCTCGGGATGTGGATCAGCCATAAGAGGAGGTTCATGGAGTGGAAGAGACCACTCGTGCAGCGCCAACCATCAGAGGGCGGAAGCGCATTACAGAAGCTGAGCGACTGGTTCAAGATGCAGAGAAGGTTGTAGGACCACCTACATCACAGCACAGACAGAGACAGTCACCGGACCGGTACACTGGATACATGGCTTTTGTGAGCAAATGTGTCGTGACAGAGCCATCCTCTTTCGAGGAAGCTGTGGAGGACCCCGCATGGGTAGATGCCATGGTGGAAGAGTATGATTCGATTGTCAGAAACAGTGCATGGGAGATTGTCCCGAGACCGGAGGGGAAATCAGTGGTGGGTTCGAGATGGATCTACAAAGTGAAGCAGGTAGCTGAAGGGAGTGTGGAGAATTACAAGGCAAGATTTGTTGCTCAAGGCTTCTCACAGATAGAGGGGATCGATTATGAGGAGACCTTTGCACCTGTCGCAAGGTATTCTTCCATACGGACAATCCTAGCTCTCTCAGCACAGATGGGGTGGCACATTCATCAGATGGATGTGAAGACTGCGTTCCTCAATGGAGTCATTGAGGAGGAGGTGTACATAGAGCAGCCCGAAGGTTTCAAGATCTTCAGCAATGAGTCGCATGTGTGTAGGCTCAAGAGAGCACTGTATGGGTTGAAACAAGCACCCCGTGCTTGGTACACACGGATAGACAGTTATTTCACCGGACTTGGATTCTCCAAGAGTGAGGCAGATCCTAACCTGTACCAGATTGTGGTGGAGGGGAAGTTGCTGATCATTTTTACTTATGTAGATGATTTGTTTTCGACAGTAGATGGTTGCCACGGAGCATTTCATGCAAGGATGATCTTGCAAAAGAGTTTGAGATGAACGACTTGGGCCTCCTTCATTATTTCTTGGGATTGGAAATTTGGCAACGCAGTGATGGACTGTTTGTTTCTCAAGGAAAGTATGCCCAGGAGATACTGGAGAAGTTCAACATGCATGGCTGCAAGCTTGTTGATACTCCTCTTCCCGGTGGATGGAGGAAGGAGGATGCTACTTCGGCGGAGGTAGTGGATGCCAGTGTTTATCGACAGTTGGTGGGTTCGCTTATTTATCTGGTCAATACATGACCCGACATATGCTATGATGTTAACCAGCTTTCACAAGCTATGGTTAAGCCTACCAAGCTCTTTTGGAAGGCAGGCAAGCATGTATTGAGATATCTCAGAGGCACATATCTCAAAGGCACATCGGGATATGGATTTTGGTACAAAAAGTCGGATGAGGTGAAGCTATGTGGCTTCACGGATGCAGATTAGGCAGGGAGCCGAACGGACAGAAAGAGCACATCTGTAGGGATTTTCAATATCAGGTCGATAGCAGTTTCTTGGTACAACAGGAAGCAGAGATCTGTGGCACTCAGTTCAGTAGAGGCCGAGTATATGGCAGCGAGTTTGGCTGCATGCGAGGCTATATGGAGGAGGAAGATCTTGGTCGGGTTGTTCGGTTCACACTTAGAGCCTACTGTGATTTATTGTGATAATCAGAGTTGCATCAAACTCTCGGTTAATCCAGTATTTCATGATAGATCTAAACACATTGACATCTGGTATCATATCGTATCAGGCAGCCGAAGGTCATGTTACTTTCATACATTCCAATGCAGATCAGGATGTTGATGCTTTGACTAAGGCGCTCACCAGGAGAAAATTCAATACCACAAAAAGATAGGGTTGGTGAGCAATCCATATCTTGTTGAGAGGGAGTGTTGAAAATGCAACAAGATGATGGAGCTTAGTGAAATGAAGTCGCCTTCACTAAGTGGGCCCGCGGGCTATTTTTGGCGCAAATTCTATTTTTAGACTATGTCTATTTTTAGACATATGGAGCATGGTCTAGGAGTTGCAGTATGATATTCTTGGATGATTGGTCGAGTTGGTAAAAATAGATGGACCTCTATTTTAGACATATAGGTCGAAGTCTATTTTTAGACTGCCTGTCTAAAAATAGGTCCGTCAAATATTATTAGCCCTTAATAATATTTGGACTCTAAAATTCAGTTTATTCTCTTGGAGCACTTCAGTTAAGTGCACGTATGTGCACACAGAGCTGATTTAAGGAATTACGCTATTCCCGAGGGTTATGTGGAGCTATTGCATGGATACTTCCGCTTAGAACTCATGTGACAAAGTTTGGTGGAGTTGATTGAGGAAGTTACTGGAGTTGTATTCATTTTAACTAATCTAAACATAGTTGAGCTATTTGTATTCAGTTTAACTAATTGATACAATTAGTGAGAGAGGTGTGAATTAATTATTAATTAATTCACTAATTATAAACTCATTAATCAACTAAAGAATACATTAGTTAACTTCAGTGCATGAACAGTTTCAGTGGAGACCAGTGCAAAGATAAGTGAAAGGGCAAGTGTGACTATCAGTTGTGACTATAAGTGATGCATGATTTGCATCCAACACTCAGTAGATATGCCTATAAAGACTTCATGAGCAAGGCTGGTGTAATTCATTCTCATCAAGAGGAATTCTTCAGTAGGGATTAGGCAATAGAGGCTGGCTATCAAGTGGAAAAATATTGGAGCATGTGTTTTGCTAGATCTAGCTTGATAGTGTGTAGAAATTGAGGGTGTGCATGAGATCTTGTGAGGAGCTTTTGTACTATGATTGTTACATGATCTCCATGACATATAATATACAGATAGTTGAGGTTTACAGCTTTAAGCTTTCCCATTAAATATTGTGTTCATATGTGTGATTGTTTGTGGTTTTAATGTATGCATGCAATTGATTTTATTTCCGCATGTGATGATCAATGGTAGAAGAGATTCTGTATTATGCATGAAGCTAAAATAGTGTGTGATCAGGAGAATCTCGGTGGATAATATCTCAGTTATTCAAATTTCTACACCAATAATGTGTTTAGTTTAGCTTCTTTGTCCATACTTGGATCCATGTCTGTAATAAGAGGTCATTGTATCTTTCTAACCAATTCAAAGTCCTTTACCAGTGGATTTATTAGGTCTTTTGGGATTGTGGAGTCGCCAGGTGGAATATTTTGAAATTTTTCATCCACCAACAGCATGATTGGGTTTCCTCAATGCATTCCCAAGGGAGTCTACAAGGACTGGAAGGGTAATAGGCCTTTTGGAGGCCCGTGGAGTCACTAGGTGGAAAATTTTTAGCTTTTGTAAAGGTAAAATGTTTTATGGTTCCACCACCATGTTTATTATGAAGCCAAACTAAATATTTTGGGTTTTTCTGAGTTTCTATGGTTGTTTGAAAGACTAATGATTTTATAAGAGCTTGCTAGGCAACTATGAACTTAGTCGTTCCACCGTGATCACCATTATGTTGGTGTGAGCAGTGGGATAAGTCCAGAAGGTGTTATTTATCAAGTTTAAGGGCCTAAAGAGTTTTAAGAAGTGTATTCAAACCACTGTAATCTCAGTAGGTCCATGATCGCCATTATGTTGGTGCCCCCTGTTTTGATAGTTTGGAAAATCAAAAGACAAGGCAACATCAGAACCAATCTTTAGAGTTCTAGGATCTAGTCCTCCTGTTCTCAGAGAGGGATCTCTCAAATTTTTGTTTGCAAAGCTTTATCTTGTGTGCTTAGAATACGGATTTTAGACTAGTTATTAAGTGCAGGTGTTTTTTTGTTTGTTTGGTTGGGTCGATATAGCAGAATATGAAAGATCTAGGAAAGGTAGGTAGAAAGAGGAAGTAGTAGCTTCATTGGGCAATGGAGTCAAAAAGAGGTCATGAAAAACTCATCAATGGATATGGAATATCAGAGGGCAAATATAACTTGGCCACAGGATCCTTTGGTTTTTGGAATGAGATGGACATCGATGATTTGGAAAGAGAAGTTTAATTCTCAACAAAGGGAATTCGAAAACACAATTTGAACAATAAAGAGCTTTTTGATAGACAGGGCTAACCATGAATTCTACAAATCACACCTTTAAGCAAACAATGATTTCAAAACAACTTTTAAAATGAAACCTAAGATTCGGGGAACACCCTATTTCCTCAAAGATTTTATTTCAAATGACTTAGAAAACATAAAAGATTCACTGATAATCACAGTAATAGAATAGGGAACACATAACACATCTATGATCACAATTATAACGACCTTTAAGCCAACTGTTTAAGCAAGGACAAAGGGAAAGATCAAAACAGACCTCCTTGACTCACTGTAAACAAAAAACCTCAAAGGGAGACTTCAATAACAGTTTTTAAGTGGCAGCAGACAAGCAGGGAGAACCATAAATCATGCTGAAACCAACTATTCAAACTATTAAGGAAATAATCAAGCATGAAGACTAAAGAGAGAGATTAAAGACTCTAAAATAATTCAGCAGAAGAAAACATGAAACAGTGAAGGATGAACAGGTCTAAGGTGCTTCCAGGAGTCATTTCTTAGCCTAAAACTTTCAACCCACTGTAGTAAGAAATTATGAAACAGAATGAAAACAGGAGAAAACATTAAACAGTTCAGAATACTTCACCAACAGCCAGGCTCATGAATCCAATGATAGAGCCTTCTCAAAAACAAGTATGCTACAACATCATCAGGGCTTCGAAGACTTCAATTTCTTCTTCAACTTCAACAGACTATGTATTATTTCAGAGAGTTTCAATATTACAACTAGTGATCAACCAACCAACAACTTCTCATATTCTACAGCAGTATTTATAGAAGAATGAGGAGGTGAGATTTGATAAAATATCTCTCAGGTTAATTAACACAGAGTGATGACTTCTCGGCCTTTGAAGGGCTCGATGAAGAATTTTACAGGTGTTTCACTGTATTAATGGATTTACATTTAAGATTTGAGCTCGGTGGGAGCTTTTGTTTACTTTCAAGGCTCCGTTCAGGACATAACAACTCTGCTGATATTTTTACATTAAATTCTTTCAGCAGAATTAACTGTTCGACTGCGTTGAGGCAAATATCTTGGTTTGATTAGTAACTTCGGCCTTTGCTTGAATGATTTGAGGCATAGGTGGATTTTTGGTAGCTGAGAGGAATCAATTTGCCTCAGATGTGGCGGTGGAGGCCTTTCTGTCTAATAGATCTTTTGATTTATCTTTAATTTTGTTTTTAATTTGGGAAATTAGGCTTTTGATAATCAATCTTAGCCATGATCCCCGCAAATCTGTCTTCAATCTTCTGTTCTGCTGTGTCATGTCTTCAACACTGATACTCTTTTAATTGTGATTTAAAATCAGAGTGTCTTGTTAATGTGCAGGCCGCGCAGGGCTCTCAAGGCATCAATGCCCATGAAGCATCGACGAAACATGGATCTTGAACCCTGCAAACGGTTTCCCTTTATGAATCGAAGGCACAGGAATCGTCATTCCCGGCCTTTCTTTCAACATAACGGATAAACCTTTAAGCACCTGCGAAATATGAAAATATTAATAAAATCCTGCATTTTTTGGGGAAAAAAATGCTTCAGAGGGTGTGGGGAGGAGCGTGGCCGTTGGAAGGCATCATCTAATGGTGGATATCAACAAAGAGAAGGTTAAAAGGAGATCAGAGGGAAGAATAAGACGGGACCGTCGATCGCGCAATGATCAATGGTGGTGATTGGTTTTTAAAACCCTTTGGTGGAAGGAGAAGGGCGATGAAATAATATGGGAATGATCTAGGACCGTCCGATCTAGACACATGGATGGTCCAGATCCAATTGGAGGATCACAATCGATAGGGAAAGAGGGAGGGTGTAACGAAAATTTCCGAAGCGATTGCGCGATCGAGGAGGGTGATGCAATTGAGCAATGACCGTTGATCTGAGGATCAGATCAACAGTGGGGAATGAATCGGAGGGATGGCCGATCGGGGGGGGGGACAAACAAACGCGCCCGATGAAACTTGCGATGCAATTGAGCTTCGACCATCGATCTGCAAATCAGATCAACGGCGGAGAGTGAATCGAGAATTGGTGATTGGAGGGGGCATTATGTTAAATGCACTCAATGAAAATGTTGCGATGTTGCATGGGCCATTTGATCGGCTTACGGTCAACGGTGGGGATTTCTTTTTAAAGCGAACCGGCGGAAACCCTTCATGATATATGAAAACCCAAAGTTTCAATATAATACAAATTTTTAATACTTTCGGGGGCAGGATATATATTTATGGTATGGTCTGGCGCACGATTGCGGGGCCTTGGTTGTATGGAATGTAGTATGCCCAGGGCGTTATATAACAAAGGGCCAATCGCAATCAGAGCCTCGGGCTTGGGCTTTTCAATCTAACCATTTGAAACTTGTGATTAGCACCTCCGGACTCTTATCACTTGGTCCCGGGTGAAGGTTATATGGAATGAAAAGTGGAGGGGGTGGAGTTATAATAAAGGGACTCAATCGCATCGGAACTTTTGATGCGGTCTTTCAATCAACCCATTGTGGATTACTTCCGACGCGATAAGTGCCTGATGGGCATAGCGCCTAGTTTGTAGGGCGTGGGCATGTAAGGGAAGTGGTTTTAAGACTTAGCCTGATGTAGGAAAATTATAATTTCCTACTCTTAAAGAAGATGCGATTAATAAAAAAATGTTCCCCCTTTAATAAATCCCAGAATCACTGTCTTAACTGATTGGATATAATTTACCTTTGCTCTTTGGTATGCAGCTTTACATCCATTAATAAAATGTGATTTTTTTATTGTATCATTTTGATACAAACTCCACTTAGAAGCAGCTTGAACTTTTTTTTTAAAGAGAGCAACTGCATATATTTCATTGGAAATGTAGGATCGATGGCTATAACCATAAATTCTGTGTTATATATAATCGACCATCAAAGCAAACAAGCCAAACTTTGTTTGAACATTCATATTGATTTTCTCTTTGCAACAACTATTCCATTCAGCTTACAATCAAACAACAATCGGTCACAGACTTTGAAAAAGGTGTTACCTTTAGGTACGCTGCCTTTGACAAGAGAGGTTATTGCTTAATGTTGAATATACAATTAGTGGACGTGCTCATACCGTTCAGCGATCAACACTAACTGTAAATCAAATTTTACACTCACAGACTTTCATATGAGACACTACACTTGTAAGAATCGATTTGACACAAATTTTTTTCCCTGCGTACACTCCAGATCCAACTCAACTTAGGAATCGATGACTGTCAACATACTCTTCAATCGCAGCTTCAGGCAAATTGTCCCACTACTCAACGCATATCCTACACTTGCTGAACATTATACACCTCACCACGGACGTAGACTCGACTTTATTAATCACCGCTTCAATAACCACAGCTTCAGCTTCACTCAATGCCACATGTGCTACTCCACAAAACGCTGTCACAATGCATCCCTATGCCTGTCACCTGCAACATGTCAGATACGCATACAAGATATATTGAAAATCAAATTTTATTTAGAAATATATGGACGAACATAATATTGCATGGGCTAATAAGCATTGGCTGCCCCTCTCTGCAATTTCAATAGATACTTCAGATTCTCTCACACACTCCTTCACACCTCCAACTTCTCTAATTTATACAAATATGAGAAACTATTCTTCTCGGAATAGTATTCTTCTAGAGTTTCTCAACAACTAATGCCTCCCTATTATTTAGCATTTATCCCTATTTTGGTTCTATTCCACGTAGGGAAAGAAACCAATTTCTATTATTATGCCAAATCTAATTAAATAAAAAACAATCTAACAATTCTCTAAAAATAAATAACAAATTTAATAAAATATATTACTTAAACTATTTCTAAATTTATTTTATTTCTAACTAGCCACAACATGTGACCAAGATGTCACATTGCTGGCTAGGTGCTTGATGCTCCTACATCATAGCCCAAGGGGGCTTAAGTCCTTAGTAATAAAAACTTGTTTTTTATCAATTTTTTTAGAGTTTTCAATAGATTTGGGGGTTTCGGAATAGTTTAAAAATGACTTTTAAACCATGGAAAATGATTTTCATGAATGGAAGAAGAGGAATCATGAAAATAGAGGAGTTTTATGGAGAAAAAGGGGAGCAAAATGAAGGTTAGTTCTGAGTGGAGGAAGGGAAAAAATGATGATTTGAAGCAGTTTCTTCTCATGAAATCAACAGAATTTCTGAGTATAAAATGGAAACAACAATGAAGATTTTGGACAGAGGCATGAGGCCTTCAAGAGTCTTCAAGAGCCAACACTTTTTAGTAATAAATTTTTTTCCTTGAAGGCTCCAAAAAGTTTTAGCCACCTTTTGCTATAACAAATTTTATAGGTGGCTAACAGTGGCTCCACTTGGGGATGGTGCCTTCTTTGAAGGCATCAAGAACTTCAGACTTGCATTCTCTGGGAGGCTGATCAGTGCCTGATCCATTGGGATGCCTTTCTTTACTTGGATGATCTTCTTTTTTCTCTGGAAAATATTAGCAGCCATGGAAAATAGAGGAATTTCATCAATATAAGCTTTCTACCTACCCAATCCTACTGATTTAACATTTTTTCTTCATTAGAGTGCACTTGGATTCGCAAACTCTTTTTACAACGTTTTATTCTTTTGAAAGCATAAAACTAATCTAATTCTACTCCTTATTTCTCCATGAACTCAGATTAAACAGTCGAGTTCATATGATTCTCTACCTAATCTACCAATCTGTTAGGATTAAACAGTCTAACAGATTTTTATTCTCTAATTTCAAAAACAGAAATTTAAAAACAGTCAAGTCAAGATTAAGCTTTTTGACTTGTTGTTGATTCTATGGCATGAAAAACAAGCTGCACATAGACATTATTTTGCAGAAAATTAAATCAAAATGGAAGGCATAAGTTCTGAAAGTTCAAAGCACTTCTGTCATCCTTTTTTCAGCTCTGTTCTTACTATTGTGTGAGTTGTTTTCTACTTGTTTTCTGGTTCAGATTTTGAGGTGATTAGAACCAGTTTTACTTATGTTTTGACTCAGAATTTGAAATAGATTGGAGTCATTCTTCTCTTGGATACTTAGGCTTATATTTTTTAGCATGTTTGAACCTTTAATCTCTAACCTAATCTAACTATTGATAAGCCAATATTAAACAATTTTGGCAAATAGAATTCACTATCCTATCAGCAATAAATTTAAAACTAATTAGTCAAGATTAGGCTGTTTGAATAACTAGAAGTGTGTTCTTCAGGAGTGGCATTTAAGCTTGCACACTTTCATAATTTGTTTCTCTTTTTGGTATGGGGTTGTACCTTTCTTTTTTTACAATCTGCCCTCTTTTCCCTTTTCTATTGTTTTTTGATTTTTCTTTTTCTTTAAAACAAAAAATCAACAACAACTAAATGCTCAAAGCTTAGCTTTATTGACATTCCTATCTAACCTGCTCTAACTTGGAATATTTACATGTTTTAGCTAATGAACTCTCTTTTCCAGTACAACCGATCTAGCAAATGATTCCATGATTGGTCCTTCTTCATCTCCTTGGGCAAGCTGGTCAAACAGGGCCACTCCCATTCCTTTGGTTTTTTGGCAGAAGTGCTAAATAATCTTCTTGCTTTTGGTAATACACTGCTCCTAACAACCTAAATCCCTTCTTTAAGTGTCTTCAAGAAGTGAGCATAGGGATCTTGAAATAATGCCTGGTGAAGAGTATTTGGAAGACATGGTTCTACCAGGATCATTTCTTCTTTCTTCACTGGATCAAGGTAAATATTCTTTTGGGAAAGAACCTTTTCTTCATCTTCATTATTATATGAACTGGAGGACTCATCATATATTGTAGTGTTTTCCTCTTGTAGTCTTGGTATGCTCTGATTCAGTGGACTGTACTTTGTGAAGATATCATCATGTTCTTGAGCAGGGGTATCTTTTATTACCTTAATCCTCTCAGGAGAAGGCCCCTTATCTTCATCCTGCTCAAGAAATTCTTCTTCGCTTCTAATCTCAACATTACAACTAATAGATTGCTGATTCCCAATTATGTGAAAGCTATTTCTGATGGTTTGGATTGGCTGATTTCTGCTCTCAAGCTGATGATAATGAAATTCGTGACACCAATCCACTGTTGATTGCCCTGCATGATGAGTTTCTGTTTGAAGCTCATCATCATCATCAGATTGATCAAAAGTTGAAAAATCATTAGTATACACATTTTCACCAATCAAACATATTGGGTTATCAGTTTGTTCCTCTTTGAGCTTTTCTATAACTATGTTTTCTGATTCAAGACAACAAGGTTTAGTAAGTAGATGAACAAAAGTGTTTTGTTCAAATGGAGATTTGGAGGTTGGCTGTCTATTTAATATTAGATCAATCTTTTCTTCTGTTAAGAGAGAAGGAATTTCCTTTTTGCTTAGGAAAAATGTACAGCGGTCTTCTTGAGCCTCTTCTAATGGGTCTCCATTTGAGTTTGCAGGGGAACTTTGAGGTTTCTCTTATTTTTCCTGGTCTATCTCAGTTCTGAACAACTCCTCATGATTTTTGTGAAAGTTATTCAAAATATGGGATTCAGGAGTTGTTTATGATAGAATATCAGGATGTCATTCTTCTTAAATCATCTAAAATGAGTCATGACATAAAGTCAGAGACTCTGGTTGTGTTGTCTCTTCTCCTATTTCAGATTTTGTGGGTTCAAAATGGCTTATGTTTTCCTCAAGGCACTGCTCACTATTAGTATTTGTAATTTGTTCATGAAGTTCTCTTAATAGCCTTGTACAAGATATAGGTAGGTAATCAGGAATTTCCTGAAAACCTTCTTCATTGCTTTCTTTGTAATCTTGTTCATCATACATATCTGATAGTTTTTGGGTTTGTTCTTGATTTGAAAGGAGCATGGGCTGCTCTAGATTATCAATTTTTAAATTGGCCTCATACCTTTCAAATCTTTTCCCAAGTATATACACCATCTTTTCCATCATGACCAGCAATTTTTCTTTATTGTTTTCTCTATAATCTTTCTCACCTTCTTTTATAAAGTCTTGATCATCATCTATATATTGCTCATTGTCTAGGTCTTGTAATGGTTGAGTTTGTGTTTGATCTGGGAAAAACATAGGTTGCTCTGGATAATTAACATCTATATCATCCTCATGCTTTCCCAATATTTTATCAAGTATGTACACTATTTTCCCAATTAGGTCCAATAATGTGTTTAGTTTAGCTTCTCTGTCCATACTTGGATCCATGTATGTAATAAGAGGTCACTATATCTTTCTAACCAGTTCAGAGTCCTTTACCAGTGGAGTTATTAGGTCTTTTGGGATTGTGGAGTCGCCTGGTGGAAGATTTTGAAATTTTTTGTCCACCAACAGCATGATTGGGTTTGCTCAATGCATTCCCAAGGGAGTCTATAAGGACTGGAAGGGTAATAGGCCTTTTGGAGGCCCGTGGAGTCACCAGGTGGAAAATTTTTAGCTTTTGTAAAGGTAAAATGTTTTGTGGTTCCACCACCATGTTTATTATGAAGCCAAACTAAATATTTTGGGTTTTTCTGAGTTTCTATGGTGTTTGAAAGACTAATGAGTTTATAAGAGCTTTCTAGGCAACTATGAACTCAGTCGTCCCACCGTGATCACCATTATGTTGGTGTGAGTGGTGGGATAAGTCCAGAAGGTGTTCTTTATCAAGTTTAAGGGCCTAAAGAGTTTTAAGAAGTGTATTCAAACCATTTTAATCTCAGTAGGTCCCACCGTGATCGCCATTATGTTGGTGTCCCATGTTTTGATAGTTTGGAAAATCAAAAGACAAGGCAACATCAGAACCAATCTTTAGAGTTCCAAGATCTAGTCCTCCTGTTCTCAAAGAGGGATCTCTCAAATTTTTGTTTGCAAAGGTTTATCTTGTGTGCTTAGAATACGGATTTTAGACTAGTTATTAATTGCAGGTGTTTTTTTGTTTGTTTGGTTGGGTCGAAATAGTATAATAGGAAGATCTAGGAAAGGTAGGTAGAAAGAGGAAGTAGTAGCTTCATTGGGCAATGGAGTCAAAAAGAGGTCATGACAAACTTATCAATGGATATGGGATATCAAAGGGAAAATCTAACTTGGCCACAGGATCCTTTGGTTTTCGGAATGAGATGGACATCAATGATTTGGAAAGAGAAGTTTAATTCTCAACAAAGGGAATTAAAAAACACAATTTGAACAATAAAGAGCTTTTTGATAGACAGGGCTAACCATGAATTCTACAAATCACACCTTTAAGCAAACAATGATTTCAAAACAACTTTTAAAATGAAACCTAAGATTCGCAGAACACCCTATTTCCTCAAAGATTTTATTTCAAATGACTTAGAAAACATAAAATATTCACTGATAATTGCAGTCATAGAAGAGGGAACACCTAACACATCTATGATCACAATTATAACGACCTTTAAGCCAACTGTTTAAGCAAGGACAAAGGGCAAGATCAGATCAAACCTCCTTGACTTACTGTAAACAAAAAACCTCAAAGGGAGACTTCAATAATAGTTTTTAAGTGGCAGCAGACAAGCAGGGATAACCATAAGTCATGTTGAAACCAACTATTCAAACTATTAAGGAAATAAACAAGCATGAAGACTAAAGAGAGAGATTTTATGAAAATGCAGCAAGATGATGGAGCTTAGTGAAATGAATTCGCCTTCACTAAGTGGGCCCGCAGGCAAATTCTGGCGCAAAGTCTATTTTTAGACATATGGAGCATGGTCCAGGGATTGCAGTATGTTATTCTTGGAGTATTGGTAATGTTGGTAAAAATAGATGGACCTCTATTTTTTTGACCTATAGGTCGATGTCTATTTTTAGACTGCCTATCCTAAAAATAGGGAAGTCAAATATTATTTACCCTTAATAATATTTGGACTATAAACTTTAGTTTACTCTCTTGGAGCACTTCAGTTCGAGCCTTGGAAGTGGCTCATGCATCTGACAGAGGAATTACGCTATTCCTAGGGGTTTGGTGAGCTCATGCATGGTTGACTTCAGTTAGGACTTCAGTGGCAGAAGTTTGGTGGAGTTAATGAGATAGCTAGTGGAGTTGTGTTCGGTTTAATTTAGTTGAACTAGTTGAGATTAGTTTAACTAGCTAATCAACTAGTAATGAGTGGAGTGAATTAAATATTATTTAATTCATTAATTAGTAACTCATTATTCAACTCAAGAACACATCAGTTCACTACAGTGCATGGACATTTCAGTGGAGACCAGTGAAAGAGGTAGACGAAAGGGTGGAGTTAGCTATCAGTGGCGACATCAGTTGTGCATGAGATTTGCACTACACTTGGAGGAATTTCCCATGATGATTGCGTTGTCAAGCCAAGGAGATTTGAACCTTGGATCTCTATATAGACAGGCCTGGATTGCGCAATAGAGGCAAGGCAATTGGTGGTGAGTTTTGAACTAGTGACTTGTTCAAAACCAAGCTAGTTTGTGTGTAACTTCATGAGAAAGTACTGAGTACTTGTGAGGAGTATTGTACTAATTTTGTTACATGTTTTCTCCATTATAATATACACAATAGCTGCGGGGTTTTCAGCTATAAGCTTTCCCCATACATACTGTGTTAATGTGTATGATGATTTGATGTGTTATCGCTTGATTTTATTTCCGCATGTTTGATGATCTGAGTGGAAGAGATTATGTGTTGCATATAAATTCGAATTGTATGTGATCAGGATAGTCTCGGTGGATAATTAATCATTATTCAGCAAATTTCTACAAGATTAAAGACTCTAAAATAATTCAGCAGAAGAAAACATGAAACAGTGAAGGATGAACAGGTCGAAGGTGCTTCCAGGAGTCATTTCTTAGCCTAAAAATTTCAACCTACTGTAGTAAGAAATTATGAAACATAATGAAAATAGGAGAAAACATTAAACAGTTCAGAATACTTCACCAACAGCCAGGCTCATGGATCCAATGATAGAGCCTTCTCAAGAACAAGTATGCTACAACATCATCAGGGCTTCCAAGATTTTCAATTTCTTCTTCAACTTCAACAGACTATGTATTGTTTCAGAGAGTTTCAATATTACAACTAGTGATCAACCAACCAACAACTTCTCATCTTATACAGCAGTATTTATAGAAGAATGAGGAGGTGAGATCTGATAAAATATCTCTCACGTTAATTAATATAGAGTGATGACTTCTCGGCCTTTGAAGGGCTCGATGAAGAAGTTTACAGGTGTTTCACTATATTAATGGATTTACATTTAGATTTGAGCTCGGTGGGAGCTTTCGTTGACTTTTAAGGCTCCGTTCAGGATGTAATAACTATGCTGATATTTTTGCATTAAATACTTTCAGCAGAATTAACTGTTCGGTTGCGTTGAGGCAAATATCTTCATTTGATCAATAACTTCGGCCTTTGTTTGAATTCTTTGAGGCACAGGTGGATTTGCGGTAGCTGAGAAGAATCAATTTGCCTCAGATGTGGCGGTGGAGGTCTTTCTGTCTGATAGATCTTTTGATTTATCTTTAATTCTATTTTTAATTTGGGAAATTAGGCTTTTGATAATCAATCTTAGCCGTGATCCCCGCAAATATGTCTTCAATCTTCTATTCTGCTGTGTCATGTCTTCAACATTGATACTCTTTTAATTGTGATTTAAAATCACAGTGTCTTGTTAATGTGCAGGCCACACAGGGCTCTCAAGGCATCAATGCCCATGAAGCATCGACGAAACGTGGTTCTTGAACCCTGCGAATGGTTTCCCTTATGAATCGAAGGCACGGGAATCGTCATTCCCGGCCTTCGGCCTTTCTTTCAACATAACGGATAAACCTTTAAACACCTGTGAAATACGAAAATATTAATATAATCTTGCATTTTTTGGGAAAAAACTGCTTCAGAGGGTGTGGGGAGGAGCGTGGTCATTGGATGGCATCATCCAACGGTGGAGATCAGCCAAGAGAAGGTTAAAAGGAGAGCAGAGGGAAGAATAAGACGGGATCGTCGGTCGTGCAATGATCAACGGTGGTGATTGGTTTTGAAAACCCTTTGGTGGAAGGTGGAGGGCGATGAAATAATACGGGAATGATCTGGGACCGTCCAATCTAGACACGTGGACGGTCCAGATCCAATCGGAGGATCGCAATCGGTGGGAAAAGAGGGAGGGTGTAACGAAAATTGCCGATGCGATAGCGTGATAGGGGAGGGCGATGCGATTGAGCAATGACCATTGATCTAAGGATCAGATCAACGGTGGGGAATGAATCGTAGGGATGGTCGATCGGGGGGGGACAAAAAAAATGCGCCTGATGAAACTTGCGATGTGATTCAGTGCCGACCGTCGATCTGCAAATAAGATCGATGGCAGAGAGTGAATCGGGAATCAGCGATCAAAGGGGGCATTATGTTAAATGCGCTCAATGAAAATGTTGCGATGTTGCACGGGCCGTTTGATCGACTTACGATCAACGGCGAGGATTGATTTTTAAAGTGAACCGGCGGAAACCCTTCATGATATATGAAAACCCAAAGTTTCAATATAATACAAAGTTTTAATACTTTCGGGGGTGGGATATATATTTATGGTATGGTCTGGCACCCGATTGCGGGGCCTTGGTTGTATGGAATGTAGTATGCCCAGGGCGTTATATAACAAAGGGCCAATCGCAATCGGAGCCTCGGGCTTGGGCTTTTCAATCTAACCATTTGAAACTTGCGATTAGCACCTCCGGACTCTTATCACTTGGTCCCGGGTGAAGGTTATATGGAATGAAAAGCGTAGGGGGCGGAGTTGTAATAAAGGGACTCAATCGCATCGAAACTTTTGATGCAGTCTTTCAATCAACCCATTGTGGATTAATTCTGACGCGATAAGCGCCTGATGGGCATAGCGCCTGGTTTGTAGGGTGTGGGAATGTAGGGGAAGTGGTTTTAATACTTAGCCTAAGGGGGCTTAAGTCCTTAGTAATAAAAAAAAAAATTATGAATTTTTTCAGAGTTTTCAATGGATTTGGGGGTTTTAGAATAGTTTAAAAATGAGTTTTAAACCATGGAAAATTATTTTCATGAATGGAAGAAGAGGAATCATGAAAATAGAGGAGTTTTATGGAGAAAAAGGGGAGCAAAATGAAGGTTAGTTCTGAGTGGAGGAAGGGAAAAAATGATGATTTGAAGCAGTTTCTTCTCATGAAATCAGCAGAATTTCTAAGTATAAAATGGAAACAGCAATGAAGATTTTTGACAGAGGCATGAGGCCTTCAAGAGTCTTCAAGAGCCAACACTTTTTAGTAATAAAATTTGTTCCTTGAAGGCTCCAAAAAGTGTTAGCCACCTTTTGCTATAACAAATTTTATAGGTGGCTAACACCTTCCCACTGAGAACCTTGTTCCTCCTTTGCACAATGAGTGAACTACAACAAATAGCTTCAATCATCATTAAAAACAAGAAAATAAATTACCATTCTTGTACCTCCACGGTTCCAAATTCCACATCTGGAAGAATGCATTCGCCATCTCATTCTCTTCTTGGCGTCAACACATAACATGGTCTACAATGGCTGCAAATTTTTCTTTGCCATCTTGTCACAATAAACACATCATGCAAGAAGCAACTTGATGACATATCCTCTTGCTCCTTAAAAGCATCTAATTTCACATCATGTGAAATTTTCCATGTACTCTTACATCTTGGTGTCAAAATCATCGACCAAACACAAGTCGCCAAAAACATGCCTCTTCAAACAAATTACTCTCAAGTCAAGCATAAGCATGTGTAAAAACTTGACGATTATTTTCCCAAAACAAAAATAATTTCACATCATGAAACACTTCTTCAACATCTCCTCTTCATCTTTGGAGACAAAATCAACTTTTCCAAGTCGATATGACATGGATGCAACACACAATCGACCAACACATGTCGACACTCATGCATGTGAAAATGATCAACACTCTCAAGTTGACAACATACATGTTAAACAAAGCAATCGACAAACACATGTTAGTTACTCATGCATGTTCGAGCACAATGAAATCATCAAAATTCCATTGTTCATACACACAAAATCTCATGCATGTATACAATTCTTCAACTCTCTCACAAGTACAATCATAAGTACAAAAACTACATTCATATGTACATGTACTTGAAGTTGAAATGAACAATTTTTTCTGCAATAGATTCATCATACTCCGCTTTCATTCACCTTCTTGGCGAAAACATGCAACATGCATTCAATAGGCAAAGAATGCATCAACGTCAAAATACATGCAAATCCTTAATTGGATAAGAAATCTAACCATCACCATTTCAATGGCGCTTCTTTCAATTGCACATCATCATCATGTGAATCATCATGACCCACGTCGATTATGAATTCTTCTTTTCCATTCTTGCCATTCTCTTTCTCCACTTTCTTCAAATTTCATGGATGACTTGATGGATACAAAGTCCAAAACTTATCTATAAGATGACCTTGCTTATGGAAATGAGTGCAAAACAATTGCCTCTTCTTTTCAGCATGGTTTTCTTTGTTCAATGAACCTTTAGCTTTCTGCTTCCTTTGCTTCAAAAGTTTCATGTGCATGGATATATTCTTCCAACTCATTGAAACATTATGGTTATTCAAACCACAAAAGGAACATGCAATCTTTCTCCAAATATTATGTGAGAATTTGTCATATTTATCATAATCAAAATCAACTTGATTAAAAGCATATTTATACCTTGAAAATTCACCTTTGTCACCTTCTTGAGGAGGTGAATTTGATGAGGTAGTGGCTCTCTTCGAAATACCAAAAATTCATTCAATGACTATAGAGCTTTCAACATCCTCCTGTTCGCCATTCTCATTAGCTGCATGCTTATGAGCACCTTCTTGCAAAGTGGGTGTAAAACTTTTGCAGTCCTCATGAACAAAATCTTCACAAGCTTGAGGTAATGAACATGAAATGAAAGTCCTTCTTGGAACACCTTCATGTGCCTCCTTGGCTTTAGAGCTTACTCCAACATGTTTTCCATAACCAAGACCCAAATACTTAGGTCTTTCCTCAACAAAAATTGGCTCAACTATGCCTTGTGCATGGTTGCCCAGACCTTTACCTTCATAGCCCATTTTCATCAATAATTTGGATCTTATTCCTCTAGTGTTTCTTTCAAAAGTACCTACACATTCATTTTGAGAGGAAATTGAAGATAAACTTGAATTGCATACCTCTTTTTCAAGCACATGCTTGGCTAAGGCTTCCTTGGCAACATGGAGTTGAATCTCCATCTCATGCATCCTCTCAACATTCTCATTTGCAATATGGATTTGAGTCTCCATATCATTCATCTTTTAAATAATCTCTTGCTTCTCCTCTTTCATGGCAATCAACTTCTCTTGAAGTTTAATTCTCTCCCTATTATCTTCATACTTCTCTTGCATCCTATCAATCATGATGTATATTTTCTGCAACATCTCTTTATCAAAGAGTTTTGTTAAGGAAGATTGACTAGAAACATCATTAATGAATCTACCATCACACCTGAAATGCATGCAAAGCTTCTTTGTTGTGTTTTGAGATTTTAATTCTCAATCTTGACTTCTTTTCCTTCACACATAAACTTGGACAACTGTTAAATTATCCTTGCCCAAATTCAAAAACCAATAGCTATATAACCCATAGCTAACCTTGGAAAAATAAGCTAAACTTTTTCTATAATACCAACTTGATATGAATATGGGACAACTTGTTATTGTTATGCAAGATCCCTCATCAGTATTAAAAATGTGTTTAATAATAGTCTCATTTAACCAATTTTGTGAAGGGATTAGTGTCAAGTTTTATGTGTTCTTGATGATAAAATTATGAGTTAATAAACAATCAAAAACTCATATACAGCAAATTAAATTTAATAATATAACTCACAGTAATCACATAACACAATGGATGATGATGGAGTTCACCCTTCCTGGGCTACTTCTCCATGGACCTGCTTTTAACTAGCTAGGCCCTCTTGGGATTATGAGTCAAAATTCTGATTACAAGAATCTGTCATACTCCAATGGATTTTATGATTATTACATTGGCTTCAGAAGACATGAAAACCCCAAAAATGACTATCCAATCTCTGAATTTGGTTACCAACTCCTCTAGGCTTCACCTCCAACCCTAGTGGCCATGGGCTTGTTTAATCTCCAAAGTGACCAAACCACCTTCATATGTGCTCCAACGCCTCTATAAAATGTACCAATATGTTCATAGCATCAAATACATCAAAAATTTACTATTAATTCATTGAAATTGGCCTTCAGCTGATTTGGGCATGGCCTTCCCTCCTGGTGGCCCTAGGCTTCAAAATTATTCAACGTGCCAAAAACACATGTAGATGAGCTCCATTTCCTTTGCAAGTTGTTCCAATGGATTCATAACATGCCAATCTGCTAAGAATGACCATCCTTGAGCAAAACTTGGTCGAAAATTGACCAAGATAAGTCTCGTTCAATTTTGGCCTAGGAAAGCTCCACTAAATCTGGCCAACTGCTAGTTAGCTCCACTAAAACTGGAATTGCCACCGAATTTGGTGCTCCACCAAATTAAAGTGTGGTTTGATTAATGTTAAGTAGATATTAGTTGCGTGATTAGCACGCTAATGGCATATTTAACGTTAGCTCCGCCCGTGGTCATGACCTATGGTCGTATGGGTCGGTTGCATGAGGGGTTGGCCCCATGCTCCTCCGTTGGAATCCACAACATGCTTCAGATATAAATTTTTCGCAAATGTTTTCAAATGAAATGGGCGTGGCCCCATGGTAATTGCACAAAGTGTTGGGGTTGAGGTCACTAGGTTCAAACCCGACCTCAACCCCCTTCTTACCATTTTGCAATGTAACCTTTAATAATGTTATAGCATGGCACATTTAATGGCACCCAAAATACTTTTGCAACGTATTATCTCCACCATAATAGGACTATGGTTCAACCAACGTAGTGTTTATTAAACCCATTGTTTAATACATGTGCCATATTTAAATGCCAAATGATTTTGCACCAACGTCCACCATATAATACATCCTCCAAACATTAATGTTATAAATTCAACTTTGGATTTTATTAAAAATTATTTATATCTGAATTTTATTAATAATATATAAATTTTGATTTTAATATTTATCTATAAAAATATTTAAATATAATATATGATTTTTTAAAACCATATAAAATCTCAATTATATATATAATATTAATCCAACTTTTGCAATGTAACCTTTGATAATGTTATAGCATGGCACATTTAATGGCACCCAAAACGCTTTTGCAACGTTATTATATCCACCATAATAGGACTATGGTTCAACCAACGTAGTGTTTATTAAACCCATTGTTTAATACATGTGCCATATTTAAATGTCAAATGCTTATGCACCAACGTCCACCATATAATACATGCTCCAAACGTTAATGTTATAAATTCGACTTTGGGTTTTATTAAAAATGATTTATATGTGGAATTTTATTAATAATATATCAAGTTTGATTTTAATATTTGTATATATAAATATTTTAATATAATATATGATTTTTTAAAACTATATAAAATATTAATTATATATATAATATTAATCCAACTTTAATATATTAAAAAAAAATCTAACTTATAATAATTATGAGCCCACATTCAATTTTAGAGGATATTGGGCGATTTTTACCTTCACAAACCAAACTGGCGAATCCAATAGTGACACTTGTCACAGTCTCATTGGACAAAAAACTAAAGAATATTCTATGCATGCCGACTAGACTGCCATGTCATCAATTGTACATGTTCTGCAATATCTTTTTAAAAATTTGTATGTTCTAAACGGCGATCAGCAGACCATAACTTCCTCATCCGAACTCAGTTTTCAAAGAAACGTGTTGCGTTGGATTCCTTGCGATGGGTCGGTCATTTTCGTTCTAGTTTGGTGAAATTCTGATCTCTTTCATTTTTTAGTTAATTTTTGCCCCTGATCCACATTTTGATCAACTACGACAAGCGCCATCAGCAAAACCAATGTAAGTTTGAAGGAATTTCAACATCTGCAATATCAAGATTAATCAAGATAAGCAGCGAAAGTAGAAAAAGTTTTCAAACAAAAATAACTAATCCTAAGGCACACTTCTCTAATCTAAGTAACACTGTTCTAAATTTATAACTAATGTACAAGGAGGATATTCACACGAAGAGTCATGCATAATATATCTTGAGATAAATACCATTTTTGGGTTTATGTAAAGATACTCTGTCATAATCAATTAATTCATAGGCTCCTTTTTCAAGCACACGCTTAACAATATAGGGACGATGCCACATTGGTTCAAATTTACCAATGCCTAGTTTTTCGTGAGCTTGATCGTATACTAGAACTAGGTCACCTTCTGAATATATGTGAGGGTTAACACTTTGATCATACTGAGCTTTAACATGTTTTTTATGAGCTTCGGCAGCTAATGCAACGGTGCGACGAGTCTCATCTAACTGTGCTAGGTATAGAAAGTGTTTCTCCTCTTTAGAGGTAACTGGTAATAATTCAATGGCTAATTTGAGTGACGGTATTTCACATTTAATGGGTAGCACAACTTCTGAACCATAAACAAGCTAAAAAGGATTGAACCTTGTGGCATTTTTTGCAGAGGTATAGTATTCCCATAATTCCAAAAAAATCATGGTATGCCAATTAGATTTATGGGTTCTGATAATTCATTTAATCATGTTGGTTAAAACCTTGTTGACGGCCTCAACTTGACCATTATCCTGTGGGTAATATGGTATAGAATTATCGTGGCGTAGGCCAATTTGATTAGAAATTTTGGTCATCATAATGTTTCAAAAATGACTTCCATGATCCATAACGATAGCTTGAGAGACATCGATACGAGCAATCATGTGATTGATTATGAAAATTGTTGCAGTTTTTCCATCATCCGCGAATGTAGGCATCGCATCAGCCCATTTCGTAAAATAATCTACATCGAGAATAATATACCCATACCCACAGACCGAGTAAGGGTTACATGTGATGAAACTGATGCCTCATTTGGTGAAAGGACCGAAAACAATGATTGGGTGAGAGGAGATGGAGGTGTATGCATCTTTCAATCAAAAATATGGAAATTGTAGTACTTTCTAACTACGAGAATACAGTCTTTAAATAAAGACGGCCATAAATAGTCAGTGCACAATATCTTTTGGGATGTGGAAAACCTAAACATATGACCACCACATGCTCCATAATAGCAATCATTCAAAACCCTTTCGACTTCATCATGAGTTATACAACGTCGAAAAATAGAATTGGCACCCTAACGATCAAGAGTGTCACCAACAATATTGTATTGCCTATATTGATATCGAATTCTCTGTCGATATGATCATGAAATATCTAGTCGAAAGGTTTGGGTCTGGAGATATATAATTATATCCCCAAACCAAGGATCGAAAGTACTAATTGGAAATAGAGATTCATCAGCGAGAGGATTTTCTGCCACTGTTTCAGACTCAGTATTGGGAAAATCACACATAAGTTCGGCAAATACCAGTGATTTCTTAGACTTGGATTTCTCAAACTCCAAATACAACTCTTCCAGGATAATGATCCATTTGGAGTATTTTTCCCCCGAGCAATTTCTTCGTCAAATGTAATGTTCCAAAATTTTAGCCTCAAAGCTAAATGGAACATTAGAGTTGGCAGCAGCTCTAACTGGTGAATAAATGGGTGGAAAATCCCATAAGTCTCCTAAGGAGGATAAAAACAATCCAAGTGTGAAATGAGACGCTATTTATAGCTTAATAAAACACCTCCATGTGTGAACAGGGATAAAATCAAGCTGCTTTGACTAAGTCAACACCGCAGTTTTAGAGGAGGAGGAATCCAAGGAAGAATAACGTGGTTTTGGAGGGAGATGTATATTTGGATAGAGATGACCTAATTGAGTGGGGCCAAGGGCAAGAAAACTCATGTTTTATATAAGGAAGAGGATGGCAGCATTATTCATCATGTCTTATATTATTTTTCATGTCTGCTCAGACTTTTGCTCCCATTGCTGCTTAGCAGGGTTGCAGTGTTGTTTAGCACTAGGTGTTCCCGAGCGGGAATCCCACCTCTTTCCTTTGAGGAGCCTCATTGGGAGAGTTTTAATTCATCATTCCACATCATTTTTTTAGGCCAACCTTCAGCCATCTTCATCAGTGCCGTTTTTTCCATATATTGTGCAGTGTTGCTAGGTGCAGCAGTGGAAGGGATTAGAATCTCAGTTTCTGAGCTAGTTTCTCATTGGAGGAAGGCTTCCTTCACTTCAGGGACCTATTTGGAGAGCATCAGGGCTGATTTCAGATCTGTGGTACAATACCACACATTTCCCACACATTCCCAGTGTTGTTCCAGCTAGGGAATGCGTTATTTTGGAGGCAGTGTTCAGTGCATGGTTTGGTGGCTCCATTGCAGTGTTTCCTTGTGATTGAGAGGTTCATCCTTTCATGGGAGGAGGCCCTTGAGGGATATATAGTAGATCATACATATTTCAGACTTATACACTCATGTGTTTCAATGTTGCAGTGGTTATTCAGTAAATTACTGAATATCACATTTTGTATGCAGAGTGTTTGACAAGAAACCCTAGCCGAGTTATCTTGTATTTTGTATAAAAAAGACTAGATCTCATTTTCTGAGCATATTGTATAATATAATTGCATATCTATTTGTCTCTATCATTTTTATGTCTAAACCCTCTCTTATACTGCGTAGTCCCTTATGCAACAACTCTGGTATTTTGCAGTCTTGAGGTTTTAGCACTTTTTTGGCAATCCTAGGTGTGGGAGATTTGTTTAACCCACCTAGTTTGCTTTATTTCAGCCCTATTCTTGGATTTAGGTTTTATATTGATTAATTTATGGGATCCAAGAGTCCATTTCACTATTTTATTGTATATTTTTCTGGAAATACATTTTTACTGGTTCATGAGTTGTTCCTAATTTGGAATATTACAGTGGTATCAGAGCATGATCTCTGGCTCAGCCTGTGAGATCCAGCTATCAGAGGAAGGAGAGATGGACAGAATCTAGAAAGCTTCAGTATGTGAAAGGAAAAAGGAAGACAAGCTCACAAATCTTCTTCCAAAATCTATGCAGAACTTTCAAGGAGAGATGAAGAAAATGAGATTGGAGATGGGATCTCCAAAGGAGGTTGAATCTAGAGATGAATATAGATTTGCACATGGTGAGTGTGAGCATGTAGCTACACACCATGATTCACAACGCAGTAAAGTTCCCAGGTCTATCTTGAGATGGATATGAGGAGGAAGAATGTCTAAGAGGAGAACTCTTAGTGATTTGTTGCAGGAGTATGAATCTCAAACTGAGGGGTTTAAAGATCATACTGACTTCCAAAAGTTTTGCAAGATCCAGGTGGAGAAGAGCAAGCAGCAGGATGCAGGTAGATCTCTTCTATCTAATTTTTCCAGATCACCTACATGTTCAGTTGGAGCTTGGGTGAAGGAGCTAGACTCCTATTTGCAGCTGCACCATATTTCTGAAGAGGAAGCCATCATAGTTGCAGCGCTGCATTTCACAAGTAAGGCTCATGCATGGTGGATTTTTGAATCTTGTTCTTTAAAGAATGCAAACACTTCATCTTATGCAAGATTCATGAAGACTTCGATGGGAAGGTTTGGTGAAAAACTTCCTAAGACACATGAGCAAGGAAAACTTGAGAAAAAAAAAGCCTTGCATGTTGTTAGGAATCTGTAATTTTAGGAGATTGGTGAGACTAAAACTGTAGAAGCAACATTATTTAAACCAACTTTGGGATTCTAGGATCTAGCCCTCCTGAATCCGGAGAGGGATCTCTCCAATAAGTGCAAAGATGGATTTGTCTTTGAAATTTGGGGTAATGATATTAGGCTAGTTATGAAGGCCAAGGGTTTTGTTTGTTTTTTGGATGGTTGAGCATGAGTATTACTTGAGGGGAAAGTTATAAATGCAAAACAGTTTCAAAAGTGAGAAGTTTCAAGTGAATAGAACATCTATGGCTAAAGAGATAGATATAACGCTGGTTTTTAGTCCATTGGGCTATGGAGTCATAACAGGGCTTTAATTGAACAACAACATCAAGAGTGATCCAAGGGGCAAGTCATCTATATCACAATATTATTGAGATTATAATGATGGAATGTGAACAATAAAGTGTTGGAGATGGTGGAAACTGATAATAATTTCACAAAGGATTTATAGTCAGTCCCAACAAGAAAAGCCTCTTAAGTAACTATTTAAAACCAACCAAGTGCAGGGCTAACCATTGACTTCTTGGGCAAGTTTGAATTAAAGCAGCTTAATTGACAAACAATCCAGTAATCCACATAATTACCTTTAGAAAGTATGAAAACATATAAGGGAAACAAAGTATAAACTTAGGATCAGATAAAGTACTTTTAAACCTATTCTGCTTTCAGTCAACACCAAGGGAAACTTTTAGAATCTGCTTTTGGAGAAAAGCTAGGACCAGGGCACACCATATCTTCCATAGTCATCTTTAATAAGCAAAAAAGGAAAATAACTTTCAAGAACAATGTTTAAAGCAAACAGTAGGACGAGGGAACTCCAGCATTCCTAACTTCTTAAACTGTATTAAATCATTCTTAAATAAACAATTTGGAGGAAAACATTGAGATAAATCTTTTCAGTTAGAGAAGGTTACTGATATACAGTAGGTCCTAACTCTATAAATGCTATTCTTTATCAGAGAAAGTGAACAATATGACATACATAGAAGGAAAACAGTAACAAAGAAAGGAGCACTTCACCAGTGATATAGACCAGGATCCCAAGAAACAGCTTGTTTATTGATGTCAAACCAATTATAGTACTCAGGTCCAATGTTTCAGTTCAGCAATCATCTTCACTATCCAACCTAACTAATCTATCACAAGCAGAGCTCCAAGGGCCAGTGAACACTATTTACAATCAGAAGTTCAAGCTCAAGTATATTTCAAAGTTCTACAACCAACCCCTCTCTCATCTTCTGCAGTAGTATATATAGAAGGATGAGGAGGTGAGATCTGATAAAATATCTCAATTAAAATTAATACAGATTTAATGGCTTCTGGCCTTTGAGGGGCTCAATAAAGAAACTTACATGGGGCACTCTGTATTAAATGTTTTACATAAAGATTTAAGCTCGGTGGGAGCTTTTTTTGACCTTTGAGGCTCTGTGTGGCGTTGAAGTAACTCTGCAGATGTCTGTCATTAAGTTCCTTGGAAGAATTTACTCTTTGGCTGCGTTTTGAGACAAATATCTGATCCTGATCAATAAATTCGACTCCTGATTGAATACTTTGAGGCACAGGTGGCGTCGTGGTAGCTAGAGGGATAAATTTGCCTCAATTTGTGGCGGTGGAGGGTTTCCTGTCGATAAAACACTTTATATTTTCTTTAAACTGTGTTTTAAATCTGGGATTAGGATTTTGATAAACATTCTTAGTCGTGATCCCCGCAAAATCTGTCCTTTAATCCTCTGTTCTGATAAATTTTGGTCTTCGTCACTGATACTCTCTGACTACGCCCGATTCATGGTTTTTGCTGATGTACAGGGCTGCGCAGGGTTATGTGGCATCAATGCTTCATGAACAATTGATGAAAACGTGTTTTTAACACCCTGTGATGATTTTATTTGGTGAATCGAAGGCAGGGAGATCGTCATCCTTCGCCTTCAAATTTTCTTCAAAAATGGTGAGAAAACCATTAAAACCCTGCAAAATACAAAAAACTATTATAAAATCCTGAATATATAGGTTTACTGCTTCAGAAGGCACGTGGAGGAAGCATGGCCGTTGGATGGCATCATCCAACGGTCGAGATTGATCGGAGGAAATAAAGGGAAGGCGAAAGAAACATTTAAATATGAGCCGTCGATCGCGCAGAGATCGACGGTCGGGAACGGAAAATGAAAAGTCAAAATGGGAAATGTTGATCGGGTGATCGAATCAGGGCGATGAAATGTGGGCTGTCGATCTGCAGATAAAATCGATGGCAGAGATTCGTTAAATTCCGTGTCGTAGTCCGGTTAACTATCGGGCATCTTCGGTGAGCGATAGTCATTGGATGGCCCACCCTAGATCGGACGGTGTACGGTGATATCGCGCGACATCCACGTCTGAACGTTAACGCGCGATGGATGGCGGTTTTATGAACAGTGCCCAGGACGCGTGTCAAACGATGAGTGGAATCGCTGGCGATCGGGAAAAAACTGTCATCGCCCAAAGGCGGAGCGATGAATACTACGCGGTTTTTCGGATGGGTTAGTGGAATGTGGGGACCACTGGGAGACGGACTCCGCACCGTCCGATATTCAGATCAGATCGACGGTGCGGAACGATTTAAAATTTGTACCGATGGAAATCTAATAAAATAATAAAGCCGACGGAAAATTAATATAAACAGAGGTTTTATTTTTATATATATAACCAAAGGTTTTAAACTTTGGCGAGAATAATTAAAAAATGGCTTGGCGCCCGATTGCGGAGCCGTGGGGCATATGGGAAATAATATGACCGAGGGTCAATGGGAAAAAGGGCTAGGACCTATATATGCCCAAAATGTGGGTTTTTATAGTTTTTTAATGATTTTCAAAGGGTTAGAGAGGTTCGGATAAGGCGAAAAAGGAGTTTTCAACCTTGTCAAGGGGTTTTGATCAAGGGGAAAGGGAAAAATATGAAAATGAGGGATTTTCATGGGAAATGGAGGGATAAAAACTGAGGTTAGTTTTGGAAGAAGGGAAGGGGGGAAAAGGTGCTTGGAGCAGTATTCTGGCTTGGAAAACAGCAGGATTTCTAAGTGTAAAATGGGAACAGCAGTGAAGTTTTGGACAAAGGATGGGCATGAGGCCTTCAAGAGTCTTCAAGAGCCAACACTTTTTAGCAATGAAATTTGTTCCTTGAAGGCTCAAAAAAATTTTAGCGAGCATTTGGTATAACAAATTTTATAGCTAGCTAACACATGTGATGGAGGAAATTCCACTTCAAAAAACCATGGGAGGAGTTGATATCTTGCATTACACATTGCCGGAAGCAAGACCTCCAGTTAATAGTCTTTAACAAGAGGGCACAGGGATCTCCTTTTCACAAGAGGATTCAACTGTTGAGATGTTTCCCATACACATCGAGGGAGATGAGGGCAACAGCGCTGTCACATCTAGAGCACATCCAGTGCCTCATGCAGAGGAGGGAGGAGCACATGCTCTAACAAGAGGGATTCTTGTATCCTTACAAGAAGTTCCCCAGGATCTCATACATAGAGTTCCAAGCACAATCAGTGAGCAGCATGATTGTGTAGCATTGCAGCTGGATGGAGGAGGTAGGGAGGAAGAGTAGCATCACTTGATGAGAGGCACACACCCTTCTCTATTTCAGAGAGCCAATGCAAGCAAGAGGTAGACTGATTTTTGCTGTAAAATCAAGGGCAAGGTTTCCCAACATCTATGCAGTCTACTCTTGACATTGATGTCTCACTTCTTGGAGGCATTCCACCTGGAAAGCCACTAGATCTACAGTTGATGAGATATATCTTGTCTTTTGGTTCACCACTCTTGTATTTTGGAGAGGTGAAGAGTTTGGAGGAAGAATTTGGCATGGGGGATGTCAAATTAGCAGGTAGCAGCATGAGGAGAGCTTCACATGCCAGATCACCAGCGTTGTCTCTTAGGAGGATTGATCCTTATTGGAGATCTCAGCTTTTGGTAGAGTACTCCAAGGATCTGGGTGCATGATTCTTGATGACCCGGATGGAGAGGACAGATACATGGTGGATGATATGGTCATCTATTCCTATGGCAAGATATTCTTGACTAGATCTTCTAGTCTTAAGGAGAAGCTGCTACATGCAGCACATGAGGACTTCTCTTCTATGCACTTTGATGCATATTTCCAGTTGATGGAGGAGTTCACTTGGGAGGGCATTCAACATGACATATTTCAGCATATGGAGAGATGCATAGCCCGAATGGTGATAGAGAGGATGTCACAGCCACCCTCCTACTCATTGGGAGTAAGGGAGAATTTCCAGTTGAGCCATTTCAGCTCAAGACCTCAAGTACATGATGGAGGAGGTATAATTTCACATTTTGTATTGTACTTCTTTTCCTTATTTGAGCAGCATGATGTAACTAGAAGAATTATCTCTTCTTGCATATTGTATGATGATGTACTTGCAGCTACTTGTAGCATTGATTTTGGCTATCCTTTTGATGGTTTGTGGGGGAAGCCACATGATTCTTGGTGTGCACCATTGACACCATATTGTAACTTCATGTTTTCATCCTATGAGATCACTATTGCAGCAAACAAGTGCCCAGAAAATCACTTTTTATTTCTTATCTTGATGCAGGCCAAGGATGCACTGCGCTGGTTCCATGAGAGGGACCATGATTCACTCTCTGGTTTTCATTTGGCAACTTGTTCTCATTATAATTTGCTTCCATATATTGCTGATATATATATGTTCATGGGGAGATTTGTTTGGAGAGTGGGCTTGAGATTGGAGGTGTCCATTTGGAGCATGATTCCCCCCACTTTATATGTTTTACATTTCAAGAGGAACTTCATGGCTGAACTGTTTGTTGGGACATCATACAAGTTGACCATCATAATCCTACTCTATGGCTTGTATGAGGGAGAGATGGGGTAGCAGCAAAAGTTTTTTTTTCTATGGTTGCACTTGGGAGAGTATGGGAAAAATTATTCCCATACTTTTCATGATATTTCCAGAAAGGAGGAAGGCACATTCATGGTGCAAGGAGGCTACCTTTCAGCATTGAAGGATCATGAGAGACTTCCATGTAGGAAAAAAGATCTTCTCACATAGCAGCATGATGGTGGATGACCTTGGCATATGAGATGTCAAAGAAAAAAGTCATGGAGCCTTATTACAAAGGCCCATAGCACTGTCACATAGGAGTATGTTCTTATGGATGAAATATTCCAAGGGGAGGATGTATCCCTTCTTCTTGCAGATTTTTATGAGGATATTCTCATGGGAGAACTTATTAATGGACCTCACTTTCATCCAACTCACTATGTATGGTAGGGAATGCATTTATGTACTTGTTGATTTCTCCATTAAGTATTTTTACTTTCTCACCATGTTTGAACAGTGCATTGCTCCTCAAAAGAGAAAGAGTATTTTTGGGTTGCATGGTCACTTTAGGGCCAATGTTTATGATGTTAGTAGCCCATATATACATGAATTTGGGCAAGTGTATTGTTATTCTATCTATGTATAGCTGATAGACATTGATTCTTACTTCCCCATGTTGGGAGAACAAACATATACAACTTGTAACTTGTTGCAGGACCACTTGCCACATGACATTCTCAAACAACAGTTGGGAAGACTGTGTAATATCCACTTGGAGAACCTTTGGTACCATCCAAAATTGCACCTGAATTTCAGGAATTTTCTGATTTGGAGGCCAAATGGTGATGATGTGCCATTCATCTTGGATGGAATGGTTTGGGTTGGCATGTCTCATGACTTTAGAGGAAGAGTCCTTGGAGGCTCAATCTTCTTCTTGCCATTGGAGGGAAATCATGTTGCAGCCCAAGATCAGCATGCCCTCTACACTTATCATAAGTGGAGAGGAAGATAGCATGGGATAGGCCCTCTTGCCTATCATGTTCACTTATTCAGCCCATCTACATTTCAGGAGCCCAAGGTGGAGGATATTCTTCATGAGTTGCCATGTTGGAGGGTGACTCACTTCATTTAGATGATAGCATGGGTGAGGGAGGCACTCATTCACCATGTTGATCATCACTCCTACTTTGTGGAGGCCATGAGACAATAAGAAAGTTTCCATTCACACTTTCCACCTTTGATTGATGTAGACCATTTGGTTTTGCACACTTGGGAGGAAACATTGGATTACAGTTTATTTGCAGATTCTCTTGATGCGGTGATGGAGGCCATTGATGGGAGGCCACATGAGGAGGAGGGGAGAAATTTTTCTCTCCCTATGCATTTTCTTGAGGAAAAGTAAAGATTTTGGAAGGGGGGACTGTAATGTTCCAAAATTTTAGCCTCAAAGCTAAATGGAACATTAGAGTTGGCAGCAGCTCTAACCGATGAATAAATGGGTGGAAAATCCCATAAGTCTCATAAGGAGGATAAAAAAAATCCAAGTGTGAAATGAGACGCTTTTTATAGCTTAATAAAAAACCTCCATGTGTGAATAGGGATAAAATCAAGCTACTTTGACTAAGTCAACAGCGCAGTTTTAGACGAGGAGGAATCCAAGGAAGAATAACACAGTTTTGGAGGGAGATGTATCTTTGGATAGAGATGACCTAATTGAATGGGGACAAGGGCAAGAAAACTCATGTTTTATATAAGGAAGAGGATGGCAGCATTATTCATCATGTCTTATATTATTTTTCATGTCGGCTCAGACTTTTGCTCTCGTTTCTGCTTAGCAGGGTTGCAGTGTTGTTTAGCACCGGGTGTTCCCGAGTGGGAATCCCAACTCTTTCCTTTGAGGAGCCTCATTGGGAGAGTTTTAATTCATCATTCCACATCATGTTTTCAAGCCAAGCTTCAGCCATCTTCATCAGCGCAGTTTTTGCCATAGATTGTGCAGTGTTGCTAGGTGTAGCAGTGGAAGGGATTGGAATCCCGGTTTATGAGCTAGTTTCTCAATGGAAGAAGGTTTCCTTCACTTGGGGGACCTATTTGGAGATCTCCAGGGCTGATTTCAGATCTGTGGTATCAGACCACACATTCCCAGCGTTGGTCCAGCTAGGGAATGCGTTATTTTGGAGGCAGTGTTCAGTGCATGGTTTGGTGGCACCGTTGCAGTGTTTCCTTGTGATTGAGAGGTTCATCCTTTCATGCGAGGAGGCCCTTGAGGGATCTACAGCGGATTAGATATATTTTAGCCTTCTACACTCATTTTCTTCAGTGTTTCAATTATTATTCAGTAAATTACTAAATATCACATTTTGTATGCAAAGTGTTTGACAAGAAACCCTTGCCGAGTTATCTTGTATTTTGTGTAAAGGAGACTAGATCTCATTTTCTGAGCATATTGTATAATATAATTGCAGATCTATTTGTCTCTGTCATTTTTATGTCTAAATCCTCTCTTAGACTGTGCAATCCCTTATGCAGCAATTACGGTATTTTTCAGTCTTGAGGTTTTAGCACTTTTTTGGCAATCCTAGGTGTGGCAGATTTTTTTAACCCACCTAGTTTGTTTTGTTTCAGCTCTATTCTTGGATTTAGGTTGTATATTGATTAATGTATGGGATCCAAGAGTCCATTTCACTATTTTATTGCATATGTTGCTGGAAATGTGTTTTTAGTGCAAGATTCATGAGTTGTTCCTAATTTGGAATATTACATCAAAAGATACATCATCGGGTTGAAATTAGATATCACTATGGTTTTGCATAACAATATGTAATGATAGAAACGTTGGACAGCTTGAAAAGCTACCAAGGCCAATTTCTCCACATGTGAGTACTTGATTTCTGTCAGACTAAGATTCTGACTTAGGTAATAAATCACATGTTTGTTGTTAGAATCATCCTCTTGAACGAAAACCATTTCAATCGTGGAATTGGATGTAGCCAAATACAAAAGTAATATTGATGGTAATTGGGCGGATTCAATAATGCTGCATGAGTCAACACGTTTTTAAGTGCATCAAAATATTTATTGGCAATCTCGTCCCAAATTAATGGAACATCGTGTTTCAACAACCGAGTAAAACCTTTCGTTAACTCTGCATAATTCGAGATAAAACAACACAAAAAGTTTTCTTTCCCCTGCAAACTTTGGAGTTGGCAAAGAGTGGCAGGAGGAGGTAGATTAACAATATCCTCAACCTTCGATGGTTCGATACGAATGCCCTCTTTTGAAACAACGAACCCAAGTAAACGTCCTGATTGTACACAAAAAAATACATTTGTGCAGATTTAAACGAATTTTGTAATGCCTACATCTCATAAAGATAACACATAATTGTGTAGGATGATCTTGTCTGTGTAAATAATGAGCAGGTAAGTCATCCAAGTTGGGTTATACAATATGTTTGGTATCGTGAAATGCATAAGACATATCTCTTTGAAAATTTGCGCCAACATTTTTTAGTCCAAAAGGTAATTTACAATGTGAAAACGTGCCCCAAGGACATATAAATGTTGTTTTAGGCTGATCAGCTGAGAGTATGTTGATTTTATTGTAACCATAAAACCATCCATGAATGAGACTATTTCATTTCTGGCACAATCATCAACAATTTGATCGATATAGGGGGTAGGATAATTGTCTTTGGGACAAGCCTTGTTAATATCCCGATAATCGACACATTCTCTGATAGTCCCTTATTCCTTTGTTACGGGAACTATATTAGATACCCAATTTTTCAAAGGAATAGGATAAATAAATCATGTGCATAGTAATTTTTCAACTTCAGCTTCGATTGCAGCATCTTTCCGCGGATGTATCGAACGTAATCTCTCTCTAATAGGCTTAGCATCCGGGTATGTCTTAATTTCATGAATAACAATCTTAGGATCAATACCTGGCATTTCTTCATAAGACCGGGAAAAAATGTCTGGGAATTATTGAAATAGATCTTTGTAAGTTTTGATCTCTTCAATCAAACAAGAAGCACCTATATGAATCTTCTCAATTATTCCAGGTTTAATCGATATGTCAATAGGAATTTTTGTAGAAATATTTCCTAAATTTTTCTCTGAATCTGAATGTATAATCGATGTGGGATTTTGAGGTTCCTTGACTCAATCAATTGTAAAGATGGATGAAAAATAATTTTCAATTTTATCAAGGTTGGGTAAAAAAGAAGATCGATGATGTAAATCGTCCCATGGTAATTCATCTGATGACAAAATTTCTCGCATATTTTCATTAGTTACAAATACTTTTTGAAAACGATCTGGAAATGATGTCAAAGTTGAGCTTGATAAAGAAGATGACTCTTTTTTGACCACATTCATTTGATCAGTAGAAGTTGACGTAGTGTCAGAACATGATTGTACTGCTACATATGTCGATTCAAAAGGACTTAAAGGCATCTCACCACCATAGCAGTCCAATTCTGATTCTAAAGGCACATTCCATGTGCCATCAAATGGAATTTTTCTTGATGTGATCATATTGATATTGGAAATAGTTCACGGTATGTTGGGAGAAGGCATAGCAAAATTTCCCATGAGAGCCTAATAATCAACTAGTCCTACCTCGACATCTTCATAAGGGATAATCATTTTTCTGACATGTTAGATACTATCTATAGAAGTAGGGTCTGGAGCGAAGTAAGACAACTGATCAATTTTAATAATCTTTCCTTTATGAGGAAACAGTGTCATCGAAAAGACCGATGAAACAAAAACAGTCATAGCATAAGACCAACTACGACCTAGAAGAAGGTTCTAATCAAGAGGAGCATCAACAACTTCCACCTCTAGCGTTATGGTTTTTCCTTCTACTTCTATAGGCAAATCCTAGAGTACTCTGAATGGGAAAAAACCTCTTCCATCAAAGGCCTTAAGAATGGTCGGTGATCGGTTGTTTGTCGGAGAACTAAGATTTTTCCACCAAGATAAGGACATAATGCATGTAGATGCTCCCTCATCAATTACAATGCGAAAAACTTGCCTTGATTTGACTAATACTAGAATTTGAAAATCCATTTGATGTGGGAGTCTAGGTACAAAATTTTCTAGATCAAAGACAATTAGATTCAGTTCTTGAGGATCAATAGCTCCTATAGCCGATAATAGTAATTTCCTCTGATCTAGATAGGATTACAGCACCTCGAGGGCCGACATTACTAAAGGGAATATGACCAAATCTTCAACAATGTTGTAATTCTGAGCGGCTCTCGCATGTGGATTGAAAGCCTATTTTATAAGTACACCTTTGGCAGGCGATTTAATCACTAAATCAGCATTAGGTTTCTTGATTTGTGGTTGTTTGGAAACTGAAGGAGTTGATACTGGTGCTTGACTAGATGATTCGATTTCTTTTCCAGTTATAGGACTCTTAGATCCATATTCTTGAGATCGTGTCGCAACCATGACCTTGGACATCATCAAAATATATGTCGATAAATTGGAAGAAGATCCGACCATTTTTCTATCTTGAGATGGAAAGGGATCTTTTAAGACATCAGGTGTGGATGAACCTTTGATAAATTTGGATACCTCGGCCCGATGGGCACACTTTAGTGTAGTTATCCTCATCATAGATAAGACAACGATAACGAGGTTTCTATTTTTCGTCTAACGGTTCGGTTTTTTCAGCTTTCTCTTTGGGAGAAGTATTTTGTTTATTTTTATCTTTCCCTTTCTTCTTATTTCTGGATTTATATTTAGTTATAGATGATTCTACGACGTGAATTTTGGCATAAGTTTTGAGGGAAGGGTCTCCTTTAGGTGAATCTAGTAGATTTATAATTGGATAAGTAGATTTAGATGATTTATTCTTACTCTTTGTAGTATTAACTGTACCAATTACACCATCTGCAGAATGAGAACCAGAAGGAGTTGCAGTAAGTTGACCTGGTGTGGTAAATCAGGAATTTTTTCATATAGAGTATCGGACTATGTGTATATGAGGTCCAGGTATTGTGCTTGGGCTATGACCTTTTATTATGTTACAATGCCTCCCTTAGCTACACCCTCAGTAATCTTTGGAAGTAGTGATTTAATAAACCTTTCTGCCAAAATTTGGTTTGGAATAAAAAAAATTCACTAAACGTCGTCTACATCACCATTCATGTATGTGATCTAAAATTTATGTAGATTTACTTTGTTTTAATGAAGTTAAAAGTTTTGTGCCATTGTCATAATGGACTGGCAACTGAAAATGGGTTAGGAAGGTTGTTTCTAAAGTGTTGAAATTATTGAAAGAGCCACGTGGTAACTCAATGTACCACTTTGCAGCTAAATCGATCAATGTTCTCTAAAAAAGTCTCAATCGAATGGAATCATTGATTAAGGAGTTGGATGTGCACCACAGATGATAAATACTCACATGATTTGAGGGGTCTTTTCCTGATTTTCCTTCAAAATTTGGAATATCACTAGGAAACTTAGTTGGCATTGTCGACCAAAACGGAAGATAATAAATTGGATCATTCGTCAGCCGAGACAAGTCTGGTAAGTATAAAGTTGAAATGAATGCTAACCGACGGTTAGGGTCTTGTTGTGCAAACTGATAGCCTTGAGAAACAATACCAGTACATGGATAAGGATATCCAAGATAACCTAGGATAACCTAAGCATATGGAATTGAATACCTCCAGGGTATCCAGGGTTAGCCATACCAAACTGAGGTTGAGCTGGTATTTGATATGTATAACCAGGGTATGGTTGACTCTAGTAAACTGGATTTTGTCCCATTTGTCCATATTGAAATTCCCCTTGAAATGGTTGACTCTAAACAAACTAACCCATAAAATTTTGGCTTGTTTGAACAGTAGTTGCACCAGGTTTTCCTACAAAGGTTTGAGTGGTAGACTGAATTGTAGGTCTAGTTTGATGAGTAGTAATATGAGGGATTTCTTGTGTAACAGTTGATGCATTAGTTTGAATGGTTGTAAAAATAGGGGTTTGATAAAATCCATGGATAGGTGTACTTGGTTGTTGAACAGAAATTTTCACAGCATATTGGATAAGAGTACTTGGAGTGCTCAGATTAGCTTGCTGACTACTAGGTACAGATACCTAAGTACTCATTTGAAGTGCACTCTAAACAGGTTCTTGGACTTGGGTAAAACCAAATTTCCCAGCTGGCTGAGAAGGTTGATTATAAGGTGCTTCTAAAGTACGTTGCAAATATTGTTGATTCAACAATAGATTCCACACAGTGTTAGCGCCTGGGTAAGGAGCTCCCATCAAAGGTTTTGATGCATAAGGTTGACCATAACCATTTTGAGGTATTGGAACATAATTTTGATAATTACCTGGATAAGTTCCAGTAAAAGGTTGTCCTCCTTGAAAGGATAGTTGCTCTTGATAAAAAATTTTCCCTTGAAGGGGTAACTGCCCTTGAAGAGGTTGTTATCCTTGAAGAGCATTTTTCCCTTGAATAGGTTGTTTCCCTTGGATAAATTATTGTCCTTGAGGAGGTTGCTGCCCCCCAGGTGCTATATAGCCACCTTGAGAGCTAGCTTGAGGAATATTTTTGGAAAACATGTAAACATGTTCCGTGGTCAAATATTTGGTGGTGGATTCATAGAGACAAGTTGATTGTGTAAAATTTTCAGGAGATGGAGATGCTCATGAGAAAGTGCCAGAGAGCGACTGGTACCCAGCAGGAACGAATGTACCACCATACAAAAAAAGTTTCTGGTGAAGAAGAAAACATAGATGACTTAGTAGACATGCTTGATGAAGCCATGTAACTACCTCTCGGTATAGAGTAAAAATGGATGTGGTGTGGCGAATAATTATAACCAGAGTTATGCAGAAAGTTAGTAATTTGATGATACCAAGGATCCGGTCTAAAAGGAACATAAGGTTAAATCTATTCACTAAACCTTAGATCTAAAGATTCTTGACGTGAAGGAATTGTGATCTCTTCTTCCATGTCAGAAATATCTTCAATGCTAATTGTTCTAGGAGGAAGATTCTCAGTAATAAGAAGTTTCACTCGAGGTGAATGAGGATGACCAAGAGTTCAGGCTATGAAATCTAAAGGTGTGTAATGTTCCAAATGGGGAAAATTAGGCTCAGTAGGGAATATCTTGAGATATTCCTCTATGGATTCACCGCAGTATGGAAATGCACCAGAATTTATAAACCAGAGATAGACTAAAGGGGCTTTTATTGGATGTGTCACCTCTAAGGAGAGGGTGAGATCCAGAGCCTACCTGGCCCGTTTCAGACTCTGTCTATAGAAAGTTGGTGAAACACAGCAAGGATGGGAATAACACACTCCAAATGGATTTTTCAGCCCTTGGGATTGTTAGATCTTTAGATCTAATAAATGAGTCCAAAGAGGAGAAAAAACCATCCAAGGAAGAAGCGGGAAATTCCACTTCAGGAAATTCTGCAACAGGCTTAGGGAAAACGTTGTATAAGCAAAGAAGTGAAAAAAATAATGCAGACCAGGGCTGGGATTCCCTAGCTTAGGCTATGGGGGACCTTCATGCTTAATTTTAGCTGAAAAAAATTTGTTTAAGGACATTAAACAGATCTCCCACAAAGCTGACTAGTTAAAAATAAGCTAAAGAGAAGAGCTGCCACAACATGAAAACCCAGCAACCAGAATAGCGCAGTTTTTCCCAATAATCACTAAATATCAGCCATAAGGCTTAGAATTCAGCCATATAACATCATATCGGCATTGTGAAATATTCTCCCATTAACATACAACAAATCACATGAAATAAAAGTGCAGAAATCCACTAAAATGACATCTCCGGCATTTGTAAAATTGCAGAAAAGAATGGACTGCATCCCTCTAAGTGTGCTTCAGAAGATAAATGATGGAGTTCAGATATATGGCAGATCTATGGCTGTAACATCAGATACATACCAGATCTGGAAACTACTCAGCCTCTTCTACAAGTCCCCTTTGGGGTTTTTACAAGATATTGCACAAGAAGATGTAGATCTGACTTTTAATACATGAAACTGCAGGAAAATTCCAGAAATTGCTGAAGATGATTATTATTACAGTATATCATATCTGAACAATAGATATCAGCATCTACAAGATGAATCTTCAAGATGAGAGGCAAGCCTCAATCATAAGGAAGCAAGTACAATGATATAAATACAACTAGTAGTAAAAGCAGTACATGTAATAACGCAGTTCACTAGAGAAACAATGTTGTAGCTTGAGTTGAATGTCACAATGGATGAAATATACAGATATGAAATTAAAATACAACAGAGATCCTCTTCCGAGTGGTCACAAGACACCCTCCCTGAGATAAATCCCTGAAAACATCTAGAACCTTGCAGATCTGAATCACCACTTGTTGCAACTTCACAGCAGTTGCAAAACCCTTAACAGGACCAGCGCTGCTAATGGAGATCAAGCTTGGCCAAAATGCCGGATAGTGGAGAAATGCATCACAATCTCCTCCAAGAGCTACTCAAGGAAGGAGAGAGGATTCCTAAATAGGAAATCCTCCTTCTCTAGCTAAACAGCCAAGAGAAGTAGAGTTTCTCAAGCAACCTCTATTTCAAAAAAACATCAACAACCTCTTTATGTGCCTTCTCCTCCTTTTTATAACATTAGGGTCTCTTTGCAAACCCTAAACCACTTCATCTCTTTGGCCCCTTTCACACTTGGAAACCATTTCTAGAACAGCGCAGTCCATCAAGGAGGTTCAATGAACCTAGACAGCACTGGTTGACTTGGTCAAATAGGATCTCCTTTGGTGGTCTTGACCCTTTCACACCTGCAATTTTTATTCAAGTAGCTCAAATATGCCTCTTTTCTCATAGGCACTAATTTATTGTTTAGTTTTAGGAGTTTTTCATGTCCTCCTTTCTATTTTGTTCATCAATACATAAAATTAAGACAACATGAAATGTTCCTTTTATCTTGGGCTAATTACAAACATTACAATCCTCCCCTCCAAAAATTGTTGCCTGCCCTCAAGAAACTGCAAGGTGAGTGCTGCAAAATTTCCTCCTTGGTGACAGCAACATAGGATAAGCTTCCTCCATAAGCCAAGTGCTCACCAATCCATCCATGTCTTGTTCCTCCAGTGTTCTCATGATATGCAATTAGCTCATCCCATAAGTGTACAATAGATCATATGAAACAAGCATGGTTTGCCCCATTCTCTCTCTGGAATATGGAATATTCAATACATGGAGAGTGGTCCTCACATGAGGCACATGCCATCCTACATTATTGCTGCCCATGCCACATCATCATGGCTGAAAGTGTGATGCATGTTTGGTGCTTTGGGGTAGCACCCTTCTCTTCTACAAAAATCCCCCTTTTCCTCTCAAGGGAGTGGCTCAAATCAGAAATTTTGGAGCCCAATATTAGCCAAGATGCTCACATGATATTATCATTTCTCCTTGGAACTTTGGCCCACAAAAACATGGTGTAAGAGTGCATGAAATCAGAAATAAAAACATGTGTAACATGATCATGTTCTACACCAATAATCTTTCTCCAACTAAGGGAGAGATGCATGGTTCCATTTCCTTCCTCAAGAGAAGGAAGAGTGGGTTGCTTCAACCCTCCCAAATATTCATGTTTCTGATCCATCTCTACATGGCCCATGCCTATTTGATAATGCTAATGTAACCCTCTTTCAAAGCACTCCCCATGCTGCTCCAAACCATAGTACAATAGGTGGCCATCCCACCACCTTCTTGCTGCAACAAGCTTCTTCAAAGCTTGAGAATAGTGGAGGATAATGCATGTTGGCTGAATATGATTCAAAAAACACATGTCATGCTCTAATTTCTTCCATGTGAGGGACCTCTCTTCATGACATAACTTCGATACATGGCCCTTTGTAAAAAGAAACAAGATACACAATGAAGAAACCATGCAGTATTCTATCCTCCTCTTGAAGCATGAATAGATATGGGAGATCTCATCCACCATGAACACATTCACCCAATGTGTCATCCCTCCTCTCATGCATGGGGCATCAATATCATGATATGAACAACTCCCCTTATGCCAACCCATGAGAAGATTGCAATTTCTCCCAAGCCCAAGTACATACAAGATTTTGAAATGCATCTTAAACAAAAACACATGTACATACATTGTAGGAAAAAGTAATTGTATGGACATGGAGCTTATCATGTAATGTCCATACCTCTTCCTTGTCAACCCAAACACCCATACCTTATTATTATGCAGCCTCCTCTTGAGGTACAAGGCATGTGACAAGAAAATCAGAAAATTTGGAGAGTGTTTAAACTCACCCAACAAGAACTAGCGCAGGTTGTCCCTTTCCTGCATCAAATATGAATGTTGCAAGTGGTTCACAAGCCACTTACTTGCTGCTCCCTTCATCTCACCATGGCTGAAAGTGAGAATTATATTTTGTGCCTTAATACAACACCCATCATGGTGTAGAATCTCCCTTAGCCCATCAAGGGAGTGGTCATGTTTGAAAACAATCTTGACCCATAGTTGGCCATGAAGCTTGTACGGTATAACACTCCTCTTGGGAGTCATAAGCTGCAAATATGAATTAAGAAAATACATGAAACCATGAAATGAAATGTGATTCTCATAAGCATGCATCTTACCCAAAGTCTCCAGCGCTGTGATAGTTTCCCCCTTGGGAAGAGATGACATTGATGCACAAGGTTGAGGGAACACTTTACTCTTCTGCTCATCATGGGAACTCCTTGGTGGAATTCCTTCAAGTAAGGAGACATCAAGGCATAGATCATGAGAAGATGTAGGGAATGATTTTTCCTTGCTTTTCTTGCATTGATCTTTCAGCATTATTTTTGCAACATGTTTCTGAAGTACAGAGGGGAAAAAATTTCCCACTATTTGAATCTTGCCCTTCTCTCTATCTTCTGCAATCTTCAAGATATCACCATCTGATAAGTATGGCACATTCTTCCCATGGATTGTGCCATAATATCTATGTGTGAGACTCTTAGGAACTCCTCGCAAAAATGCAAGAGCTTCTCTCCTTGGAGCAGTTGCTCCTTCTTCTTCTTCATGCAGTACTAGAGGTCCTTTTGCTATGTCTGCGCTGTCACCCCTATCCTTTTCTTCAGAGAGGGAACATGCCTCATCCTCAATAGGAGACCTTAGGGATTGGTATTCTCTTGAAGGAGGGATCCCCATGTCTTCTTCTTTCTCTTGAAACCTCATAAATGTTTCACTGCAGCTTCCCTCTTGAGAAGAGGACCCTTCACCCAAAGGGGATATGACCCTTGGCAGTGCATCCGATAAACTCACTCCTTCTCTTTCCCTCTTCATGAAGGAGTCACTAAAATTTTTTTGAGGCTATGATGATATGGCTGAGTGCACATATCCATAAGATGATGATTTTGGATGTTCCTCATGCACAGATCTTGAAGATCTGACTGGAAGATCTTCTTTTCTTGAAACTCCTTGGGAGCTTCACTGCTTCTTCCTTTTGCTTATTGCACAACCTCCTTGGAGAGGTTCTTCTTAGATCTTAAAAGATATGAGAGTAATATCATTCTTTCCATACTTCCTGCTTCCGACTTTCTGCTTCTTCTCAGCACTTCTCTAATAGCTTGATCTCACAGGCTGTACCAGAGATCATGCTTTGATACCACTGTAATGTTCCAAATGAGGAAAAATAGGCTTAGTAGGGAATATCTTGAGATATTCCTCTATGGATTCAAAGCAGTATGGAAATTCACCAGAATTTCTAAACCATAGATAGATTGAAGGGGCTTTTACTGGATGTGTCACCTCTAAGGAGAGGGTGAGATCCAGAGGCTACCTGGCCCGTTTCAGACTCTGTCTATAGAAAGTTGGTGAAACACAGAAAGGATGGGAATAACACACTAAAAATGGATTTCTTATCCCTTGGGATTATTATATCTTTAGATCTAATAAATTATTCCAAAGAGGAGCAAAAACCATCCAAGGAAGAAGCGGGAAATTCCACTTCAGGAAATTCTGCAACAGGCTTAGGGAAAACGTTGTATAAGCAAGGGAGTGAAAAAATAACGCAGACCAGGGCTGGGATTCCCTAGGTTAGGATATGGGGGACCTCCATGCTGAATTTTAGCTGAAAAAAATGTGTTTAAGGACCTTAAACAGATCTCCCACGAAGCTGACTAGTTAAAAATCAGCTAAAGAAAAGAGCTGCTACAACATGAAAACCCAGCAACCAGAATTGCGCAGTTTTGCCCAGTAATCACTAAATATCATCCATAAGGCTCAGAATTCAGCCATATAATATCATATAGACATTATGAAATATTCTCCCATTAACATACAGCAAATCACATGAAATAATAGTGCAGAAATCCACTAAAATGACATCTCCGGCATTTATAAAATTGCAGAAAAGAATGGACTGCGTCCCTCTAAGTGTGCTTCAGTAGCTAAATGATGGAGTTAAGATCTATGGCAGATCTATGGCTGTAACATCAGATTCATACCAGATCTGGAAACTACTTAGCCTCTTCTACAAGTCCCCTTTGGGGTTTTTACAAGATATTGCACAAGAAGATGTAGATCTGACTTTTAATACATGAAACTGCAGGAAACTTCCATAAATTGCTGAAGATGATTATTATTACAGTATATAATATCTGAAAAATATATATCAGCAGCTACAAGATGAATCTTCAAGATGAGAGGCAAGCCTCAATCATCAGGAAGCAAGTACAATGAGAGAAATACAACTAGCAGTAAAATCAGTACATGTAATAACGCAGTTCACTAGAGAAACAACATTGTAGCTTGAGCTAAATGTCACAATGAATGAAATATAAAGATCTGAAATTAAAATAAAACAAAGATCCTCTTCCGGGTGGTCACAAGACACCCTCCGTGAGATAAATCCCTCAAAACATTTAGATCCTTGCAAATCTGAATCACCACTTGCTGCAACTTCACAGCAACTGCAAAACCCTCAACAGGACCAGCACTGCTAATGGAGATGAAGCTTTGCCAAAATGCCAGATAGTGGAGAAATGCATCACAATATCCTCCAAGAGCTACTCAAGGAAGGAGAGAGGATTCCTAAACAGGAAATCCTCCTTCTCTAGCTAAACATCCAAGAGAAGTAGAGTTGCTCAAGCAACCTCTATTTCGAAAATACATCAACAACCTATTCATGTGCCTTCTCCTCCTTTATAACATTAGGGTCTCTTGGAAAACCCTAAACCACTTCATCTCTTTGGCCCCTTTCACACTTGGAAACCCTTTCTAGAACAACGCAGTCCATCAAGGAGGTTCAATTAACTTAGACAGTGCTGGTTGACTTGGTCAAACAGGATCTCTTTTGGTGGTCTTGACCCTTTCACACCTGCAAGTTTTATTCAAGTAGCTCAAATATGCCTCTTTTCTCATAGGCACTGATTTATTCTTGAGTTTTTGGAGTTTTTCATGTCCTCCTTTCTATTTTATTCATCAGTACATAAAATTAAGACAAAATGAAATGTTCCAATTAGCTTGGGCTAATTAGGAACATTACAAGGTGACTCAGATGAGGTAGATTCAGATTCAGGTTCAAATATTTCAGGCTCTATGAATTGAGCATCTGAAAATTTACTGGTAACAGATTCAACTGTGATTACTTTGGAAATTCCAGGTTGTTCTTGATCTTTTTCAATTATCTGAGGTTGATTAACTTCGAAATTGGGATGTATTACAATGGTTCCTTGTTCAGTAGAACCGGTTCCTGATTGTTGAACTCTTTCATATTTGATTTTTTCCAATTGACTGGGTATATATTCAAGGGGTTTCCCCTGCATTCTATGTGAATGTCTCAATAATTCAACCACGGTTAATCTTTTAACACACGAAATCAAAAAAATTTAAAATAATACACCTAAGGTCGCTAATAAATCAAACAAATGAACACTCGCCTACAAAATCTAAGTAACAAACCACACACAAACAGTATGTTTCCACAATAAAAACACTAGCTGGTGATGAAATCCAACATCACAGAAGTTAATGTGGAAAAATGGTGGTTGGAACAGTTACCCTGACAACCTGCTTAATGAAATATTTCAGTGCAAATACCTCCACTATGCCATCTTGAAGTGAAGAGTACCCTCCAGAAATTCCAAGTGAGTCTAGCCAATGTTTGTTCCAGGTACAGTGGGACCTTCCCTCCACCATCACCTTGGGAAAAATCCTAAATATTATGGCCACTAAGGTCACCAATTGAGGCAAATTCACCTAGGGGAAAATTCTATTATCCGATATACACACAAAGGAAAAGAATCAAACTCAATCCCCTTGAAAGCTCCTCGGCATGATGAATCTTAGGTTTGCTAACAAGTGACCCCAGGTTCCTTGACAATGGTTAATCCAAGTTTTATCGTTTGTATTACGTTCACCTCTTCTATATTCACAAATGAAGTAGGTATGATTACCTCATTGGGTCTGATATGACCTCGTGCTTTACTCTTTTAAGAAGAGATTCCCAGAGTACAAATGCAACAATTGGATTTCCCTACCGCAAGATGATACTTGTTTTTTTTTAACTTCTTTGGAATGTTTATTACAACCTATTCCAAAACACTGGCCTAAGCTAAATTGGTGGAATGAGCCCTAGAAAATGTAAAAATGTCTAGATTGATTTTATTAAGCAATATATTAATTTGGCTGTTATTAATGCAAAGAGGTACAGCGATGAAACTTGATGATATTGTGACCTGACTCAAAATTATCTAAATGCATCCATATGAAAAATGAAACTCTTTTATTTTGATGAATTCTATTTAGGAGAAAGTTGAGAGATTTTTTTTTTGAATTCAAAAGCACAAACTTCCTCAAACTTTAAATAAAATTCCTTTTTGAAGAGAAAACAATTTCATAAGAACATGATTTCCAAACATGATCAATTTCTCTTTTGCGAATAAAATTCCATTGATTACGAAGTTAAAAAATACAATTTTGATAAACAAACAAATCTCAAAAGAACACAATTTCTAAAAAACCCTAAAAAGTATAAAAACTTCAAATCAAATCAAAGTTCTAATTATCAATCATAACTAGGATACCTATGCATGTTTTTGTAAATTATTTCTCTTAGTTGTAATCAAACTAAAAATGTTTCCACTTATCCCAGCAAAAATGAAATCATGAAAGACTATCTTGTGACAAATCAGGCTTCAGTGATCTAGAAGCTTTTCTGTTTTGCAATCGAATAACAAACAACTATTCACAAAAGGTAAGGTTGGAAATAATCCTGATGGCTCAAGGAGACAAAACATAAAACCATTGATCTAATGCAAAGGAATGTATCTTCCAAAAATAGCAACAGTAAACCAGGGAAAACCTAACTTGTAAAATGAAAAAAGGATGATTAATCAAACAAGACTCTAAGTTGTTGAAGAAGTGTTCACACACAAGTTCTGACAACTGGAGTAAATCGGGTTAAACCTCAAGAATTTGGTTATCTGGATCTAAAAAGAGAGAATTTCATTTCTTTCAAAATTTCCCAGGGGGTGTGCAGCTTGTCAGTTAATAGCAATGCACATGCGCACTTAACTAAACTAACAAGTTGTGCAGGTTGTCGCTCTGTTTTCCACATAAAATCGCGTAGGCAGAGAAAAAGTTGGAAAAAATATATTTTAGGTTTTCTTTCTCAAATATTCTAAAATTTCATGTACCCAACCACACTCAGAGAAGTCAAAATAATAAATTTAGAATGTCAAAATGAACATAACCAAAGAAAACTAAACGTGTATTCCCTAGTATGGTCGTGTAATATTCCCAATCAGCAGAAGCTAATTGGAAATATTAATTTTGATAATATTTTCCCTTTCTAATTTTATTCAGTCAATAAAGGGGGTGATGGGACCCATAACCCACACTTAGGAGATAATAATTCCCTAAAGTCACTTAGGAAAATTCAGTTGGCAGTGTGAGGCCCAGGAGAGCCAAGTGGCAGCGCAGGGAAAGGGATAGCATGGGCCAAGAAGCGCAGTGGCAGCGTGGGCCGGGACAGCGTAGTGGTAGGGACAGCATGGCCAAGGAGGGACAACACAATTGAGTGGGGCTAGAGGGAGAGCTAGGCTCTCAATCAAAAAAGGAAGATAATACTCACCATTCAGTCATTCTATTATGCATCTTTTGATTTTTTGTCTTCCGACATTGAGCACGCTTTTGTTGTTTAGCGAAGTCTACAAGTGTTTTTCGGCACATGGGTGTCTCCAAGTGGAGATCCCAACCTCAGCCTCGGGGGGATTCAAATTCCCTCCCAGGTGAGGAGATCCAACATTTTTTTTCAGGGCATAGCACTCAGCACTCTTCAGCCAGGGCACGCAGTCACTAAGGCAGCACAATCACACTTAGGGATTATGCAGTCTTGGAGGAGGCAGCATCAGGAGAGAAGGGAGATCAAGGATTTTAGCCTGGGAGTATTGTCAAGGGATCAGCCCTTCACAAATCATCTTTTGTAGTAGGAGGATTCAATCATTTGCATTCTATCAGTTCGAGGCCATTGTACTCACCTAGAGTGTGTGATTTTCCCAAGGGAGGTCAAATTCCGAGGTCAACCATTCTGAAATTCCTTCCTGGGTTTTTTCGGGTTATTGGAGGAGAGTTTATATTCTAAGTTTCATATTTTTCTGAGTAGGGGAACAATCTCAAAGAGAAACTTCGTTCCAATAGTAGCAGTAGGTCCGAAAATAGCAGCAGTAGTAGCTTCAAGAGTTACGCAATCATAGAGAGAGCATCCATTCATTGAGAGATTCTGAGATTATTTCTAGCTTGCCTTGATCAATCCAAGGTGCCATCATTATGATCACCTTTATACCCATTTTTATCTTTCATATTATAATAAAATGGCTCAGCGTTTCTCCATATCTGCATTGTTTTCATGATGTATCTCTATTTGTTGTAGTTCTTTGTTTATGTTTCTTTATATTTTTTTCTATTTCCTATTTGAAATATTACAGTGGTATCAGAGCTCATAGACTTGGCTCAGCCTGTGGAGAAGATCAGTATATGACACCAGGAGGAAAACCATATATCACTTACCAGGGAAGGAGGTACAGGAGCCAAGAGCGGAAACTCAAGGCCACTTTTGGAGAAGGGGACTATGTTCCAGTGGTGAACACAAAGAAGGAAGAACCTATGGCAAAGGAGAGAGATGAAGGGAAGGATTTTCGGAATCTCCTCCTGAAATCGGTGCAGGAGCTCTCGAGTAGGATAGTGGAGATGGGTCAGAAGTTTACTGCGAATAACAGACAATGTGAAACACCAATGGGTTTTCACATCGGTGAGGGATCTAGAACTTCTCATCAAACGCAGGAGCATATCACAGCGCATCAGTTAGTACCACTCACTCCCCCACGTTGTACAATGCCCACATTTATGACTATAGGCATCAGGACAGGAGGACCTCAGGAGCCGGAGGTGGTTCATTTTGGGGTCTATTTTGCAGAATATCAGTCCTATGGGTGAGAGTTTGGTGAAGCTCTCACTTTCCATGATTTTTTCCATCTCAAGAAGGACAACATATCCTACAACTAGAATAAAGGTGGTGGGTACACGTAGGGAGGTGAGTTGCAACATACCGTGCGCAGGTTTTTCTTGCCAAAATTCGATGGGTCCTCTAAATGTTCAACGAAATCTTCGGTGGAGAAGTTGGACATTTATTTCCAGCTTAATCATATGGAAGAGTGAGAGGCCATCAAGGTGGCAACACTGCACCTTGAGGGAGAGGCCCATGATTGGTGGTTCCATGGGATGGCCACGCTGGGTCACTTAGTAGTGACATCGTATGCAGAGTTTACACGGATATTGGTGGAGCAGTTTGATAGGAAAGATCCAGAAGATAATTTTTTTGAGATGACCAAGCTCAAGCAAACCAGGAAACCAGAAAATTATATTTCCATGTGTTCATTGACGGGTTGGCATAACCTCTCCATGGGCTAGTCTGATCCATGCTACAGTTCAGGATGCAGTCAGGAGGACCAGATATTTTTAGGATGCTTTGCCCAGGACCATAGCTCCTTTCCCCTAGAGATCGGCATTTCATTCGAAGGGTAAGGACATGAGAGTTCCACCTCCAAATGGGAACCAAGGTCGGGGGCTTTTGGGCGATGATACCCAAATTTACTTGAGACGAAGGAAGCTATGATGTCAAGAGCCATGGGAACTAGGTCATCAATGTGCCGCGGGGAAGGCACATTACATAGAAGTATTCTCCGAAAGTGAGGGGGAAGAAGATTCCTATGAGGGGATAAAAACAGACGTCGGCATTGTAGTGTAGAGAGGGGATCATCCACCACCTCCTCCCCCAGGAGTAGGAGGAGTAGCATTTGCACCCACAGGAGGAGTCTTAGCATCTTTGCGAGGGGTTCTGAAGTATTTGACATTGCGTGTCCGTGGCACCGTTCAGGGACAGCGTGTTTCAGCTCTAGTCGACAGTGGGCCCACTCACAACTTTATTGATTCCCAGCTGGTAGAGAGGGGGGGCATACTGTTATGTATATTTTATTAATTATTAGTTAGATATAGTTATCTTAGGTTTTATTAAGTGAAAGGGCATGATCAAAGATCATGCCTCTTCACCAAGGGACACCATGAGGCTATATTTAAAGCCTCGGCGATTCCCCATTGTAATCATATCTCATATCTCATCTTTTATCAATAATAATATATACTTATTCAAGTTTACCAGAGTTTTTACACTCCATTGGTATCAAAGCCATCGCTCTTCGGGATCTGTGTGATCACCCAGAATTAAGGAATTACAAGAAAATTCCAAAATTGCAGATTTTTTTTAAAACCAAGTGCTTGTGGGTAGCAACATTTGTTTTTTAAAAAAGAATAAGAAAGAAATATAATATATATATATATATATATATATTAATAAAAACAAAAGAGAGAAGGAAAGTAAACATAAAGGGGGAAATAAATTAAAAGGAAAAAAAAATATTTAAAAGAAAATAGTTCCAAAAGAAAAAAAAGTAAAAGTAAAAAGAGATATATATATAAAGAAGTATATATACGTACATGTGAAGACAAAGTAAAAAGGAACAAGGAAGTGTAATTGCTCGTGGTTTTTGGGCCCATGGTAATTGCCCATGTATTAAAACCCATTTCCCCTTTTCAAAACAACGTGCCTTTTCAAAACAAAGTGACTTTTAAAAACAACGTGACTTTTCAAGGTTAACAATCTTTTTCCCCATAATATTATATATATATATATATATATAATTCAAATAATAAAATAATAATTATTATTATTATTATTATTATTATTTAAAATATATATATATATATATATATAATAATAGAAATTATTATTATTATTTCAAAAAAAAATTAATTTAATTAATTAATTAATTTTAAAAAAAAAAAAAAAAAGAGGGAAAAACTGACAGAAAAATATTCCCCACCTCATACACGTTCAATGTCTTCATCAATGTCGATGGCCGAATTCTAGAAGAAATTGGTGGATCTCGAGAAACAGATCAATAATAATTCTGAAGAATTCGGAAAAAGATTAATCGATCTTGAAGGTACAGTTGCAGGACACTCCAACGACATCAAAAAGGTTCATGATACGACAAATCGAATAGAAAGACAAATGTGGCTAAATCATCACGAGGCCACAGAAAAGCATAACGAAGCAATGAACAAGATGACAGAACTCTTCAATAAGCTAAATGATAAGATAGATAAGTTAAGTCAGACACAATCCCCAATATTTCCTAATATGGAACAAAATCAACAAAACAATTCTACAGATTCAGGGAACTCAGAAGAGCATCAGGAAAAGACCGATTCCCCACATCATCAAGAAGATAGTAATGTAGATTTTCAAAATAAACAGCTCTGGAATGCATTTGCTAATCAATATCCTCTTCTTGTTCCACCATTAGCATATCAGCGAAAAGCCAAAATCGAGCTACCCAAGTTTGATGGTAATGAAAAAAATAGCGTTGCATGGCTTAATAAAGCGGAAGAATATTTTGAGATTTATGACATTACTAGTGATGACGAAAAAATTAAGCATGCTTCCATGAAAATGGAAGGAGAAGCATATAATTGGTATATGTGGTGGAAAAATACGACGCTTGCTATCAGTTGGAGGAAATTTAAGGATGCATTCTTCAAAAGGTTTCAAGGCATAAAAGAAGAAAAAGTTTTTTCAACGTTTATCAAATTACGCCAAAAAGGATATGTGGATGAGTACACTAGAGAATGGGAGACCTTGGCAACACGAGTACTGGGATTGTCAGAATCTCGTCTAATCCAGTCTTACATCTCAGGACTTAAAATCCATATACAAGAAGAGCTCGAACTTCATGAAGTTACATCAGTAGAAGTAGCAAGGAAAAAACCAAAAGCTATTGAAAATAAATTTGAAAGATTATCAAAACTAGAAAAAGTATATTCGAGACAAAGATTTCCTCAATCTGAAAATAAAGATGACACAAAATATGTCCCACTCCATCTTCGTGAAGAAGAAAAATCTAGTGTGGAAAAACAAAGAATGAGAGAGGGCAAGTGCAAGCGTTGCGGTGAAAACTGGGACCCTAAGCACAGATGTGCTAATGGAAAAGCGAAAAATCTATACAATTGTGAAGCAAATAATGACACTAACAATAATGATTCATATATAGAAGGATTAGAAGACAACTTAGAGTTCTCTCCAGGAGTGGATGGGGAAACTATTCCGCAAGTGTCATTATCAGCTATGAAAGGCATATCACAAACTCAAACCCTAAGGTTAAGAGGACATATCAATAACAACAATGTAATGGTTCTCGTCGACACTGGCAGTACCCACAATTTTCTAGATTCAACCATGGCAAAAAGACTTAACATATTTACCTTCCCCATGCCTAATATGAAGGTAATGGTGGCCGATGGTAAGAAGATTGAGAAAGTAGGGAAATTCCATAAGGTCAAACTACAGATAAAAAACTTTCATTTAGAATCTCCATTCTACACCATTCCATTACGAGGAGTAGATGTGGTCTTAGGAATTCAATGGCTACAAACTTTAGGTACTTATTCTGCCAACCATCAGAAGCAGTTTATAAGTTTTAAGTGGAAAGGGCAGAAACACAAGTTGTATGGATTCCAAGCCCCAGAAGATCAAGTCGTATCTTCCTCTCTAATGATGAAGATGATTCAAATAGGAGCGCCAACATCTATAGTACAATGTCATCAGTTAGAAATTTTATCTTCAAAAGGGAGCGACGAAGAGTCACCAGAATAACAAGGACTAGTTCGGACACGTGAAAAAGTATTCTAGGATCTACCCATAAAAGTGCCTCCAGATAGGAAAATCAAACATCCAATAGAAGTCAAGACAGGATCCGACCCTGTTGATATCAGATCTTTTCACTATCCAGATCAACAAAATATTGCACTCGAGAATATGCTCCACGATCTTTTTAAAATGTGGGAAGTAAGAGCCCACCGCTCAAGAAACCCAGGCGTTCGTCAACATTGTCCATCGTTACGTATGCTTTGAGGACAAAGCATCTTTAAGAGAGGGGCAATGTTATGTATATTTTATTGATTATTAGTTAGATATAGTTATCTTAGGTTTTATTAAGTGAAAGGGCATGATCAAAGATCATGCCTCTTAACCAAGGGACACCATGAGGCTATATTTAAAGCCTCGGTGATTCCCCATTGTAATCATATCTCATATCTCATCTTTTATCAATAATAATATATACTTATTCAAGTTTACCAGAGTTTTTACACTCCACATACAGATGGAGAGCTTTGATGGATTCTCAGTACTGGTACTAGGTGCCATAAATATGCAGTGTTCCAGATACGTTCTGACATTAGTCGTGACCATGGGGACTTATACAATGATAGATCATTTTTTTGTGGTTGATATTCCAAACACCAATTTAGTGATGGGAGTGTAGTGCTTGATCACACCGGGGAAGGTCACCATAGACTGGGAGACTTTGGATATGGAGTGGATGGAAAAAAAGAGCGGTAAGCATGTGATGATCTGATTCATGCACACATATCCTCCACAAAAAGTTTCAACACACTGGATGGAGGCAGACTTTCGGAAGGGAGATATAGAGTGGGAAGTGGAGCTATGTATTTTAGAGGAAGGGACCACAAGGTAGGAAGTTCACCCAGATGTGTAGTCGATTTTGGATAGGTATGCTATGATTTTTGTTGATATACCTCCAAGACAGCCACCGGATTGGGGATTTGAGCACACCATTGAGCTTGAGCAGGGTATTCAGGCTATGATCACCACACCCTATAGGCATCCCAAAGCCTACAGGGATGATATTGAGAGTGCCATTCACGAGCTCTTAACACTAGGAAACATTATGCCCAGTACTAGCCCATTTGCTTCTTTTGTTGTATTGGTGAAGAAGAAGGATGGCACACTGAGGATGTGCATCGACTACGGGGCTCTCAACAAGAAAACAATGAAGAATTAATACCCAATTCCGCATATTGACGATTTGATGGGAGATCTGAGGGGAACAAAATTATTCTCCAAGATTGATCTTCGGTTGGGCTACCATCAAATCTGAGTGAGGGACCAAGATGTCCCCAAGAGTGCCTTCAGATGTCATTATGGCCATTTTGAGTTTTTGGTGATGCCCTTCGGGCTAACCAATGCACCCGCCACCTTCCAATCTTGTATGAACCACATTTTTCGTGGTTGGTTGAGGAAGTTTGTGCTGGTATTCTTCGATGATATCCTTATATATAGCTGCACTTGGGAGGATCACTTTCAGCACATTTAAGTTGTACTGTGTATCTTGGACGAGCAGCATTTCTACGCTAAGCTCTCTAAGTGTGAGTTTGGGTTCACAGAGATGCTCTATCTAGGGCATATCATTGGTGTGGATGGAATGAGGGTCCATGAGGAGAAGATTCGAGCCATCCGAGAATGGTCAGAGCCAAGGAATGTGACAGAACTCTGGGGTTTGTAGGCATCTACACCTACTATCGGAATTTTGTCAAGGGATTTTCCCAGCTTGTTGCACCCCTCATAGATCTCACCAAAAATGGGGCATTCATTTGGACGAAAACAGCACAGATAGCCTTTGACAGGCTCAACGAGGTGATGAGTAGCTGCCCAGTATTGGCTTTTTCGGATTTCACGCAGCCCTTCATCTTGGAGTGTGATGATTCGGGAGAGGGAGTGGGCACAATTTTGATGTAGGGAGGCCACCCATAGCTTTCGAGAGCAGAAATTTGTTGTTGCATGAGAGGTTGTATCCTATATACGACAAAGAGATGATGGCCATTATGTATGCACTGGTGAAGTTTCGGCAGTACCTGGTGGACAACAAGGTTTGGGTGAGGACTAACCACAACAGCCTCTGGTTTTTCCTAGAGAAAAATTAGTTGCAGGAGAGGCAGCATAAGTAGGTCAGTAAGATCCAGGCATATGAATTTGACATTGAGTATGTCAAAGGAAAGAACAACGTGGTGGTCGATGCTCTATCACGCAGATCGGCAGCATTGTCTCTAATGAGCATAGACATGGACTAGAGGGCTCAACTACTAGGAGAGTACTCTAAGAACCATTTTTCATGTGAGGTGTTAGATGGCCAGGTCACAAACGACAGGTACAGAGTGATGGATGAGGTTATCTACTTTAGGGACAGGATCTTCTTGACTAGGGGTTTTCAGCTCAAGGAATAGATAATGCGTACCTCCCATGACTCACCATTGTCAGGCCATTAGGGACTCACGAAGACCTTCTGTTTTGGTGTGTTTGGTGCAAATATGTACGAAATCACACCAGTTTAAGGGGTGTGGTTTACCCCTTTAAACTATTGGTAACAGGCAGAAAGAGGTGGAGTAAATGAGCATACTATATAAAATAAAAAATCATGCCAATGTAATCTAAAAAATAAACATAAATAAACAGAAGCTTTGAACGAGTCAAACGACACAATAATGCAAACGGTGGCTCTAGGCCCCTCTTATTGAGCACTGGTAATAAGAAGAGTAATAATTTACCCTCTTGCCAAAGGGCCCCTAAATAATGGTTCTAGGTCCCGATACAAAGATGTTTTTATCCCAAGCTTGCCTCGGTGTAGTCTCCCTCTCTCTCTACTATGTGGACTGAGCTTGCTAGGTGGCCAACAAGTGAGTCCCCTCTTTCTTCAGCTCCAGGTCTGTTGGATGGATAAATCGTTCTTGCGGATAAGACAGATCTCCCTAGTATCTTACGATAACTAGCAACAAATAGACAAATTTAAGCTAATTTCTCTAGATTATATTTGATCTATAATTATCTGTAATGAAGGATTTAGGACTTACCTGTAGTCTAGCGCCGATCGTAGTCTTCTTTCCTGTCGCTTTGAATACGTCTCCTTTTTGGATCTGCAATCAAAAACATTAAAGAAATAGAAGCACCTACATAATATAGACTATTTCATAAACCATAATCCTATCTTGATGATTAAGGAATTCAAGAAATAAGCCATTTAAATAAACAACTCATTGAGAAAATAGGTTCCATTTGTATTATCTTTGATGAAAAAAAGAGCCTTACAACCGTGTTCACCTTGATGTCGTACAAGTCCTTCCGGGGTCTGGAAAAAGTGTTTCCACTACTTTGAAAAGCCTTTGCACTCTCTCGACTAACATACACATGAGTGTGTAATCATTCCCATATGATAATCAGTTAAGAGAGTCTGATTTTCTCCAGCAATTCTCCTCAAAAAATCTCAAAGCCTAACTCCCCTTGAGGCTAAACTATGGCCTCAATTTATAGCAAAAGAGAAGAGGTTGCAGCTCCAAATAAGAGGTGATAGAATCCTCTTTCAAGGGATTAAGTTCCACATACCAAGGGGTAGGCTCCTTTAATGGAGGGATGAATGTACATGAAAGGAGCGAACTTTCCACCAAATAATTTCTTCCAAAAGCTTCCAAATTCAACCATCTAGGCTTCCAAATTTTACTTCCGCCTTCACTTTACCTTTTACAAGGAACCACACCTTAAATTAAGAAAAATTATGGCCAGTTCCGCATGTTCTAAAAGCAACAGATGCGGCATTGCAAGTAATACTAAGATAAAGTGCGGTACGAGTATTTTTATGACTTTTATAAGCTTTTCTCTCAATTTGAAGGCTTGGTTTTAGGAACTTGATGTTTGTAGACTTCTAAGGGAGTATTTTATGAGTAATGATGAACCCATACAAACAGTAAAACATCATGGTGACAATTTTAGTGTAACAGGGTCACACACTGCTGGTATTGCTTGGGAAATTTTGGCCAACATAAAAATGTGATCACCCATTCTTCATCTCATCGTGGCTTTATATAGGGGATTTCAAATCCTCCTTCCCTCCCTCGGTACATTATGTATGGTGACCCAAGGGAGAGGTATGATTCCTTTGTGTGCTCCAAATATTCCATTGTGTGCTCACATAGTGTCTAAGGAGGCATTGGTGGTTGTCCTTAGGCGACTTCAAGTAAGGAGTAACTTGTCCTTTGCTTTATGTGGTCTCAGATAGTGACATTTCGCCACTCTTAGGAATGTGCACTTATCAGGAAAAAAGTCGCGCAGAAGGTGCTCTTCTCGAAGGATAATCCATGCAATCAGCATTTAAGACTAGTTCAAATTTTATTTTCCTCAAACCTTTGAGATTTTTAAATACTTTCTGGATCCTGTAATGTCTTCCAACCCTATAAATCCTTTGGCTTGATATTAATTAATGTCATCTTCTATCGTATGATTTTTGAGTGTTAACATTTGGCCCCTAATGTGTGAGGTCTAAGAAGGACTGTATAGCCGAAATACATTATAGTTTCTTTTCTGTATCGTGCGTAGAGAGAGAGAGAGACCTGCGTGAAGCCTTGGGATTGAAAACACCCTGCACCATTTCCAAGAATGACCATGTCTAAGGGATCCCTGCAAGAAAATACAATTTACAATACATAGACAAAATTTCAACGAGGCAGGCATGTCCCATGTTCGTGATGCTATGGCTAGTTAAACAAAATTGACAGATATATTTTTTGTCTGTGTCACTACTATGGTAGTGATGCTGGCGGTTGTTGACGACGACTGTTGACGCCATCAAGGGCATTTTTTCTTTGAAAATATGTGGAATATGGTACCCATATGTGTAAACTTGGTACGGCATATAGTTGTACAATGTACGCATAGGTGTTGGTTGGGACCTTCCCGTGTAAGCATTGTTGACAAAGACTCTTATGGAGGCACAGGTCTTCGATGGATCTAATCAAAGTGCAATGTTTGTAAGGTACGATACCATCTTGACATGAAAGCTTTTATCGTAGTCGAATGTTAGGAGGATCGATGACATCTGTGGACAATGATGTCTCCCATAGTGCCACCTGAGGATGCCCCTTTACATGGAGAGGGGTGATCCAAGGTACCACTTCATTTTTGGAATATAGGTGTTGAAGTCAACAAAAAGGAAGCCTCAACCGAATGAGGGGTTGCTGATATGAGGGATCGAGGACCTGGATGTGGTTGGTTTAACATAGTGTAATATTCCCACTTTAGCACACAGCTAAAGGGAATATTAAATTTTGTTGTTTACAACTAGGAAGTAAATAAATGGGTAAGGAGGCCCATACATTGCAGAAGAATGACTAAAATCCCTCATAATAGGAAAAAGGATATTCAGAAGAGCTGGATTTCATACCCTCAAGTATGAAAAGGGACATTTGCATGAGGACAAGGTCAAGTTTGACCAAGTCAACAGTGTTGGGATAAGAGGTGGAGACCACTTGGAGAGACAGCGCAGTGTGAATGGGAGGAATTTTCCTTGGTGGAGGAAACCCTAAGGAGTGGTACCCATGGGGAGAGAGTTCTCACTTGTTTAAAAGGAGGGCAAGGCAGCCATTGTTTCTCATGTCATGTATTATTGATTTCTTAGTCTGTTCAGACTTTGTACAATCTCTGATGTTTAGCAGAATTGCAGTGCTGCTTAGCACAAGGATATCCTATTTAGGAATCCTTCTTCTTCCAAGAGAGGCCTCTTGAAGGATCATGTACTTCATTCTCCACAGTCTGGCTCAAGGCCAAGCCACCTCCTTCAGCTACAGCGTTATTTCTGCTCAAGTATAATGTTGTGTTGCAAGGTGTTGCAGTGGAGGTCCTCAACACCATTTCCGGAGCTGATTTTCAGAGGAAGGAGCTTCATTCCTTTGGAAGGTTAGTGAGGAAGGTTTCAGAGCTTATTGCAGATATTGGCATTGGGCCAAATCATTCCCTTGCTCCTACAGCACAGTATCCACTAGAGGCTGCGTTATTTCCAGTGATCATTTGCAGTAGGGGTTTTGCAGATTGTTGAGAGGGTGAGATCTTCAGTGATAGGATCATCCTTTCACTTGGAAGATCCATCAGAGGAGGTCTTTTATTTGATGCAGCATATTTAGCTTTCTCCATCCATTTCCAGTTTCTAAGTTGCAGCTACTACCCTGCAACTCTGGCATTTTGTAGATTTTTTATATTTCAGCCAATCCTTCCAGGATTGACTTGAGGTAGTCTTTGGGAGCTGAGATATTCGCTCCCAATGTTGTATGGGCCATACATTTGTATATATGTGTATTTGACATATGTCAGCATGCAGTTGCGCTTATAAAAATGTGCAGTCATAGCTTGTGCACACTTGTGTAGCAGTGTTTTGTCATGATTTATGTACTTGTTTCTTGAGGCTGATCATTGACTATCGTGAGTAACACTTTCCTCAAGATCTTGTATACATTTGTTGCTGCTATAATTAATAAGATGGCTATGAATATTTATCACATTCTATGAGTTGATTTATCACTGCTACTCCATTGTTGTGTTTGCATATTGCTGGGTCTCCAATTTGGGAATATAAGATATTCCTAACATTGTAGATTTTCCCTATTTTGGGATATTAAAGTACTGGTATCAAAGCATAATCTTGGCTCAGCCTATGGATCTCAGCCATGATGCTATCAAGAAAAGAGAAGATGAAGACTCCATTATGTGGAGAGAGAGAGGAATATAGGCTTACAAAGCTTCTTCCAAGATCTGTACAGAGCATTCATGAAGATTTCAAGAAGATAAGGAGGGAGATATGTACAGAGTCTCCAAGAGGGTTTGAAATTGATTCCAACTATATATTTTTTTATGGGGAGTGTGAGCATGCAACCACACCCTATGATGTGCAGCGCAGTCACATGGCTAGTTTTTCCATAAGAGAGAGAGAAGAAGAAGGAATATCGAAGAGGGGAACTCTTAGTGGTTTCTTGCATGAGTATGAATCTCAAACTTAGAAGTTTAGAGAACACATCACTTTTCTAGAGTTTTGCAAGATCAAGGTGAAAAGGAGAAAGCAGCATAATGTGGGTGGATTTCTTCTAACTACCTTTGACGGTTCACCTACTTGTTCAGCCAAATCTTGGGTGGAAGAGCTAGACACCTTTTTGCAGCAACACCATATTTCTGAAGATGAAGCCATCAAAGTTGTGGCACTTCATCTTGGAGGTAAGGCCTACGCATGGTGGATATTTGAGTCGTTTTCTTTGAAAAATGCAAACACTTTCTCTTGTGTAAGGTTTATTAAGACATTGGTAGAAAGGTTTGATGGGAAACTTTCTGCAACACATATGGTGGAGCTAAACAAATCTAAACAAACCAAACCCTTGCATATGGTGGAGGAAACTATACACTCAGATCCACTTCAGAAAACCATAGAAGAGGCTGATATTTTGCATTGTACTTTGCTGGAGGCAAGACCTTCATCTTGTATTATGGCACAAGAAGGCATGGAGATCCCTTTCCCAAAAAAGGATCCATTTATTGTAAGGTTGCCCATTCATGTTCAGGAGACTAAGGGCAACAACGCTGTCATCAATGGATTTTATCTAGCACCTCATGCAGAGGGAAGAGGGGCTCTTCCTCCAACTAGAGGGATTCTTGCATCTTTGCAAGGAAGTCCCCAGGATATCATGTGTGGAGATCAAGGCACAACTCATGTTCTACATGTGCCAGTGATGATGAGGTGTGGAACTATGGAGATACAAGGAAGAGATAGGGAGGATGACCAACATCATGTGATAAGGAGCACACATCCCTGTCTATTTCATGAGGTTGATTCACCTAAGAGGGAGACTGGATTGCGCAGTGAGAGCAAGGAAAAGTCTATCCACTCATGTATGCAGTCTACTCTTGATGATGATGTCTCATTGCAAGAATACATTTCACCAGGGAGGCCACTAGATCAACAGAGGAGGATGGATGCTTCACATTCTGAGGCACCAATCACTGATTTACAGGAGTGTAGACCTTGGGAGAGCTTGGAACAGCACTGAGGGTCTTGGGTAGACCCAAGGAGGAGAGAGGCATACTCTCAACATCATCTTTACCCACTCGCATTTCAGCTTCTACGCTATGGAAGGGGAAGCATGGAAGGGATAGCATCCTTCCAACTTGCATCTTTGGAATTGGGGATGTCAAAGAGGAGGATGACCATATGATAGATGTTCTTCATACGATATCATCAGCGTTGTCACTATGTGGGATAGATCCATATTGGAACTCCCAGTTGTTGGTGGAATATTCCAAGGATCTTTTCACTTGTATGATATTGGATGACCAGTTGCATGAGGAGGGATATTCAGTCAGAGATGGGGTCATCTACTATCATGGTAGGATCTTCTTGTCTAGAGCTTCCAAGCTCAAGGAGAATTTGCTACAAGCAGCTCATGAGGATTTCCTTTTCAGCCCCACTTATTCTATGAGAGCATACCACACCATCATGGAGGGGTATTTCTGGAAGGGTTTTGAGGAGGAGATATATCAGCATATGAGGAGATGCCCAGATCATATGGAGATGGAGGAGTTAGCACAACCAACTCTTTTCCCTTCGAGGATGAGAGGAGATTCATCTATGAGCCACTCCATTTGTATGAGCAAAACATATGGTAAGGGTATTGTTGATTTGCATAGTAAATTGTATATATGTATGCATCTCTTAACCATATATGTACAAGAATTTTCTCAAAGGAGGAATATTCTTCCTTCTAGATGTTGTGGTCCACTTAAGGCCATTACAGATGATCACTCCCTAGGAGGATATGGAGAGGAGATTTATTGTGGAGAACATACTCACCTTGCACAATACATCATTCACTTTCTCCATACTTGTGAGGAGATTGGGGCAGCAAGCAAATGGTGGGGAGGCCACCCATCATTTCATTTTCTATGGCAGTTGAGAGTCAAACTGCATTGGCTCCATTTGAGGGACCATTTTCCTTATCCCTTACTTCACATGGTAGCCAGCATGATTCTCATTATGGTTCCCTTGGTTGATATTGCTATTTCTTTTCTTGGGAGCATGATTGGGGGAGAGACACATTGGGTGAATGTGTCCTTTGAGGGAGAGAACTCCCACACTTTTTGCACTACATGTTCTAAGGGGAGCATGGGAGATGGTATGGCCACCACAGAAACAAATTTGTTTGATTATGGGGTGATCCATAAGATGGATGTGATGCCATATGATGATGATTTCCAACTCATCATATATGGGGATATTTGGGCCAGCATGATTCATAACGTTGGAGAGGAGGTCTTTGAGGATCCCATTTCCTTCTTGCCACTTGAGGGAAACATTATTGCAGCCCAGGATCAGCAGACACTCTACACTTATCTTAAGTGGAGAGGAGGACAGTGTGGGGTAGACTATTCTGTCTAAAAATATCAGATTTTTAGCCCACCTACATTACCGGAGCTCAAGGTGGAGGAGCATTTTCAGGAGTTGCAATGTTGGGAGGTAACTCACTTTGTATGGATGATTTCTTGGGGATGGAAGCTTCATATGGGGATGGTAGATCCCAACTCAAGTCAGACCTCATGCCTCAAGAAGGCCCCTTAGTTTTATATTTGCAGTTGCTTGAGGACAAGCAACATTTGGGAGGGGAGGACAGTAATATTCCCACTTTAGCACACAGCTAAAGGGAATATTAAATTTTTTTGTTTACAACTAGGAAGTAAATAAATGGGTAAGGAGGCCCATACATTGTAGAAGAATGAATAAAATCCCTCATAATAGGAAAAGAGATATTCAGAAGAGCTGGATTTCATACCCTCAGGTATGAAAGGGGACATTTGCATGAGGACAAGGTCAAGTTTAACCAAGTCAACAGCGCTAGGATAAGAGGTGGAGACCACTTGGAGAGACAGTGCGGTGTGAATGGGAGGAATTTTCCTTGGTGGAGGAAACCCTAAGGAGTGGGACCCATGGGGAGAGAGTTCTCACTTTTTTAAAAGGAGGGCAAGGTAGCCATTGTTTCTCATGTCATGTATTATTGATTTCTTGGTCTGTTCAAACTTTGTGCAGTCTCTGATGTTTAGCATAATTGCAGTGCTGCTTAGCAAAAGGATCTCCTGTTTAGGAATCCTTCTCCTTCCAAGAGAGGCCTCTTTAAGGATCCTGTACTTCATTCTCCATAGTCCAGTTCAAGGCCAAGCCACCTCCTTCAGCTACAGCATTATTTCTGCTCAAGTATAACGTTGTGTTGCAGGGTGTTACAGTGGAGGTCCTCAACACCATTTCCGGAGCTAATTTTCAGAGGAGGGAGCTTCCATTCCTTTGGAAGGTTAGTGAGGAAGGTTTCAGAGCTTATTGCAGATCTTGGCATTGGGCCAACTCATTCCCTTGCTCCTACAGCACAGTATCCACCAGAGACTGCGTTATTTCCAGTGATCATTTGCAGTAGGGGTTTTGCAGATTGTTGAGAGGGTGAGATCTTCAGTGATAGGATTAGCCTTTCACTTGGAAGATCCATTGGAGGAGGTCTTTTATCTGATGCAGCATCTTTAGCTTTCTCCATCCATTTTCAGTTTCTGAGTTGCAGCTGCTACCCTACAACTCCGTCATTTTGCATATTTTGTATATTTCAGCCAATCCTTCCAGGATTGACTTGAGTTAGTCTTTGGGAGCTTAGACGTTCACTCCCAATGTTGTATGGGCCATACATTTGTATATCTATGTATTTAACATATGTTAGCATGCAGTTGCTCTTATAAAATTGTGCAGTCATAGCTTGTGCACACTTGTGTTACAGTGTTTTGTCATTATTTATGTACTTGTTTCTTGAGGCTGATCATTGCCTATCTTGAGTAACACTTTCCTCAAGATCTTGTATACATTTGTTGTTGCTATAACTTAATAAGATGGCTATGAATATTTCTCACATTCTATGAGTTGATTTATCACTGCTACTCCATTTTTGTGTTTACAGATTGCTGGGTCTCCAATTTGGGAATATTATATGATATTCCTAACATTGTAGATTTTCCATATTTTTGGATAATACACATAGGCATGTTGGTGAGAGGCGACTGAAACTGGTGATGGGGATTCAATGGCTGGAGGTAAAATTTGTTATTCATTAGTAATTTTTTCTTTTCATAGATGACTAAATGTTTATCCTAGATTTATAGAAACAAAATTCATAAATATTGTGAGTTCTAGAAATCTCAATGTCTTCATCATCCTTAGGATAAATTTTTCACTATTTTACTACTCTATCAAGTCATGGCCAGCCTATCACTCCCAGAACACCAATCATGGGCTCATGCCACTCATTTTCACTATGTTTTTCCACCTCTGACCTTACCACTCTATTTTAACTTGCCTAACCCTTCTACTTACACCTTGGAATACCAATTAGCCTAACCTTTTCCCCTATTTCACCAAATGCCTCAAGCATTGGTAGTCTCAAGCTACCTTTCTAGGCTCTTTAGATAAATCAAAATTAGTAGTTTTGGGTCTACAATGCATAAAGTTTGTCAAAAGCTCTGTTTTACACCTAAAGACCCCAAGTCAAGTTTTCAGAAAAAGGCCAAGTCCAAAAAGCCTCCCACTGGGTCATTTAGGGTTTCATTGGTTATAGGATTGTTTTGATGCTCTGAATCACTGCTTCACATGTGCTAAGAAGATGAAATTAAATGGAAAGGAGGGTCAGTACTTGATTTTCCAAAATCTGATTAAAAAATCCTTCAAAGAAGGCCTCCTTGGACAAATCACAACTTATGCAAAAGACAGCAGCCCATCTTAAACATTTCTGCAAGAATGATTGAGATGGATATCAGAAAAAAAAAAAAAAAAGAGGTAAGGTAAGAGGCTAAATAATCACTAAGGACAACCACAGCAAGAGAGACGCAGCAGGCCTATGTTCAAAGAGAATTAGGGTTTTGAGGACTAATTGGAAAAATAGTGTTGCCAAGCAAGGAGGCATAGGACCAAAGAATCTATATGATAGATCATGTCAGAAAACATAAATCCATACCAACTCATAAACATCATGCCTCCATCATTTTTCAATAATTCATTCCAAGGGCCAAGTCATTTGACACACCTAGGGCTAGTTTTTTCTTAAAAATATGTTTCTGACCAAACAGAGATGAATTTAGAAAAAGTGAGAGCGGTTTTTGTCCATAATAGGTCCAAGAAGAAAAACCTCCTTCATTTTTTACACAGGTATCATGTTTTTGGAGCGATGTCAAAAATACAAGTGTCCTGGGAGAATTACTGCACTGCTGGAGTGACATTGGAAAAATCAGGTTTTCTCATAGTTGGAGTGTCCAAATGACTTTCTTGATGGATCAAAAGACCACTAGACTTAAATATATTTTGAATGAGTTATCATGAGCTCAATTGGGAGTTAAGGAAGGCCTCCACAAGTTTTCTGCACGAGCACTCTGCATTTTTGCACCATCACTCAACACTTTTTGACCAGTCTTGGGAAACTCAACTTTTGACAAGGAAAATCAACTCCAATCAGGGAAAAAATGGTGTATTTGGAAATCATACAGGTTAATATTTCCAATGAGCTATCACGGGCCCAAATAAAACATCAGGAAGGTCATCAAAACTTGGTTGCAAGTGGACCCTTTTTTGGCGCTGCGCTAATCCATGGGCATGACTTCTCAGTGTTGTGCTAATCCACGGGCACGACTGCCCGGCGCTGCACTAATCCATGGGCACGACTTCCTAGCGTTGCACTAATCCATGGGCACAACTGTTGTAATATTCCAAAATTTGCATGCAGCAAATTGGAATATTAAATTTTTCTAATCTCACTTAGTAGTTGGATAAATGGGTAAGGAAGCCCATGCATAATAACAATCTAAATAAAATCCCTCATGGTGTGGAAAGGGATCAAGGTAGCAGCTATATTTTACACTCTCATGTGTGAACAGGGACCAATGCAAGTGGAAAAGGTCAAGTTTGACCAAGTCAACAGCGCAGGTATGAGAGGAGGAGATCATCCACAGAGACAGCACAGTGCAAGTGGGAGGAATATTCCTTGGTGAAGGAAACCTTAATGAGTGGGGCCCAAGGCAAGAAGGCTCACACATGTTTAAAAGGAGGGCGAGGCAGCCATAGCAAGTGTATGCTTATGATTTGATTTTGGTCTGAAGACTATTTTTCTTTCTGCAACTGTTTAGTTGAGATTGTTTTGCTGCTTAACACAAGAATTTCCTGTTTAGGAATCCTTCTCCTTCTTGAGAAGCCTCTTGGAGGAAAGTTCTGATTTTCCTCACATCCAGGGTTGAGGCCAAGCATCCTCCTCTAGCTCCAGCGTTATTTCTGTAGCAGTATAACTTTGTGTTGCAGGGTGTTGCAGTGAGGGTCCACAACACCACTTCCAGCACTTGTTTTTCAGAGGGAGAGGCTCTCTTTCCTTTGAGAGATCAGTGGGGAAGAATTCCGGAGAAATATTTCACATCTTGGAACTTGGAAAAAGTATTCCCAACATCTACAGTGTAGTCATTTTCAGAAACTGTGTCCTTTTTCAGAGTGTTGCAGTAGCAGGGTTTGAACCCTTGCTTGTGAGCTTGTTTCTCAGGGAAAGGGCCAACCCTTCCCCCGGAAACCTTTTAAGAAGGATTATCCTTCATTTTCTATATTTCTAAGCTGTATGTATTTATAGCTTTATTTATACTGTGTTTTCTAGATCTACATCTGTAGATCTAACATTTTGCACTTGTACCTTCATGAAACGCTTGTCGAGTCATTCCTATAATGTGTAAAAGAAGTTATTTCTCATTTTTTCTCCTAGATCTAATGTAATACACTCCATGCATGTTATTTCCATAATATTTCATCATAAACCCTCATAAAATCACGCTTTCTGTGCTTCAGTAAATTCTGCATAAGTAAAGTGATGGGATTTGGGCCTTTTTTAGCCATATCGAGACCGGGAGATCTGTTTACCTTAGCTAGAGTGATTTTTTTTTTCTAAAATTTGGTATGTGAGTCCCAAATGACATATTATAAGGGATACCATCGTTATTTTCCTCTTTTATTATGAAAATATCTTGGAATAACGTTTTTGGGGCTTAATTTGCTGCTTTTCCCCACTTTTTGGATCATAAAAGGAAGTACAAGTTTTTGTTGAGACACCAACTGATGATGATGTATTTCTTGACACATTTCTTGAGTGAATAGATTTTTTTAGCTCCAGAATTTTGTTTACATATTGCTGCAGTCTCATTATTGGGCATTTTCCGGCCATTCTAGGTGTGAGAGGCTTGTTTATCTCACCTAGTTTGCTTGGTTTCTGATTTCCTCTTGGATTTGGATCTTATATTATCAGATATAAGATATATAAGGTTTTATTTAGCATACATTTCTAAAAAATGGGTTTTTCAGGCATGCCTTGCTAGCAATCCCAATTTGGGGATATTACAGTGGTATCAAAGCATGATCTTTGGCTCAGCCTGTGAGATCCAACTATCCGAGGGAGAAAGATCAGAATGATGAAGAGAATGATTTTGATCTCATCACTTTTCAGATCCAAGAAATACCTCCCCAAGGTGGTTAAGCAGATGAAGAGTTGCAGTGAAACTCCTAGAGGGTTTCAATAAAAGGAAGAGCCACGCACTTCCTATTCTCAAAGAGGAGAAGACAAGAGACATAAAGGACACTTGGAATCTGAAATTATAAGTGGATACCTTGCTGAGTACCAAGCTAAACCTAGAGCCTTCAAGGAGACTCTAGCTTTACCACAGTTCATTCAGCTGGAAGAAGAAAGGAGACTCTACGGCCATGGAATGATGAGAGGCAATAGATTCCTACTGTCCACTTTTGATGGATCTCTCACATGTGCAACAAGGGCTTGGGTGATAAAACTAGAGGCTTTCTTCCTACTACATCTAGTAGTAGAGAGAGAGGTTGTAGAAATTGCAGCACTGCACCTTGAAGGTGAAGCAAACACTTGGTGGTTCAGCCATTTGAGCCATGCAAGAGTGTCTACTCTTGCTGAGTTTTCTCAAAGGTTGACTAGGAGATTTGGGGAAGGAAGATCAGAAAAAGAGAGATCCTCACCACCACTTGAGGAAGCATGTACCAACGCTATCACAACCTTGGAGGAACAGCCCTCATGTTCTACATTTGAGGAAGCCAACATAGTTGAGGGAGAAACCCTTGCTCCCACATTTTACCAAGGTATGCTTAAGTTTCCATCTCCTATCATTTCAGCAAATATTATGGAGGGATATACATCATTGCACGCTGTTGATTTAGAGCAGCAGAGTTGCATGTGTTGTATAAGAGCAGTGATGAAGAGAGGAGGACCCATTCTTTATGGGAGCATTCAAATGGCAGCTCCATTCATGAAGCAATGGTGGATGGAATGATAGATGGTAGACATCTTGAAGTGAGAAACACTTTCTCCTTTCTAGATGACACTTTCTCGATGAGCACTCCCCAGCTCAAAGAGAAACTTCTACCTGTAGCAGATCCAGAACCTTATTGGTTTTGGAAGGCCATTGATGAAGAGAAGGTCTCATGGAGAGATCTCATTGGAGGTGCACTTCAACACATCCTAGAGTGCAAGGTTCCTCAACAGTTTGAGGAGGTGTTTTCCTCATCACACTTGGATCTTTGTGGATTCAAGGGGGATACTAATGAGAGGTATTCTCTAGAAGATCTCCAAGGAGTTGCATTTCAACATCCCATGAAATGCAAGAGCAGAAATCTGATTTTGAAGAATGATAGTCTTCCTTGGGAAAGTGCTAAGGAAGGACATGATGGAAGGCACCCACATGTAGATGGATGGGTGTGGATGATGAGCAAGAAGCTAGAAAGCTACTTGCAAATCTATGATACTAGGCAGCAGGAGGCTTGGTTGCGTTGGTTGCTGTTAAAAGAGTTTGGTCATCATCCTCTTTCTAAGGGTATGTGGCAGGATACTTGCATCATGGAGAAGAAAAGAGTTTTGATGCATTGTGTTGATATAACATTCTTCACCATGTTTTCACTACATGATTTGTATGATGGAGGTATGAGGAGGCAGCAAAAAATTTTGTTGCTTGGGTTATTCTTGGGAGAGCAAGGGCAGATTTGCTCTCACTCTTTGCATGATGTTGCAGGGGTAGGAGGTGACACTATCATGGTGCAAAGGGACTACTCCTTGGCCTTAGATTTCCAAGAGGTGCTTCCATCTTGGAAGGGACCTCTTATGTGTAGCATCATTATGGGAAATGCCTTTGACATTGTGCATGTCAAAGAATGGAGTTATGAGTTGGCAAGAACCTATTTGCATGGGCCAACAGCGATGTCACCTTGGGGGTTGGACTTATTGATGGAGTGTCCCTAGGATCACTTCACATTTTATGCACTTGATGAACAAGGAGAAGGTGATAAGTTGGTTTTTTCATCTATTGATTGTCTAAAACAATATTTTCATGCTCTTACCATTTCTATGTAGTGCCTTGCTCCACAAGAGGGCAAGTTTTTCATTTGGCTTCATGGTCAATTTTGGGCCAATATATCTGATGGAGACAGCCATCTCTCATATGAACTTGGGCAAGTATGTTTTTCTTACATGTATGATCAGCGGTTGTACCTAACCATTGATTATTCATTAGCAGACTTGATGATATGCATAAATATCCTTGTATTAAAAAACAACTTGCCATACTATTTTCTAAAGCAACAGTTTGGGCAACTGCGTTGTAACTACATGGGAAACTATTGGTACTCCCTTGCACCACATGAAACCTTTAGTATTTCCCTCATTTTGATGTTGATCATGGTCTCTTTTACTGATATTTTTCTTATCTCTATTGAGAGCATGATGGGGAGAGAGACACATGGGATGGATGTGTCCTTTTGGGAAGAGGATTCTCATAGTTTCTGCATTGCATGTTCTAATGGGAGCATGGGAGGAGATATGGCCACCACATTCCAACACTTGTTTCTCTTTGAGGTGGTCCATGTGATTGATGGGATGTCATATGGTGATGATTTCCTATCCATCACATATGGGATGATTTGGGCCAGCTTTATTTGCAGCGTTGGAGAGGAGATCTTAGGAGATCTAGTCTTCATCTTGCCACTTGAGGGAAATTATTTTGCAGCCCAAGATCAGCATATACTCTACACTTATCATAAGTGGAGAGGAATACAGCGTTGGGTAGGCTATCTTTTCTACCATGTGAAAATTTTCAGCCCACCTACTTTGCAGGAGCTCAAGGTGGAGGAAAATTTTCTAGAGTTGCATGGTGGGAGGTGACTCATTTTGCATGGATGATTGCTTGGGGGATGGAGGATCCACTTTGGGAAAGGTGTTTTCCCAATAAATTTCAGTCTCCATGCCTTGGGAGGTAACTCTTTGGTTCTATCTTTGCATTTTCTTGAGGACAAGCAACATTTGGGAGGGGAGGACTGTAATATTCCAAAATTTCCGTGCAGCAAATTGGAATATTAAATTTTGCTAATCTCACTTAGTAGTAGGATAAATGGGTAAGGAAGCCTATGCATAATAAAAATCTAAATAAAATCCATCATGGTGTGGAAAGGGATCAAGGTAGCACCTGGATTTTACACTCTCATGTGTGGACAGGGACCAATGCAAGTGGACAAGGTCAAGTTTGACCAAGTCAACAACATAGGTATGAGAGGAGGAGATCATCCATAGAGAAAGCACAGTGCAAGTGGGACGAATATTCCTTGGTGAAGGAAACCCTAATGAGTTGGGCCCAAGGCAAGAAGGTTGACACATGTTTAAAAGGAGGGCAAGGCAGCCATAACAAGTTTATGCTTATGATTTGATTTTGGTCTAAAGACTATTTTGCTTTCTGCAACTCTTTAGTTGAGATTGTTGTGATGCTTAGCACAAGGATTTCCTATTTAGGAATCCTTCTCCTTCTTGATAAGCCTCTTGGAGGAATATTTTGATTTTCCTCACATAAAGGCTTGAGGCCAAGCATCCTCCTTCAGCTACAGCTTTATTTCTTCAGTATTATAACGTTGTGTTGAAGAGTGTTGCAGTGAGGGTCCACAACACCACTTTCAGCACTTGTTTTTCGAAGGGAGAGGCTCTCTTTCCTTTGATAGATCAGTGGGGAAGTATTCCGGAGAAGTATTGCACATCTTGGCACTTGGAAAAATTATTCCCAACATCTACAGCGTAGTCATTTGTAGAAACTGCGTCTTTTTTTCAGAGTGTTGCAGTAGCAGGGTTTGAACCCTTACTTGTGAGCTTGTTTCTCAGGGAAAGGGCCAACCCTTCTCCCGGAAACCTTTTAAGAAGGATTCTCCTTGATTTTATGTATTTTTAAGCTGTATGTATTCAAAGCTTCAGTTAGACTAAATTTTCCAGATCTAGATCTGCAGATCTGACATTTTGCACTTGTACCTTCATGAAACCCTTGTCGGGTCATTCCTATAATGTGTAAAAGAAGCTATTTCTCCATTTTTCTCCATTATATGATGTAATACACTCAATTTATGTTATTTACATCATATTTCATCATAAACCCTCGTAAAATCATGTTTTCTGTGCTTCAGTAAATTCTGCATAAGTACAGTGATGGGATTTGGGCGTTTTTGAGCCATATCGGGACTGGGAGATCTGTTTACCTTAGCTAGAGTGATTTTGTTTTGCTCAAATTTGGTATGTTAGTCCCACATGACATATTCTAAGGTATCCCACTTTTATTTTCCTCTTTTATTATGAAAATAGCTGGGAATAACATTTTTGGGGCTTAATTTGCTGCTTTTCCCCACTTTTTGGATCATAAAAGGAATTACAAGTTGCTGCTGAGACACAAAATGATGAGGATGTGTTTCTTAACACATTTCATGAGTGAATATATTTCTGCAGCTCTGGAATTATGTTTACATATTGCTCTAGTCTCATTATTGGGCATTTTCCGGCCATTCTAAGTGTGAGAGGCTTGTTTATCTCACCTAGTTTGCTTGGTTTCTGATTTCCTCTTGGATTTGGATCTTAGATTATTAGATATAAGAGATACAATGGCTAATATTTTTTTCTGTAGCATACATTCCTGAAAAATGCATTTTTCAGGCATGCCTTACTAGTAATCCCAATTTGGGGATATTACAACTGGCGGCGCTGCGCTAATGCAGAGGCTCCTCAAACAAGGAAATAACTTGCCCCAAGGCTAAAATTAATCCTCCAAGTTGCATTCAAAGGGCTGCAGAAGAGTTAAATTTGGTAGGTGGCCTCTCCCCCTTGTCCTCCAAGCAATTTTCATAATTTGGTGTCTATGAAATTATCAAATGCTAGTTGTGCAAACCCTGGGTCTTAAATGCAAAGTGAGCCTCTGTTTTGACCTCCTTGAAAAAAGTAAGTGTCTTTCGAGAGAGAATGAGTTAGGGTGTTTGTAAAGTAATTTTCAAGAGAAGCCAAGTTGAGCTCTAAAAACAATCATACACTTGCCTCCATATCACTCATTTGTAAAGGTTTCCACCATCACCATCTTCATTTTTCTCCTCCAAACCCTAGTTGGTCCACAAACATCTCCTAGCACCATGTCAGGGGCAGATGACAGAGAGGAAGAGTATGACACTGAGAAAGAAGACAGTAAAGAACAAAATAGCAAGGAAGAAGATAGTCATGACAGTCATGACAAAGATCAGCCTCTCAGTGATAATGACAAAAATGATAATACAGAGGCAAAAAATGAAGAAAGAGGCAGTGAGCATGCAAATGATGAAGATGGTGACACTGGGGACAATGCAAGAACTGAAGACAACAAAGACACCCCAGAAACAAGCCTAAATGATGAGAAATATAGCAAAGGAGAAAATGTTTAGAACAGCCATGAGGGTAATGAAAATAATAAATGGGCTCATAGTCAAATTTAAGATCACAGCAGCAAGGGTCAGTGCTATGATGGAGACACTAAACTCACTATTTTCTCATCAGCATACTAAGGAGGGCCTAGACTAGTGTTTTCTACCTCCAAAATGCCAGGGACCATACCCTCCACCTCAGCTCCAAAGATTTACAAAGGCAAACAAAAGGTGAAAAGAGGTAGGAAAGGTAAGAAAGAGCTTAAACAAGAGTCTGGCATCATTGACTTGGATAGTGAGAATGAAGACAAGGAAAAGGCTCATAGCATACTCCTTCAAAGCCAAAAAGCAAAGATTAAAGACCTGCAAAGGAGTCTTTGCATGGCACAATACATCATTGATTACTACAAGAATGAGCACAATTACATGAAGAAGATGAAAAGAGACCTTGGCTTACAAAATAAAATGACAAAACACTATGCCTTGAAAAACAAGCTCACTAGTGCCAAACTCAAGGAAGCCCTCAATGAAATTCAAAAACTAAAAGAGGTAAAAGACCAAGCTAACTTATTCTTGTCACAAGCTTCTCAACAGGTCTCCCAAATTCCATGAGGGAGGCATCCACCAAATTTGAGGAAATTTGGACAAGTTTTTGTTTTTTGATATTTTGAAGGCCTATTAGCACAGCGCCACTAGTGCTATGCTAATCGCTAGAGCATCCTCAGAGGTAAAACTCAGAATTTTTGGATTTCTCATCACTATTACACTTTTTTCAAAAAAATTTAGAGAAATCAGAGCAGTTTTGACCCCTCAAAAGGTCAAAAAACCCCTCATTTTTCACCTTTCTGCCTCTATTTCAGGCCTGGCGCTGTGCTAATAGAACTGCTGGTATTTTGGAAATTTTAATAGGATACAAGAGCTGTATCAGAAAACTATAAGAATTTCTGGAAAGTAGACTCATCAGGCTTTCCAACGAGCCATCACGGAGCAAAATCCGACATTGAGAAGGGGTCCAAAACTTGGTTACAAAAGTACCTATTTTCTGCCTGAAGTGGCGCTGCGCAAATGGACTATGGAGTGTGTTTTTGGCCAAAAGTCAACAAAACACACTCATTTATTGTAAAATAATATTTTAGTGTTTTTTGAGGCAAATCACTCTAGAATTAGGTTCTAGAAGTTATTTTGGCATTTATTCCATGGGATATTTTGTGCCTTGGGCCTTGCATGGTCTCTTGGGCATTTATGACATTTATGAGTGATTTTGACATTTTTCAACCCTATCTAGGGTTTTTTCCCTCCTTTGCTAAGTTAAATAGAGCATGAGGGATTCATTGTAAATGTTGGCATTTGATGATTTTTTAGAGCAATACATGGTTTTCTTGACCTTGAAGAAGAAATTGGTTTTGTGGAGTTGCTGAATGCCTTGTTTTGATGAATGATGAAGGAGGATAGCTTGCAGGATCCCTGAACTTGGTTATTGGTGAAGTGCTTCTCTCTTATGTTATTTTTTTCTCATGTTTTCATTATGTTTCCATCCTTCTATGCTGCAGTAGAACAGAAGAGTATAGGTTAAGAAATGTTCTTTGAAGCACCTTAGTCCTTCCTGTTTCTATTGTCTTTGTGTTTTCCTCTGCTTGGTTTGTTTACGGAATTCTTAGCTACTCCTTAGACCTCCTATGCTTGTTTATTCCATGAATGGTTAAATAAAATAGTTTCAAATATGTTTTATGGTTAGCCCTGCCTATTTGATGCTATTCAAACTTTTTTTTGGAATCTCTCTTTGAAGTATTACTTGTTAGGTTTAGCCAAAGAGGCCATGTTTTGATCATGCCCATTGTCCATGCTTGAGAAGTTGCCTTAAAGTTATTTGTAGCTTGATCATTGATGTTTAGGCGTTCCCTCTTCATTGATTAAAGTTACTTGTTATCTTGAATTTTTTCTAAATATTGAAGGTGAAATCACTAAGGGTTAGATATGTTTATTACTTTCTAGGGTTCACTGAATTTTTCATCTTGAATGCTTGTTTGCTTAAAGTATAACCTAAGAGCTATTCTTCTGCGCTGCCTTATGATTATGAATTGTTCATCTTGATTTCTTTTTTGCTTAAAGTATAATCTAAGAGATATTGGTCTGCCCTGCCTTATGATTATGTTCTTATGTTGATCATGTATTTGAGACATATTGTTTAAGAGGTATTTGTTTAAGGATTCTTTACTGCCCTTAGACACCTACTTTGTTCACCAACTTATTGTTAATTCCACTTCACACATACCTTAAGGATCCACTTGACCAAGCTATATTTTCCCTATTATGTTGGGTATGTGTTATATTCTTTCCAATGGGTAGTCCACGCCCATGGTTTTGTGCATGGTTTTGCACATGGTTTTTGGGTACAATGGTTTTCGGCCCTTGGTATTTTTGTAGATCTGGTCAAGGGAACTACGTTTATGTTCTAATCTAGGGTTAATGGATTAGGGTTCATGTATGCTTCGGCATGTATATATATTTGTTGTAACACTAAAAGGAAAATAATGAAAAATCAAGCTGGTCATCCCGATTTGGGATCCAGGGGAAAATCTCTGTGTTTATCTGTTTTATGTTTTATGCTCTTACTATTGTTTATTTTCTGTTACAAGATTCATGTGTAGATAATTTCTTTTCAGGGTTAAAACCTACATATTATTCATCTCGTTTCATTTTTGAGATATCCATGACTTTTATTAACTCCATAGCCCAATGATTTGTAGACATCTCACTCCTCCTATTCTACTTGACCATCTTACCCAACCAAACAAACAACAAACCCTACACTTAAAAACTAACCTAAAATCAAACCCTAATAGAAAAATTTTCACATCCTTTGCATACAATAGAGAGAGCCCTCTCTGAATCCAGGAAGGCTAGGTCCTAGGACTCCAAAGACTAGTTTCATGTTACACTGTGCATTTGGTCTACCAATATGCTAAATCACGAGACCCTAACAAGAGTATACTTAAGCAGCTCGGCAGCAGTCATAGTTATTTCTGAAGGGAAAAATCCCTGGAGTCGATAGGACTTCTAGGGCAGGTGTAAACCGGCTATGAATTTCATGATGGTTTGTGTGTGGGGGTGTAATACTCCGACCAAGGGTTTTCAGGGATTGTTGCCATGGGAGAAAAGATGAAATGAGAGGGTGAAGGGACGAAATGCACCGTTTGTGGTTTTTTACACTTACCAAAAGAATAAAATAATGGGGTTTTGTTTGTACCATTGTTTAGCCACCTCATACATCAATGAAAAGAGCAGCCAAGATACAAACCGAGGATATTTACAAAGATGGCAGGGTGAGTAAGTCGAAAGAGTCTTTGAAAGGAAATTTTCTTAAGACATAAGCGCAGATGGGGGACTTGATGTGTAGCATAGCCTAACATAAAAGCCACATTCAGCATAGCGGAAACACAAATAAATCAAGCATTGGTGGGCCATTCCATCGGCATCAAAAGAAGGCGAAAGGACAGGAAGGCTTACCCCCGGAGAAGGTGACGTCACTCGATGGCGGACTAATTGCAAGTGTTCCATGGGGTGGTAGAATGGATCATAAGGCCCTTATGAACCCTGCCGGAATTCTAAGTGGGCCCATCAAGAAGGACATCTAGTGCAAGTAAGTAAAGGTAAGCTAAGTCTAGGGAGGGTGGTATGAAATCGATACATGCTTTAACCCAGCACGTGGATCTCACCCACCTGGATCCTGATAGCCAATAACCTATCACCATTGTTGACGTCCTTACGATGTCATCCCTACAATTTTCACCCTCGCCTCGTGTTCCTCAAAACTCCGTCTGATATAATCTTGTTTTACTCCCACACCGGGTAAAATATGTGTTTTTCATGGGTCTGTCGTGCAGCGAAGGTTAAATCTCTAGTGCCAAATCGTTTTCAACCCTGCATCGCTTTCCCCATGGGCTTCTTCATTGTTCCCAGGTATTTAGCGATTTCTTCTTCCCACCATTTTCCTTCTATTTTTGTTGTTCAAATGGTCATGGAGAAAACGAAGTCTAGAAAGTCTGAGCCTGAAACCCCACAAGCCCATGATAAGTTGGAACTACCTTGACTTTATTGTTGTTGCCCTGCATTGACTTTTTTCTGGACTGCGTTGACTTTTCTGGGATTGACTTTGAGTTGACTGGATGATTTATTTGAGGACTGTTGTGACACATTTTGGGTTGGCCGACCAAGAATACTTTGTTGGTTGAAGCATCTTGCTGGCCGCCTTAACGCACCAACACATTCTCCTGCTTCTGGTTTGTCTTCTATAAATCCACTAGTATGTTCTATCAGCATTTTTTACTTAACTTTTTATGTGATTTCTATTATAAAAGTAAAGTTGCATCAAGCATAGAACATCTACAAAAATTTACATGGTTTCAGAGCTGAGGTGAAGACAAGCCCTAACTTATAGCAATCACCAAAAGAGAAAAATGAGTTCCACAAGTTATGGCTTCAAGGAGGATGACAAGCTAACTAGAAGGGATGACTTCCATGCTTGGAAGATGATATTAGATCTCAAATTAGAAGACCATGATCTCATGGACTATGTACTGGGTAAGATACAAGAACCTCCATCCACTGCTACTGTTGCTGCTAAAACCAAGTATAAGAAGGGGGAGATCAAAGCAAAGCTAATGATCAAGGAATCCATACATAAAAGTATGGCCTACATATCTGAGCTAGGCGCATCCAAAGAGATGTATGATAAGCTGATACAAATGTTCAAAGTAAAAAATGCAAACCAGGTGTTATTCTTCAAGAATCAATTGAATAATCTGAAGAAAGGCAGGGATGAATCTGTCCAAACATACTTTCTAAAACTGGCCGAGATCAGGAACAATTTGCTGGCTATTGGGGAGACAATAGCTGATCGTGAGATGGTACTCACCGCACTTGGAGGGCTCTCATATGAATGGAAAGTATTCAACACTACCATTCTCAATAATAATACAATTCCTAACTTTGATGAGCTACTTTCAATATGCATGCAAGAAGAGACAAGAACGAAGGAATACGAAAATGACAGAAATGCTGCATACGCTGCTCATTCTAGAAAGAAGAACTCTGGTGGTCCAAAGAACAAAGGAAGAGCAGGGGCCCAAGGAAAGAAGGGAAAGTGTTTCACTTGTCATAGGCGTGGTCACTATGCTAGAGAATGTCCTTTCAAGAAGGATTCTCTCGATAGTGATGACAACAACAACAACCGGAGGAATGGAAATCAAAGAAACAACAGGTCCAAAGGAAATAGGAAGGCTCCCTCTAGAGGAAACAATAAACCTTTCAAAAGGTCTAGAAACTCAGGTATGAGCTGGAGTCAAATGTTGTTGATAAAAGAAATGAATACATTCTTGTATCTTCCCTCTCTGCTGCATCCCTGCCCGACACTATGGATGTCTGGCTGATAGATAGTGGTGCCTCAAGACACATCACTGGGTTCAAGGAAGCACTCTCTGACATGGTTGAGAAGGATACTAATCTAGAAATTATTCTTGGAGATAATGCCACATATCCCATGAAAGGGAGAGGGACTGTGACCCTCCACTTGTCTCAAGGACAAGTTCTACATTTTCAGGATGTATTCTATGTGCCAAAATTGAAGAAGAACCTTGTGTCTATATCAGCCATGGAAGACAAAGGTTTCAATGTGTCATTCATTGATGGAAAGGTGCGCATGTGGAAAAATAATCTCAAGGAAGCTATCGTGATTGGTTTTAGAGTTGGAACACTCTACCAGGTTGAAGGAAGTCCACTGGGAGCTATGACATGTGATACTATCTGACAAACTGAACTATGGCACCGGAGGTTTGGACACCTTCATTACAAGGCCCTTCCCGAAGCAAGGAAGGTGGTGACAGGGATGCCTAATTTTGGAAATCATCATGAAGGTGTATGTAAGGGTTGTGCCGAAGGAAAGCATACAAGGGGACCTTTCCCCTCAAGTGTCACAAAGACATCTGGTATTTTGCAACTAGTCCATTCTGATCTATCTGGTATGCTACGTGTGACATCCCTGGGAGGATGCTCTTACTATATGACATTCACTGATGACTTCTCCCGCAAAACCTGGATATACTTCTTGAAGAAGAAGGATGAGGCTTTCATGTGCTTCCGTACCTTCAAAGCCTTGATGGAAAATATGACAGGGAAGAAGATCAATATTTTGAGGACCGAAAATGGCACTGAATATGAGTCAAATGAGTTCAAGGAATTTTGCAGAGAAGCTGGCATTAAGAGGGAGACTACTACTGCCTATACTCGTGAGCAAAATGGTGTTGCTAAACGAAAGAACAGGACCATTGTGGAAGTTTCCCATGCCATTCCATGTGACCAGGGTCTACCAAAGTTTCTGTGGGTAGAAGCTGTGAATACTGCTGTATACATTCAAAACCGATGCCCTCATTCTGCCTTGGACTCCAAAACTCCCGAAGAGGTTTTCACTAGTAAGAAACCTAACGTCTCACATTTTAGAATTTTTGGATGTCCTGTTTATTTTCATGTGCCAAAAGAAAATAGAAGTAAGCTGGATGCTTCTGGGAAGAAAGGAATGTTTGTGGGCTATAGGGAAACCTCTAAGGCCTATAGAGTCTATGTACCTAGTCAAAGGGAAGTAGAGATATGCCATGATGTCACTTTTGACGAAGATGCTTCCCTGAAGAAAGTAGTAGATCTTCCGAGATTTGAGGAAAATCATGAAGCAAGGCCTGGAAATCAAGAAGAATCGCGGGATGAGACAATGCCTGATGTTGAAGGACCAATGGACCCAATCGATCCATCTCCTTCACTGAGAAAGAGACCACCATGGCTCAGGGACACTCTCGAAGATGCCGAGGGACAGCTGCCCCGAGGGGGACATTCCGAGAAAGCAAGAAGCAGTGTAGATACCAAGGGTATCTGGCTACCATGAGTATTATTGTACAATCTGAACCTGGATCTTTTAAGGAAGTCGTAAAGCATCAAGTCTAGAAGGATGCTATGCACGAAGAATATGAGTCCATAATGAAGAATGATGTCTGGGATGTGGTTCCAAGACCGAAGGACAAATTAGTTGTCACCGCAAAATGGATTTACAAGATCAAGCATGGATCTTGTTGATCATGTCAGCATTATGTTAAATTTTGACAAGCAATCCCCTTTAAACCCCCTTCTTCTGGCCTAAAAAATCTTTTTTCCGCCTATCGTTCCCCTCCTCTAAACTCAAAATTGCATAAAAAGGGTCGAAATCACACATTTTAACGCATTTAAGGCCTAGCACCTTTCAGCCCTAGCCCCCTCAATTTTTTTTCTCCACATGACCTGGGCGCTAGACCAAGCGCTAGCCCGGAGAGTGCTTATCGCAGATGGATATCGGGCGCAGTATTATCCGTCGATCTGTATAGATCGGACGGCCTTCATTGATTCGCGTCGCGCCCATGGCCCAACCCGTTGACCGCTCCAATCGCCTGTCCACCGTCCGCTCAACCGGAAAATCAACGGTTAGCGGCTCACCCGCCCTTGTGGTCCCCGCACCCAAAAGCACTGTTCAAAAACCGGTGGTATCCATCACACCACCTTTGGAGGGCGGGTGGTATTTTCCATTTCGGAGCGATTCCACTCATCGCACGACACGTAGCTTCGTCACTATTTCAAAACCACCCCCCCATCACGCATTATCGTTCGGCATTTGACCCGGCGCGATATTCATATCAACCATCCGATCTGGGGCTCTCCATCCAACGGTCATCGCACCCCAAAGATGCACGGAATTTAACCCAAGGTATCCGTACCCCTGGCCCGCCAATCCGTCGCCGCCCGACACGTCCTCAGCCGTCGATCTCCTCCTGAGATCGGACGGTCCAGATTGCTTGCCTGCCCGCCATCGCCACATGTCCTCTGCCACATCACCATTCCGCGTGTGTTCGTCACATGACCATCCCTTATATATATTCCATTCTAAGGCTAATTTCTAAGGTTTTGCATTTAATTTTCTGCATTCTGTCAACCTGGACCAAAGCATTTCTCCGCCATTCCGCTGCGTTTTTCCGCCATCACCATGCATTGTTCCACCATTTCACCATGTTTCGCTGTCATCCTTGCTATCCCTGCTGCATCCAGTTTCCCGTGCATTTGTTTTCTTGATGATTTTGTGTGTTTTGCAAGGTACGAGCGGCGGTAAACCACCATGATTCACAGTCTCAATTGCAGTAACAGAGAAACTCGGAAAGGACCATTTTTCAGAGGCTAGAATTATGGAGAAAGGCCTGGGAAGTTGTTACGACATGACCTACATTAATGAAGCAGGGTTAAACTCTGTCAAAACCCTCCAGAGTCATTCAAAGCGCAGATTTCTCTATCGGAGACATTAATATTGCAAACAAAGAGTATCAGTTAAAGGTAGAGAGTTAAAGGCGTGTAATTGAAGATTTTGGAGCCTTAACCTAACCATTTGAAGGCAGAGTACCAGATCGAAGACCCCGTAGATTACTCAGGAGGTCCAATGCACAGAAAACAATACCCTCAAGGTTTCATTTCAGCAGAATTTTCTTTCCAGGGAAGGACGGACTATCCATGTCGTTTTTATTTCTCTACCGTGTTCCTGAAGAGACTTCCACCCAGTGCATTTATTTCAGAAAGCAGGCCACAGAGTACATACAGCATTACAGATTCATCAAGCAGTATGGGCGTGCACGTTTTTTCCATCCTGTCTTAATGATGCAAATTAAATGTTCATCATCCATTTCCTTTACTAGGTTTTCTTTTTCTTCTATAAAACGCCCCAAAAGAAGATTATTCAGGGTTCCAGATCTTATCAGAAATTATGCAGTGAGAGAATTTTTGTATGCATTTTGTAAAAACTCTTATATAAATTTACAGAGCCCATTGGGTTTCAGTGAGGAGGAGTTCCGTCTTTAAAGAGGATTCTGGTCTTTGGTGTCTCACAATGTGTAACTTTCTCTTATATGTGTTAATTTAATTGCTCATTTCGTTTCATCCGCCTTTCTTGTATTATGTTTCTGGAATGCGAGTGGCTCACTGGTTTTTGGTATGGATTTATCCTAGTTGATACCCGTGCTCGAACTAGTCAAGCGCTTTAAATATGGCTCAGGAATGATATATTGTTTCAATATTCATTTCAATCATATTTCTGCTATATTAGTTTCTTTGGGAGGTTATTTTTAAAACGCTATTGTCATGTATGGATTCTTAAATTGGTAAGCCCATTACATGGTGATATTGTGTATCTGGATATCATCTCAATGACAACTAGTATTCTCTTAATCTTTCAAACAGAGCAAACACCTTCTGATTATCTATTTCTATGACATATATTTTGAATTAGCCCTCTTTACAGTAAGCTGCCTCTGAATTGTCTGATGCATTTGTATTAGAGTTCCTCACAAATTGCCTCTTCAGTACTCCTTTTCTTGTGTCAGTTTCTGAAGGTTTTGGTCCCATTCAAATTAATATTTCTTGTTTTCAGAAGATAGCATGAGAGCCTTTTTTTGATAACTTCCCCTGTTATACCATACTCTCCTTGCTATATAAAGATGTCCTAGGCACTGGTCTTTCACAACTCAAGGTTGTCTCTAGGAACCACAACAGATCTGATGGAAGTGTTGAAAAGTTCAAGGCAAGATTTGTTGCCTGTGGCTTCTCTCAAAAGGAAGGAATAGACTATGATGACATATTTTCACCTGTGGCACGAGATACCACCATTCGATCAAAAATAGCCCTTGCTGCTACGCAAGGATGGAGTCTTCATCAGATGGATGTCAAGACCGCTTTTCTGCATGGTGCAATAAAATAAGAGGTGTTTGTAGAACAACCTTTGGGGTTTGAAGTCCAGGATCGGGACACACATGTCTGTAGGTTGAAAAAATCCCTCTATGGGTTGAAGCAAGCACCCAGAGCTTGGTACGAGAGGATAGATAGCTACTTGATGAAGTTGGGCTTCACTCAAAGTAATGTTGATCCGAACCTTTACTTCAAGGTTGTCCAGGGGAAGCCTCTCATTCTGGTGTTGTATGTGGATGACCTCTTCCTGACAGGTGTTGACCCTCTCATTCATCAATGCAAGAGGGAGCTCGCTGCTGAGTTCGAGATGAAGGACCTAGGACTGATGCACTACTTCCTAGGCCTTCAGTTCTGGAAAAAACCTGGAGAGATTTTCCTTTCTCAAGGAAAATACATTGTGAAACTTCTGGAAAAATTTGGTATGGTGGACTGCAAGTCTGTGTCAACACCAATGGAACTCAACTTCAAGAACTTGAGTGGCAGTGTTGCTGGGCCCATATTGGCAAATCCTACTAAGTATCGTCAACTCATAGGGGCCCTGATGTTCTTAGTGAACACCCGTCCAGATATATGTTTTGCAATGAACACTTTGAGTCAACAAATGGTTGAACCTCATCACTTTCACTGGGTTGGTGCTAGGAATATTCTGAGATACCTTCGGGGCACAATAAAACATGGGCTGAGATACACTGTCGGGAGTGTGACACTCCATGGATATACTGATGCCGATTGGGTTGGCAGTGTGGTGGATCGTAAGAGCACATCGAGATGTTGCTCCAATATTGGTTCTGCTTCGATTTCATGGATGTGCAGGAAGTAGAAGTCGGTGGCTTTGAGCACCGCAGAGGCCGAATACATTGCAGCAAGTATGGCCTGTTGTGAAGCAGTTTGGTTGTGAAATCTCTTTGGTGAGCTGTTTGGACATGTGCTAGATACCACCGTGATACTCTGTGATAACCAGAGTGGGATTCTCTTGACCGAGAATCCTGTGTTCCACGACCAATCCAAGCATATTGATATCAGGTACCATTTCATCCGGGATATGGTACAGCGAGGCATCGTAAGGCTTGATCATATAGGAACTGATGAGCAGGTCACAGATATTCTCACTAAGCCCCTGGGGAAGGTTAAGTTCCTAACCTTCCATGAGAGACTTGGTATCATGGAACGACCCTATGATGTGGGTCCTGTTGGACGATGAGCTCGAGGAGCTCTAGGAGGATTTGGGGACAGCTTCTCGGAGCTATGAGAAACCACAAGGCTAGGCTTGCCAAACCTTGTTGGTGTGCTTGGACCCCACTGTTGTGATTATTTAGTTGGTTCACCTCTCATTATCTGTGCCCCGTATGCATCCTACCCATTGAGTTCAGGGCTCATGGGAAGTACCTCTCATTTGGCCAATGAGATGGGAAAAGCTAGAGACTAGTAGCAAAGACTGATGGACGCATCAGAGATTTCCGTACTCTCTATCTAGGATGGCACGGTCCAACCACTTGATCTGGGATCAAGTTTAGTGAGGTCTGGGACCTCTGCCTGACTTCGGGTCAGATGAACCAACTTTGGGTTGGTTGGATACTCTTTATGAGTTTGATAGAGGTTTCGAACCTCTGGACTGATTATGTCAGTCGGGGGATGATGTCTTTGTGACTGACCCACTTCTGTTCTAAAATAAAGAGGCCAGCAAAGCAAGTTACGGCGGGATGACGCACGATGTTTGATTGCACTGGTGGATGGAGTTCTCCCTAGTTGAGAGGGAGTGTTAAATTTGGACAACTAGGTCCAAACTCCATCTTGTGATGCTCAGATAAAGATTCCAATATTTGTATTGGATTCCTCTTTCGGAGAGGTGTAAAATCGATATAAAATTGATTTTAATCTGATGAGCAGAACATTTATTTTGAATTTATTATTTATAATAAATTTAAGTGCGGGTCGGCCTTAAGGTTTTACACCCCCAACAGATGTGTCACACACCTCAATGATGGATATAAATACAGTCAACGTTGGAGAGCATTTCACTCACTCAACATCACACATATTCTCCTCTGATTATCTATGAGCATCTGAGAAGTAGTTTCATCTCCCACATGAGAAGAAGGACAAAATCTAATGCAACAAAAGGACGAAATTTACCGCAGCAAATTTTCTGCAATTAGGGTTTCTGGGGAAGTTTGACCAGCGTTGAATTTGGTCAACGCATGGTCCGTTTGAGCTGAAATTTTGTGGAGAGTTCGATTTTTGAAGGCCGTAATCATTGGCCCAAAAATCGAGGTCAAAATGTTGACCAAAGTTGGAGCTGCGTTGACTTTATTCTTGCTGCCCTGTGTTGAATTTTTCTGGACTGCGTTGACTTTTCTGGGGTTGACTTTGAGTTGACTAGATTATTGATTTGAGGACTTTTGTGACACATTTTGGGTTGGCCGACCAAGAATACTTTGCTGGTTGAAGCATCCTGCTGACCGCCGTAACGCACCAACACATTCTCCTGCTTCTGTTTTGTCTTCTATAGATCCACTAGTATGTTCTATCAGCATTTTTTACTTAACTGTTTATGTGATTGTTGTTATAAAAGTAAAGTTGTGTCAAGCATAGAACATCTAAAAAATTTACAGGAGGAGATCAAGGAAGAGGTAGAGGTACAGAAGAAGGTAGAGGAAGAGGAAATGTAGAAGGAGGAAGAGGTAGAAGGGAAACTGGAAGTCCCTTTGGATTCCCTATAATAGATGAAGAGACTAATGCAACTATAAAAAATATCTCACCCTCTGTTCTTCGAAACTTTCATGGACTAAAAAGTGAAGATCCTGAATTTGAAATTCTATGTAGAACCTATGATTACCTACAAGATGCTCAGAAACTTAAACTGTTCCCTTCAACATTGAAAGTAGCAGCATTAAAATGGTTTATGATTTTAATCACTAGGTCTATTAGGACATGGGATGATATGAGAAAATAATTTCTAGACAGATATTTGGATTACTATATACCAGTCAACCATAAGGAGGAAGTGTTCAAGATGATGCAAAAAGAGGATGAAAATCTGGAAGTTTTGTTGGAAAGATTTAACTATAACATCAAGAGGGAAAAAATGGAAAACTTAGACCAAGATACTTAAAGCTCTTTTGTTGAAAACAATTAGGGATGAATGGATAGATATCCTTAATATGATGGGGAAAGGAGACATATCTCAACTTTCATTACCTGATATAGCAGAATTATGTATTAATCTTTCAAGAGGAAAATCTAAGATTCTAAAAGGACCAAGAGACCTTGCTCTTGCAAGGGCAAGCAAATCTGCAGCTGGAACAGTAAGTAGGGCAGAAATAGGGAATATGCTTGATGAATTCAAAACTGAAATTCTAGGGAGTCTTAGTGAGAAAATAGACGCCCTTAAATTACAAAACAAGCAGAAAGCCAAAACTGATGCCTTAGAAATATTTTTTCCCAAATGTAGGAAGAAACATGCCTTAAGAGAGTATCCTTTGGATGAAAAATTAATAGATACCTATGCAATTTCTTCAGAAAATCATGAGACCAAGAATTTTCCTTCAATCCCTGGTCTTAAAGTTGTCTTCCAAGAAGAAACAACCACAAATTCCACAGAATCTCTTAATTTTATCTCTAGAAGACCTTGGCAGGGACCTCAAACACAAGGGTTTAGTAATCAAATTTATAATCAACCCCCACCTAATTGGAACTCTTAGCAACAACCTTGGCCCCAATTTAAAAATCAATCTCATCCTTAGGCTCAAGGAGCACAAAATCCTTATGGAAGGTTCTCCCAGTATTATCAATATCCACCATCTTATCCATCATATCCATCATATCCATCATATCCAAACTTTCATCCTCAACAAAATCCTTAGCAGAATCCACAACATCAAAATCAAAATCAAAATCCACCACTTCCATTACCATTTCCTCAAAAATAAAATCAGTTACCTTCCCAGCCAATACCAAACCCCAACAATAAAAACCCTCAAAATACATATATGATAGAAGGTCAACAATTTCCAACCTATTTGATTACTCCTTTAGACCTTAATGATGTTAAACTTAGGTCTGGAAGAATTCTTGAAAGAAATAAACCTTCTATATTTATACAAGAACAAAACAATTTTGAGGAAGATTCTCTACGGGTAAATAAAAGTTTTGAAGAAAACACATCTCTTCAAGACCAAAACATTGAAAAATAAAAACAGAAAGAACCAATAATTTCAACTCCTATGTTAGAACAGCCATCAACATCTACTACTACACCTCCTTTTCCTGAGAGATTACAAATTGATAGAGGTGTAGAGAAACAAATTATGATGCCTAAATATGATTTCCTAGATGATTTTAAAAATGTTTGTATTAAGATTCCATTATTACAGGCTATCAAGGAAATACCAATTCTAGCAAAGACAATAAAAGAGTTGAGTATGAAAAAACCAGGAAAAAGAATAAAAGTGATAAAGAAAATACAACTGGTAGGAAAAATAGCAGGAATAATGATGGGAAAGATTGCCATTCCAAAATATCTAGATCCCGGAAATCCAGTTGTTAAGATACATATCAATGGAATTGAAATTCCAAACACACTTATTGATCTAGGAGTAGTAATCAATATCATGAGTAGGCAAATAATGGAAAAACTAAAACTTCCTAATCTTATTTTTACACCCACCCTTCTACAATTAGCAGATAGATCTGTAATCAAACCAGATGGGATATTAGAAGACATTCCAATGTCCTTAGATTCTTGGGAGTATCCTATTATATTAGGAAGACCTCGGTTAGCTACAGTTGATGCTTTCATTATTTGTAGATCCGGTGATATGTACATATTTGATGGTAGTTCAACCAATAAATTCACCTTGTATCGTCCTACAAGAACAATCACAGAATAAGATGATACTCAATGGATTGATGATGAAGAAGATATACAACCTCTCTTCACTATTTCAGAAATTAGTGAAGATATTCAAATTCTTAATGCCTTAGAAAATCATGAATCTTCTTCACAATAAAAACATGAAAAATTCCAAGAATAATCCAACATTGAGTTTTTCTCATCAATACAAATGTATCTTTACTCCATGGAAGAATTTTGTAGCTCTACAATTGAGATATTTCCAGGAAAAACCTTAAACATAAACAAAAACCTAGAAAAATTTCAACATGAAAAGCTAGTCAAAATATTACAGAGACATTATTTTGCATATGCATGGGAGTACACTGATATGAAAGGGATCAACCTTAAGGCTTGCACTCATCATATCTATATAGAGGAAAATTGTAAACCAATCAGACAGCCTCAGAGAAGGATGAATCCAAACCTTAGGGAGATTGTTAAAGAAGAGTTGCAGAAATTGTTAAATGTCAACTTTATTTATCCCATTTCAGACAGTCAATGGGTTTCTCCTTTATTGATTCTACCCAAGAAAAATGGTAAATGGAGGGTATGCATTGACTACCGAGAATTAAACAAAGCTACTCTTAAAGATCATTTTCCTTTACCCTCCATAGATCAGGTGTTAGATACATTAGCAGGAAAAAAGTACTTTTCATTTTTGGATGGTTTCAATGGTTATAATCAAATTCAAGTTGCACTTGAGGATCGAGATAAAACCACATTTACCTGTCCTTGGAGTACCTATGCCTACCGAGTATTACCTTTTGGATTGTGCAATTCACCTGCAACATTACAAAGGGCAATATTGGGAATATTTTCAGATCTAATACATGATTGTGTAGAAGTATACATGGATGACTTCATAGTCTATGGAAACACATTTGAAGAAGCCTTAGAAAACTTGGAAAAAGTTATATAAAGATGTAAAGAAGCAAACCTTTCATTAATTCATGAAAAAAATTTCATGATGTTCACTGAAGGGATTGTATTAGGACATCATATTTCAGGAGATGGGATTAGAGTTGATGAGTCAAAATTTGAAGTCATCTCTAGACTATTAGTTCCAAGTTGCCAGAAAGATGTTAGGATTTTTCTAGGATTTAAAGGATATTACAGAAGATTTATAGAAAACTTCACCAAGATATCATCTCCACTTTTTAAACTACTCTCCAAGAATTTTGAATTCAATTGGAATCCTGACTACCAGTTAGCATTTGAAACCCTGAAAACAAAAATCTCTGAAGCACTGTTGCACTAAAAACTGAATCTGTTGCACTAAAAACTGTCACCCTAACATTCTGCTGACTCTATGAGCTCATTGACACTCATAATTACCTCCTCTGCAAGTCTTACAACCTTTACTCCTCATTTCAAGCCTTAAAACTAGAGGAAAAACCCTAAAAACTCAAAAACCCTAGGGTACGCAGGTAAAATGAAGCCTGCCTGTGTTCCTAGCTTGGGTACGCAGGTAATACACTTCTTACCTGCGTTCCAGAACGTAGTTTTCCCTTGTAATTCCTGTGTACCCTTCTCAAAGTCAAAAAAGCGAGAAACAAAAGTTAAAAATCTGATTTGAGGTCAATTCTAGAAGCTTCTAGATGAGAATTTTTGGGGATGAGTACGCTTTAATAAGGTGAATGTATCCCACACCTTAAGGAACTAATCCCTTGATGTGAGGAGCCTATCCCTTTGAAGGAGGATTCTATCCCTTCATAGGTGGAACCCTAACCTCCTCATCTGCTCTATAAAAGGAGGCATTAGGTAGCCTCAAAGGGAGTGGAAGATTTATGTGTGATTGAGTTGAAGTGTTGTTGAGATTTAGACTTCTTTCTACTAAGTTTTTGAGAGGAAAGATCACATACCTCTATCTGTTTCAGTCGGAAGAGTGCAAGGCTTGTCAAAGTAGAGGAGACTCCTGCTTCGGACCCCGGGAAGGCCTGTTCAACATCAAGGCTAAGGTTGTAAGGTTCTTCTGTTATTTTAAGATTAATACAATCAAGTTTTGTTTTTCTCAATAAATTGTCGTTCGATTGTTTATTTCAATAAGTTGTCGTTTGATCGTTTATTTCATAGATTCCTTGATCACTATGATAGGTATGTTTTATAATTATTTGTCATATAGGTACTATTTAATATTTTCTTGTTTGTGATTGCAGGTTGAAAAAATATGACACTTTATTGCAACAAAAGAACTCTTGTTGCGACGGAAGGATTATTGTTGTGACGGAAGAATTATTGTTGCGACGAAAGAACTCTTGTTGCGACGGAAGGATTATTGATGCGACGGAAGCACTACGACCACAAATAAGCATTTGGATCTAAGGTAGGATCGACACCTTCATAGCATTTACTTGTAAAACGAATATATTTAGAGAAAGAAAAACTTAGTTGTTCGTTTGTTTCTATATTGTCTTCTGACACTAGGGAGATCGATCTTGTCCGCAAGATTGATTTATCCGGCCAACAAATTAGCGACTCCACTGGGGAAAGAACTTGTTTTGATTTTCCTTTATTTTGATTTGAGAAAATTCTTTTTTTCTAATTTTTGATTGATTTGTACGGGCTTGGGTAACTTAGATTTACTTTCCTTTGAAAAGTTTTGAAGTCTTTTTTGTTTTTCTTGAAATTTTCTTGGGACCGCACATTGTTGCAGACCCTGTTAAAAGTCTTGAAAAACTTAAATTTCTTCTTTCAATTTAGTTTAGATTTGATTTAGGATTCTTAGCCTCTACCCAGATCTGTATTTTTCTGTCAAAAAGCCTTGTTTATGAGTTTCTTTCATCAAATTTTTCATCTCATCAATCTCTGTTAAGTTAATTGGGTGTTCTAAGTCTCTTTTTTGAGAAATTCTTAATTTTATTTCCTTTGGTCATTACTTGGAGGTTTGTCTCAGTATTTTCACAATTTTGCATCTTTTTGCTTTTGGGGGGGCTAAATTGTGTATGAGTGTTAATCGCCTTTGAGTGTTTTTATTTTTTGATCTTTGGAACTCTCACCCAATTTTCTTTACTTGCACTTGATTGGTTCTTAGATTACATTAGAATCATCTTGTGTTTGAGAGTTCTCTTGCATAGATCACATTTGCATAATTAGAATTCTCATTTTTAGAATATGAATGAAAAATGTGCATAGATTACATTTGCATACTTTTCAAGTGAATTGTGGATAGATTACAACTGCATAGTTTACATTCTGAAAAATTAATCGTAGATTTAGATCAGTTTTCTTTGATTTGAATTTAGATGTTTTTATGCTTGTTTTAAAAACACAAAAATATAAAAATTGTTTTGGAATTGATTTTCATTAGTTTTTATTGATGAAATTAGTGCATTAGAGAATTTGTTATATTTTCTCTTAGTAATCAATTTTTGCATTATTGGAATTGAATGGAAACTCTCTCCTTACTTTAGTTAGGATTCATCGAATTGAAAAAATTACATTATCATATTCGATTGCATTTAGTTTTGGGTCAGGTCATAACACCATTGGTTTCATATCCATTTACCCGTTTGAGTAGTAACAGCCTAAATAACAACAACGCTTAATTAAAATTCATCTAGTAATTTTTACATTTTTAGGGCTCTTTCCACCAATCTAACTCAAGATTAGTGCTTTGGAATAGGTTGTAGTCAACTTTCCAAAGCAACTAAAACAAACAAGTAGATAAATCTTGCGGTAGGAAATAAATCCAATTGTAATTGGTACAATCTGGCAAGCTTCTCTTAAAGGAGTTAATCACGAGATCATGTCCAAACCTTTGAGACAATCAATTTTTTTTCATTGGGAAAGATAGAATATTTTGTGCGCATTACAAACGGTAAACCTCGGATTAACCATTGTTGAGGAGCCTGGGGTCACTTGTCGGTAAACCTCGGATTGACCATGTCGAGGAGCCTTCAAGGGGATTGAGCTTTATTACTTAGCCCTTGTGCGTGGAATCGTATCGTAGACTGTTGCCCCAGTTGTATTTGTTACTGTTGGTAACCTCAGTGTCCATAAGCTTAAGATTATTTCCTAAGGTGACGGTGAAGGAAAGATCTCACTGTACCTGGAGCAGACGTCGACTAGACTCACTTGGACTCTCTGGGGGGTTCTCTTCACTCGATATGGTTTTGTGAAGAAACTTGTGCCAGTTTTTTTCATTAAGCAGGTTGTCGGGGTAACTGTTCCAACCGCCTTTTCTGCATTAAAATTCTACGATGTTGGATTTCATCACCAACTAGTGTTTTTAGTGTGGGAATCTACTGTTTGTGTGTGGTTTGACTCCTAGATTTGATAGCGCGTGTTAATTTGTTTGTTTTTAATTTTAGAGACCATAGGTGTGAATTGTGAATTTTAATTGTTAGGTGTGAATTGTTAATTGTTAATTTTAGTTTTAAATTGTTAATAAAATTCATTGAAGTTCAACACAATGGCAACTGTTCTGGAATTTACCAACCAAGGAACCCCTCTTAATGAGAATCCTAGTACTTTTCCTTGCTTTGGAAATGTTGGTCCTCCTTATATGGCTACTTTTTCATTACCTGGATTTACCATAGCTTTACCGATATGGTTATTTTCAACTTCGTTGGCCCCGAATACTCCAATTGTTCCACCTCAACTGGATGCTTCACCTCAACAAAGTTCACCATCTCAACATCACCAACCTTCTGTTGACCCTTTACCTTATTCGCCTAATATTTCTTCCTCCATTTCTTCCTCTTCGCTTGGTAAAATCCTTGACGCTAGTAACGAGGTGGTTAAGAAGAAGAAGAAGAAGAAGTAAGATAAGAAAGAATTCAACCAATCAACCATAGCTGTAAGTGTTAGTAGTGTTGAGGAAACCTCCAACATGCATCGTAAACCCAAATACCCTTGCAGGCTTTGTAAGGGTGACCACTTCCTTATCAATTGTCCTGGTATTCCAAAGGTCTTGGAAGTATGGTCAGAAAAATCTCATCAACTTTTTGTTGATCCATCAACCAATGATAGTCAGGTTCCGGGGAAAAAGGGTAAAGTTAGGTTTCCTTGTAATTTATGCAAAGGGAGTCATCAAACTCACATTTTCCCTCACATGGATGAAGCCTCAAAATTATTGGAAAACCTTACTGTTCCACAGCAATAATTTCCAACTGGTTACCGTAAAATTTCTCCCAACCTATCGTCAACTGACGGAGTGATTGATCTAATTTCAAGTACATTTGATCCCACTCTTCCATTGGAGAGTGAAACTCATATCACTCAAGTTGACGATCCATTAGTTGATCAAGTGGTCGATTCGATTTCACATTTGGTCAATCCCATTCTCCCTATAGAGAGTGAACTTCATACCGCTCAGGTTATTCTTGTTACATCAGATTCTTCTATGTTAGGGGGCATTTCACCTGTTTCTACAGAACCCCCTCCAAGTACTGAGGTCTTTTCTTTTGATTGGAATAGACAAAGAGAAACTTTTCTTCCTTCCTCCATCCCTTTCCAAATCATTTTGAAGTTTGGTGGTAGGGACATACACCGCACACAGGTAGACGAAGGTGCTTCTGTTAGTATTTTATCCTCAAATTCTTGGAAAGATTTGGGCTCCCCTCAGCTTGTGCCTATTACGCAGAATCTGAAAGCTTTTAACAGAACCATTAGTGAACCTTTAGGGATCCTTCCTAAGTTTTCTATTACTTTGGAAGGTAAAAATATCTGTATTGATCTTATGGTAGTTCGAGGCCCTTTGGATTTCAATTTACTCCTTGGGTGAGACTATGTCTATGTATTGAAAGTTGTACTGTAGACACTCTTTCGCGTGATGTCTTTCCCTCACAATAGGAATATTGTGACTGTAGGCCAGCTTTCGTTCCCTAGTCTTGATTCCACTACCAATAATATGACCTCCCTAAATGTTCCTTATTCTAAAGTGGTATCTACCCCGCCACGGGTTAATTATGTGGCAACTAGTCCCATGTTTTCAGTTACCGATGTAAGTGAGCCTCTCACTATTTGCTCGTCTTCCTTTGACTTAGATCCGGTAATTGACATGGAAAACTCTATGGGATTATTCGAACGCGATGTTCTTATCCCTTTTGAGTCCCTTGACATGTTTTCCTTCCAAATAACTATTCTTCCTTCTGATGAAGACCTCTTGGAAGCCATGATCAAGGTGTGTCCATTGACATGTGTTTCTTCCAGTTGGAGGCCACGATCAATTTTGTGAGGATAGTTCCTTTTACTGTTTCAACCTCGTTAAAAAATGAATCAGTGGGCCCCGAGGATAGTTCCTTTTATTGTGTCAACCTCGTTAAAAAATGAATCAATGAGTGTGAGGATAGTTCCTTTTACTGTGTCAACCTCATTAAAAAATGAATCAGTTAGTCGAGAGCATAGTTCCTTTTCTTTTCTTGTATCAAGCTCATTAAAAAAATGAAACAAACTTCCATGAGGAAAGTTCTTTTCATGTGTCAACCTTGTTAAAAAATGAATCAGGTATGAGGACAGTTCTTTTCCTGTGTCAACCTCGTTAAAAAATGAATCAGGTATGAGAACAGTTCTTTTCCTGTGTCAACCTCATTAAAAAATGAATCAGTAGGTAGATTGTAGAGAGTAGATTAATAGATTAGAAATAAGTAGTTTTTTAGGATGGTTCCTGTTATTGAGTCAACCTTGTAAAAAAATGAATCAGGTATGAGGAAATTTCCTTTTACTGTGTCAACCTCGTTAAAAATGAATCAGTGTATCAAGAGGAAAGTTCCTTTTACTGTGTCAACCTCGTTAAAAAATGAAACACATTTCCATGAGCATAGTTCTTTTCCTATGTCAAGCTCGTTAAAAAATGAAACAAATCCTCCCCTAATTGATTCGAGTCTTTGACTAGATCTCGTAAATGTTAAGTCATATACTTAGGTTAGTTATTTCAGTTTTTGCATAATTTTATTACAGTTTTAGGTCGAGTATTTCATATGATCTCATAAATGAACCTTCATTCCATCCAGCTATTAATTACCAGCAGTGTATTTAGTTGAATGAAATGAAGCTGGGGGGGCATGCACTCTAGCAGTTACGGTTAGGGGGCATCAAGCACAGTTTTCTCTCTATTTCAAGCTTGTATAAAAATGAAACCACTCTGAAGCATAGTTTTTCTCTGTTTCAAGATTTTGTAAAAATGAAACCTATCTTGAGTCAATTTCGGTTATTTTAAAGACTCATTAAACTCATGAAAATCCCGAGATTTTTTTACTACCTTTCATTCTCGTAAAACACATGAAAATGCTGATTTCTTTTCGTCTTTTCTTGCTCGTAAATTAAATTGAAAGTCGACCACAAGAGTATATTTTTATCCCTTTTTCAAACTCGTTAAAACTTACGAAAAAGTGAAAACCATGAGTACATTTTTATCCCTTTTTCAAACTCGTTAAAACTTATGAAAAAGTGAAAACCATGAGTACATTTTTATCTCTTTTTCGAACTCGTTAAAACTTACGAAAAAGTGAAACCCTGGAGTTCTCTTTTAAGCCCTTTTCAGACTCTCTAAAAATGAAAATATTTTCAAGTACTTGACTATTCAAACTCTTTAAAGTAAATGAATGATCATCCCTTCAGTATAAGTTTACCCCTTTTACAGACTGAAATGGACTATTTACGAAAAAGGTATATGTTGACTGATCATGGTCAATAGAGTTCTCTCTTGCATTATTTTATCCTTTTTCGGGCTCGAGAGACTAAATTTACGAAAAATTACACCCATGGATTTTTCTTAAGTTTTTTCTTCTGACTCCCTAAAATTGAAAAACACCGAGTTTCTCCTATACTAGACTCATTAAAATTTAACAGTAAAGGACCTGTTCAATTTTAAGCAGGAACGAACCACTCCTTATTAGGGTTCGAATCTTAAAATAAGTTGGACTCATTCGAAGGATGAGCTTATAAACAAGCAAATATTATCCTCCTCAAGCTTGTCAAAAATAAAGAGGTACTTGCCAAAAATGGTGGGGGAAAAGAGAGAAAAACGAACCTGTTTGTTACATTTTGATTATTCGGAAAACTGTTAACCACTCTTGAACACGACACTTTTGTTCACCTGGGTTGGGAAAATCCTTTGCCTAACAGTTAATCAAACCATATTGAAAGTCTTCAGCCGGTTTCTGGGTATTAGCTTTGGGTCAATTGTCACCAAGCCATCTGCAGTGTCGTTATGTGTTCAAGAAGACAGTTCAGACAAACAATTCATCTGAAAAATATTTTTCATCCATTTTGACCATCCCTGAGTCAGTCCTTGCCAATATATTTCTTCAAAACTTGATCTATGATTTCGTGTTGTGGGCTTGCCTACGATGGGTCGCTTTCTATCGATGAAAACTCATTATCTAGGAAGTGATCTAGAAATCGTCGATACCTTGAAATCTGCATGCCTCAATGGCAAGTTTCTCGCCTTCAATGATAGGTTGCATCATTGACCTTCGATCGAATGATTCTGTGACATGTTCGACTTCAGCTCATTCATTCACATTTCATGGATTGTACTGAGTACTTTGAGAGCCATTGACATTATTGGTGGTTACTCTCACACTTGTTAACAGTTTACATTATTGACTGGTAATCAAGTGGTTTCTACCATGTTCGACTTCGACACATTTATTCACATGGATAGAATCATACTGGTTCGAGAAACAGAAATCAAGACCCTGGATCTAGTTTCTACCATCCAGGCTGCAAGGAATTTTTTTATTCATTTATACAGTGGACTTTTCATAAATATATGGCTGCGTCCACACTGTGTCTACACATTTCTATATTGTTGATGTATTTAAAATCATTCCTGTATCAGAACAGTTTAAATCAGTTTTCTACTTAGTTTTGATCTGAGTATGGGAATGCCTACCTCAGCGATGATATGTTTACATATATGTATTTTTCATTGAATGTTTTTACAGGTTCTGATTGGGGTGTCCATAGGATGATCCTTGAAATGATAAAGTAATTCATTCTTCATATATGACAGACTTCATCTCCATCTATTCCAGACTTCGCACTTTAGGGGGAAATCTGTTGCACTAAAAACTGTCAGCCTGACATTCTGCTGACTGTATGAGCTCATTGACACTCATACTTACCTCCTCTGCAAGTCTTACAACCTTTACTCCTCACGTCAAGCCTTAAAACTGGAGGAAAAACCCTAAAAACTTAAAAACCCTAGGGTACGCAGGTAAAATGCAGCCTACCTGCGTTCCTAGCTTGGGTACGCAGGTAATACACTGCTTACCTGTGTTCCAAAACACAGTTTTCCCTTGTAATGCCTGTGTACCCTTCTCAAAGTCAAAAAAGCGAGAAACAAAAGTTAAAAAGTTGATTTGAGGTCAATTCTAGAATCTTCTAGATGAGAATTTTTGGGGATGACTACGCTTTAATAAGGTGCATGTATCCCACACCTTAAGGAACTAATCCCTTGATGTGAGGAGCCTATCCCTTTGAAGGAGGATTCTATCCCTTCATAGGTGGAACCCTAACCTCCTCATCTGCTCTATAAAAGGAGGCATTGGGTAGCCTCAAAGGGAGTGGAAGCTTTATGTGTGATTGAGTTGAAGTTTTGTTGAGATTTAGACTTTTTTCTGTTGAGTTTTTGAGAGGAAAGATCACATACCTCTATCTGTCTCAGTCAGAAGAGTGCAAGGCTTGTCAAAGTAGAGGAGACTCTTACTTCGGACCCTGGGAAGGCCTGTTCAACATCAATGCTAAGGTTGTAAGGTTCTTCTGTTATTTTAAGATTAATACAATCAAGTTTTGTTTTTCTTAATAAATTGTCGTTCGATTGTTTATTTCAATAAGTTGTCGTTTGATCATTTATTTCATAGATTCCTTGATCACTATGATAGGTATGTTTTATAATTATTTGTTATACAGGTGCTATTTAAAATTTGCTTGTTTGTGATTGCAAGTCAACAAAAGATGACACTTTATTGCGACAAAATAACTCTTGTTGCGACGAAAGGATTATTGTTACGACGAAAGAATTATTGTTGCGATGAAAGAACTCTTGTTGCAACGGAAGGATTATTGATGCGACGGAAGCACTACGACCACAAATAAGAATTTGGATCTAAGGTAGGATCGACACCTTCATAGAATTTACTTGTAAAACGAATATATTTAGAGAAAGACAAACTTAGTTGTTCGTTTGTTGCTAGATTGTCTTCTGACACTAGGGAGATTGATCTTGTCCGCAAGATCGATTTATCTAGCCAACAAGCACCTATTTTAAGGGGACCTAACTGGAAATTACCTTTTCACATCTCGACAGATGCCTCAGATATGGCTTTAGGAGCTGTGTTGGGACAAAAAGACCTGATTCCTTATGCCATCTACTATACAAGTAAAAATCTGACTCCTTCAGAGTTGAATTGTACTATAACTGAAAAAGAGTTCTTAGTTGTTGTTCATGCCATAAATAAATTCAGACACTATATAACAGACTATGAAATCTTTTTTCACACAGATCACTCTGCAATTAGGTATTTAATGAACAAATCAATTACTAATGGCATAGTCACAAGATGGTTATTTCCTTTACAAGAATTTAACATCACCATTCTAGATAGGCCTAGAAAACAAAATACAGTGGTTGATTTCCTATCTAGACTCCAAAACATTAAAGACAATACTCCAGTTGAAGATCAATTCCCTGATGAATATCTCTTTGCAATTACTACTCAAACTCCCTGGTTTTTTGATATTGCCAATTATCTAGTTTCAAGAAAATTTCCTTCAATTATGAATGCAAGAGACAAAACAAAAATCATTTATGACAGTGCAAAATATTCATGGATTGCTAATAAGTTATATAAAACAGGTCCAGAATTTATTATCAGAAGATGTGTTCGAGAAGACGAGATGCTTGAGATTCTCAAGGCATGTCATGATGAACCTTGTGGTGGACACTTTGATGTAAGAGGACAGCTTATAAGATCCTTCACCTAGGATATTATTGGCCATCCCTTTTTAGAGATGCTAAATAGTATGTGTTAGCCAACTATAAAATCTTCTCATATCAAGTGGTGGCTAAATCATTTTTGGACAGCTTCCAAGAAACAATTTTATTTCCAAAATTGTTGGTGCTTAAATTTTTCTGAAGATATTCTATCCTTTGGTTAATCGTCACTGTTGTTCCCCTTTTGAACTCAGAAATTCTGTTGTTTTTCCATGAAGAAAATACTGCTGCAAAATCCCATTTTTCCCCTCCTTCACTCAAAACTAACCTTCATTTTTACCCCTTTATTCTCCATGGAATTCCTCTATTTTTCGTTTATTCCTCTTTCCCCTTCATAAAAATCCTTTTAAAAGGTTTAAAACTCACTTTTGAACCTTGTCGAAACCCCCAAATCCATCAAAAAACATTGAAAAATTCATAAAAAATAAGTTTTTTGACTATGGGTTTAAGCCCCTTTGGGCCAAAAACCTAACCACTTCCCCACATGTGCCCACGCCCTAGAACCAGGCGCTAGACTCATAAAGTGCTTATCGCAATCAAGATTATCCATCGAACATAAGTATTTTGTTATTTGAAATTCTGATGTCGATTGGCCCTTTGTATATAACACTCTAGTCCTTTGATGCCTTTCATAAACCCGAGGGCCCGCAATCGGGCGCTAAACGTTGTATAAACCCATCTCCGATGCATATTTCCCTTTGTTAAATCAAAAAACCCACTTTTCCTAAGTTTTGGTCTAAACCCGCCAGAACAATGTTTTTTAATGAAAATGGGTAGATTGAAAATTCCCACATCATTGTTCCGATGCGATCAAGCCCCATTGTATAAACCCCCGCCTTCCACTTCTCTCCATATAAACCTGCACTCGGGACCAAGTGTTAAAGTCCCGAAGCACTAATCGCATCAGAGATTTTAAATGGGTAGATTGGAAAGCCCGATCCGAAGTCCCGATCCCGATTGGCCCTTTCTATGTGTAAACCCCAGGCCGTTTGTTTTCCATATAAACCACAGGCCCCACAACCGGGCACCATTTCATATATATAAACCCACCCAATGTAATTAAACCTTTGTATTTTCATTTTGGGTTTTCATATAATATTATGGTCCCCGCTCGTTCATTGGTCGAAGCTTTTCTCCGTCGTTGATCATTGTGCCAATCCGATGGTCTGCGCAAAATCGCATCGGCATTTTTTCATTAGGCGCGTTAATATTATGCCACCCCCGATTGGTCAACCCCCGATGAGTTCTCTGCCATCAATATGATCTATAGATAAATGGCCCACAACCAATCGCATCGACGCCATTCAAGTTCTTCCCTCGCCGATCGCATGCCTTCGATTGCATCTGGGCCGTCCACGTGTCCAGATCGGACGGTCCAGATCGCATTTTCCGTGTTTGGTTTAAAATCATATACCCGCTTCATAAAGTTTTAGGCCAAATCCTGGCCATTGATCTCTGCAAATCGATGGCCCATATTAACCCCTTTCTCCACCTTTTTATTATTTTATTCAACCCAGATCAAATCTCCACCGTTGATCATGTACATCTAACGGTTCATATCAACCCTGAGAGGCCCGACCCCTGTGGGTCCTGCCTCCCTCCAGATCTAATCTTAGCCGTCCAATATTTGATCTAACGGCTCAGATCTAAACCACCCTTCCTGCTTCTGCTCGCGCATCTATCCAATATCGCGGCACTCCGTCGTCAGATCTGAGACCCCAGATCTAACAGTTCACGCGAGTTTTCGTGTAATTTTACGCGTGGAGGTTAATTCTTAAAAATTACGTGATATAGGTTGTTTTAAAAAGACACGTGTCACCTCCTAACGCATATCACGTCCGAAAAGGAAATACCACCTACCCTCCTTTTTATCACGCGAAAACAGTTGTTTTGCCCTCCGAAACCACCTTTCCCCATTTCTATTATGATTTGACACGTGCGCTCCATGTCGTTGATCTCTGCAGATCAACAGCTCAGATCTAATCTGGCCTTTCACTATCGCTCTCCACTTTTACCCAAGGGCCTTCATATATCATCCTGACCGTTGATCTCCTAGGGCCGAACTGATCTAACGGCCCACGACCATTCGAAAACCCCGAATTCCATTTTCAATGTTTTTATCCGCCAAAAGATATTTTTCCCCTTTTCCTTTGTATTTTTCACATTTTCTGCCATAACATAGTATATGTGACCCCTTCACATTATTATTGACCCGATTCGTCTCGATCGTTGATCAAATCAGATCTATGGCTCAGATTTAATCCTATGCTCCATTCTTCCAAACTGCCTCCTTTTGACCTCCGCATCAAATCTACACCGTTGGATGAATTCATCCTACGGTCACGCTCCAAACCAAAGCCTCCAAAGAAATTTTACCCAATATGTAGGATTTCTTAATTTTTTTATGTATTTTTGTAGGTTTCATAAGGTTTTTTCATTATATCAAATGAAAACCAAAGGCTGGGGATGAAGATCCCCCATGCTTTTGTGCATAAAGAAAGATCATTCCACAGGGTTCAATTTCATGTTTCGTCGATGCTTCATGGGCATTGATGCCATATGGACCTTTTTATATACCCGCACATCAACAAGACACAGAAAATTAAATCAAACAAAAGAGTATCAGTGTTGAAGACTTAAACACAGCAGAACAAAGGATTGAAGATTGTTTTCACAGTTTTGGGGGATTACGGCTAAGATCAAAAATCAAAAGTCTAATCCTTCGAATTAAAACACAATTAAAGATAAATCAAAAGATTTATCAGTCATAGGATGCCTCCACTGCCACATAAGGGGCAAATTGATTCCTCTCAGCTACCTAATGCCACCTGTAGCCTCAAAGCATTCAAAAGAGGGCCGAGTAATGACCAGAACAGAGGATATTTTCCTCACGACAGTTGAACATTTAAATTCAGCCCAAAGGATTAATTACAAAAATATCAGCTAATTTATTACAGAGATGACACAGAGCCTTAAAGTCAACATGAGCTTCCAACAAGCTTAAATACTTAATGTAAGCCAATTAATACAGGAAAATATATGTAAACTTCTCCCTTGAGCCCCTCAAAGGCTGAGAAGCATTAACTGTATTAATTGAACTTAGAATATATTTTCTCTCTTTCGACCTCCTCATCCCTCTATAAAAACTTGTCGAGGAATCCATTGTAAACGTTGGTTGGTTGATCACTAGTTGTAATACTGAAACTCTCTGAAATAATACATAGTCTGTTGAAGTTGAAGAAGAAATTTAAGTCTTGGAAGTCTTGATGATGTTTTTGCATGCTTGTTCTTGAGAAGGCTCTATCATTGGATCCATGAGCTTGGATGTTGGTGAAGTATTCTAAATTGTTTAAATGTTTTCCCCTATTTTCATTTTGTTCCATAAATTCTTACTATAGTAGGATGAAAGTTTTAGGCTAAGAAATGACTCTTGGAAGCACCTTAGACTTGTTTATCCTTCACTATTTTATGTTTTCTTCTGCTAAGGTATTTTAGAGTCTTTAATCTCTCTCTTTAGTCCTCATGCTTGTTTATTTCTCTAATAGTTCGAATAGCTAGTTTCAGCATGATTTATGGTTCTCCCTGCTTGTCTGCTGCCACTTAAAGGTTGTTATTGAAGTCTCCCTTTGAAGTATCTTTGTTTACAGTGAGCCAAGGAGGTCTGTTCTGATCATGCCCGTTATCCTTGCTTGAACAGTTGGCTTAAAGGTCTTTATAGTTGTGATCATAGATGTATTTAGGTGTTCCCTCTTCTATGACCGTAATTATCAGTGAATATTTTATTTTTTCTAAGTCATTTGAAATAAAATCTTTGAGGAAATAGGGTGTTCCCCAAATCTTAGATTTCATTTTAAAGGTTGTTTTGAAGTCATTATTTTCTTAAAAGTGTGATTTTTAGAATTCATGGTTAGCCTTGTCTATCAAATAACTCTTTATTTTTCAAGTTATGCTTTCAAATTCCCTTTGTTGAGGATTAAACTTCTCTTTTCCAAATCATTGATGTCCATCTCATTTCAAAACCAAAGGATCCTGCGGCCAAGTTAGATTTTCCCTTCGATATCCCATATCCATTGATAAGTTTGTCATTACCTTTTCTTTACTCCATTGCCCAATGAAACTGACATTTCCCCTTTCTATCTATCTTTCCTAGACCTTTCATGTTCTACTGTATCAATTCAACCAAACAAACAAACAAACACTTGCACTTAATAACTAGTCTAAAAACAATACTCAAAGCACACAAGATAAACCTTTGCAAAAACAAATAATTTGAGAGATCCCTCTCTGAGAGCAGGAGGACTAGATCCTGTAACTCTAAAGATTGGTTCTGATGTTGCCTTGTCTTTTTATTTTCCAAACTATCAAAACACGGGGGACCAACATAATGGTGATCACGGTGGGACCCTTCTGAGTTAGTGACAATCTAAGTACCCCTTAGGACTCCAGAAATCCCTTATTTTTTAGAATATCCAGTGATTATTAGCCACCTCATTGCCACCAACATAATGGAAATCACGGTGGGACCCTGAGTAAAATATTTAAAACAAAACACTCCCTGTCCAGTATAACATAAGTAGCCTTCTTCAAGCACTACCTAAAAAAAATGGTAATCATGATAGGAATTAATTGAATCAGTGACAAACTAAGTAACACTTAGGATTCATGTAATACCATATAAAACCTTGAAGGAACCAGTTACCAAGCCATAAGAGTGAACTCTTCATGTTTAAACACCTTAGCTAAGTGTTAAGTCAGATTTAGGACACTCTCATAACCTATAAGACCGAAATAACTCAAAAAAACCCAAAAGCATTTCATTTTGGCTTCACAATAAACATGGTGGTGGAACCATCCAATATTTTACCTTTATAAAAGCTAAATAGTTTCCACCTGGCGACTCCACTAGCCCCAGTAGGCCTATTACTCACCTAGGTCCCAAATCTCTTCAGGACTATGTTAACCAGCCTTGAAGAAGTTTAGAAGCCTAGTTCCATACTAGATAAGACATCGTGAGAGGTAAAACTCCCAAAAATAATCCCTAAAACTTTAACCTCTCTCATTTTTTAAAAACAGTCTGGCTTCACATAGGATCAACACTAGATTCCATCCAGACCCAAATCCTCCTTTAATCGTTGACAATCCAAAGAGAATTCTGTGGCAGACTTCTAAATCTGGAGAATCAGCTACTAATAGGAGCCTCTTAAGAACAAAATATTTCCCTCAAAATCTTGTTGTCTTAGAGGATTTACACTTTGATTTACATCAGATAAAGAACATATTTAGAACCAGATCTCAAGGTGATTTAAACCAAGTTGATCTTGACATTACAGATTTGCAACAAAGCTTCAGTAGAGAAGCCTCACCTTCCACTCCTCCTGATTCCCAGCTTCTTCATCACTTTAGCCTTTTCCATAACAAGTCTGCTCTAAATCATTTTTATGACCCAAGTGTTTCTTTCACTCCAATTCATACTACCGTTGTGCAAAACACTCCTGTTCAGCCCACTTTCACTCCTCTAAATCCACCTCTTGTAAATCCACCCTTATTTCCAGCCATGGCAACATGGTATGCCCCTTTAGTGTTACCACAACCTCTACTTCCTTTACCAAATGATTACCAATCCAAAATTCCTCACTTCACTGGAAAAGAGTCTACAACAGCTCAACATCATGTAGATAGGATAGAAGATTCATTTGATTACATGGAGATAGAAGAATAAACTGTGAAGATGAGGATATTTGCCCAAAGTTTAGGAGGAGATGTAAAGAAGTGGTTTAAACACCTACCTCCTAACAGCATAAATGATCTCCCTGCCTTGCATCAAACATTCATCAAAAAATGGGAACTCAAAAAGAACCCTCTCCAAATACTAGCAGAATATAGCAGCCTCAAGAGAAATCAAGGGGAGAGTGTTCATGACTACTCCACTAGGTTCAATAGCATTTACAATGCTCTTCCACCTCACATGAAACCTTCCTAAGGCATGGCTTTAGTAAGGTATCCCGAAGGCTTTGATGTTGAAATGTCTTATAAATTGAGGGAGAGATATTACTTAACCTTAGAAGACATGTAGAAAGGAGCGCTGAGCGTAGAAGAAAACATAATTGAGAAGAGAAATAGGTTGAGATCAGAGAAGAGGGTAACTTATAAAGATGACCTACTACCCTCAACCTCAACTTCTGACACAAAAATCGATAACCTAGTGAAGGTGATGGAGAGGATGCTTGAAAAGATCAAATTAAATGATAGAGTGCCACCAAGAGAACCTCAAAATAACCAAAACATAAATAGAAATCAAAATTATAGAAGAGAAAACAATCAAGATAAGCAAAAGGAAAGTGACCAACAGGTTAGACCTCCCTTCCAACAAAACTATGTCGATCAATATGAGGAAGATAGGGAGATGGAAAGGTTGGGAGAAGCTCATGTGAACTTGATTGGATCATACAATGGGGATGATGTTTTCCTCACTGAGTAAGAACAAGGTTTCTTCTCTAATCAAAATACAAACACCTATGAATATTCTGATGATTATAGATTGGGGTTTGAAAATGCAATAATGGAGGTACACAAACAATATGATCTTAGGAGCAAAGGGAATGTAGACAATTCAAAGGATAAGAACACTAGCACTGTTGTCAATAAAAACGCAGAAAGTCAGCCTAAGAAGACAGCAGACAGACCCATCATTTTGGCTAAAAAACCAGATTTAAACAAAGAGAAAAACAGCTAGCCAAATGTTGAACAGAGTACCCCTAGCACTTCAACTAGTGGTCCTAAAAAAACTATCCCAATTACCAGTCCAAACAAAGTTCAGCAAATTAAAACTGCTGAAAAGAATTCAATTGAAAAGACGGATGTAAATATGAACAAATCAATTGTTCCTTTCAGCCTTGAGGGAGATATTGCCAAGATAAAATTTACCATCCCCCTAGCTAAACTAGTAACCCAAGAAGTGTACAAGAACCAAGTTTTAAAAGCTTTGAACCTAGGAAGTAATACTGACACCTTAAACTTGACAGATGACAAACCTGCATTGTTGTTTGGTCCAGAAGTTGAAGGAAAATACCAAGAAGGGGCTGTCCCTCCCTTCTATGTTAGTTTGAACATACATGAGAAAATTTGACACAATGACATGTTAGATTCTGGAGCTTCACACAATCTAATGCCCAAGGTATTAATGGAAAGATTAGGCTTAGAAATTACTAAACCATACAAATATTTGTATTCCTTTGACTCAAGCAGAGTCAAATGTTTGGGTTTAATCAAAGATATATGTGTCAACTTAGCTCAAATCCTTGCTAAGAGTCTAGTAGTGGACATAGTTGTAGCTGACATTCCCCCTAAGTATGGCATGCTCCTATCAAGAACATGGGGAGCCAAACTTTAGGGAAGCCTTGAAATGGACATGTCTTATGCCACCATACCTGTTTTTAACCAAAACAAAAGACTTTACAGGGAATCTCACATGAAGTACATGGTGAGAAACATAGATAAACCAAACAATTCTCCAATATATTCTATTCAATCAAGTTTAGATTCCTTTATCTTGTACAACGAAGATGAAATTACTCAACAAGAAAAGGAAAACATAGACCCAACCAGTTTACTAGAACAATCAGAACTTCCCTCGAATCAGATACAAAACATTGGAAATCAACAGCAACAAGAAAACGAAAATGAGGCAAATATACTTTGGACAATAAACTTTGATGGATCCTGTAATAAAACAAGTGCAGGGGCAGGTGTTTGGATTCAAAATACGAATCATAGTTTTTCATATAAATTAGATTTCCCATGCACTAACAATATTTCTGAGTATGAAGCACTCCTTCTAGGCTTACAATTGCTTAAACAATTACAAGCCCAAAAGATATCAATCCTAGAAGTTTCTAAACTTATCATAAGACAAATCAAAGGAGAATACTCAGCTAGAAATCCAAGGCTTAGGGAATATCAGAATTTTGCCCTTGATTTATTGAAAACCTTTGAAAAGTATGAACTTATTTTCATTCCTAGAGCACTGAATCATCTAGCAAATGAAGTCGCTTTCAATGCCAGCAACTGCCAAATACCTAAGATAAATGAACAGCTTAGCATAAAGGTAAAACACAGGCCTACAGTGCTTGATAACGAAGATCACTGGCAAGTGTTTGATTCTGACAAACACATAGATGATTTTTTAAAATCAGAAAATGACTTCGACATACCAGTATCAGAAACCAGCCATAAAGAAAACTGTTTGTATATTGAACAAATCCCAGAACTTGAAATGACATATTCTGCTAATATAAATCATTATGAGAATTCTTTTGAAGCATATTTAATTGAAAATGCAGACCAAGAAGACTTGGAATTTTTACAATGCAAGAACGATACAATTCCAAGAGGTCTCACACCTTTAGAACACCTTTTCGACTTTAACGATGTAGCCAAAGAACCAAGAATGGAGCCTGTGGAAACAGATGTCGAGGAACATAACATAGGCAGCCTAGCAGAACCCAAGATGATTAAACTGTCCAACACTCTTCTGGCTCACATAAAATTGCAATACATAGAGCTGTTTAAAGAGTTTAAAGATGTTTTTGCTTGGGGGTACAAAGACCTGAAATCGTATGATACCAGCATCATTTAGCACAAAATCCCTCTCAAAGAAAATCAAAAGCCTTTCAAACAAAAGCTAAGGAGAATAAACCCTATTTTACTCCCTTTAGTTAAGGCAGAAATTTAAAAGATGCATGATGTTTGGATCATAGTACCAATTATATATTTAGAATGGGTATCAAACTTAGTTTCGTTTAGAAAGAAAACAGGGGAAATCAGGCTCTGTATTGACTTCAGAAACTTAAATAGAGCCTCTTTAAAAGACAACTACCCCTTACCCAAGATGGACCATATACTTCAAAGGGTAGTTGGGTCAAAAAGGATATCCCTCTTAGATGGGTTCTCGGGTTACAATCAGGTGTTAGTGCTCCCAAGTGATCAAATCAAAACTACTTTTACTACACCTTGGGGCACCTTTATGTATGTCAAAATTCCTTTTGGATTAATGAATGCAGGGGCCACCTTCCAAAGGTCCATGGACATAGCCTTCTCTGAAGATATTGGCTATTTCATAATCAGTTACCTTGATGACATAACCATTTTCTCAAAAGTTGATGAAGAACATTTGATTCACTTGAGGAAAGTTTTTGAGAAGTGTAGGAAATTTGGCTTGTCATTGAATCCCAAGAAGACACTCTTTGGTCTCCAAGAAGGTAAACTTCTTGGCCATATAATTTCAGAAGAGGGAATCAAAATAGACCCCACAAGGATAGATGGCATATTACAAATCAGCCATCCAAGAAGCCTCAAAGAATTACAATATTTCATTGGAAAGATTAATTTTTTGAGGAGGTTTATCCCAAATCTTGTTGAGCTATTAAAAAACATTACAAACATGCTTAAGAAATATGTAGTTGTAAAATGGAATTTACCAGCTAAACAATCATTCGAACTGGTCAAACAAGCTCTTACTCAAACACAAGTCCTGATTAGTCTAGATTTTACCAAAGACTTTTATATCTTTTCTTTTGCATCTGAACATACAATATTTGTTGTGTTACTTCAAAATAATGACTTGGGGCAAGAACAACCAATATCCTTCTTTAGTAGGGCTTTAAGAGATGCTCCTCTCAAATATAACATAATGGAGAAGCAAGCCTTAGCGTTAGTGAAAGCTTTAAAGGACTTTAGAGTCTATATTTTACACTCTCACATAATTGCTTTTGTTCCACATACTGTTTTCAAGGACATTCTAAGTCAAGACCCTGATGGTAAAAGGGGAAAATGGATTGCAACTATTCTTGAATATGACTTAGAAATCAAGCCCACCAAACTAGTTAAAGGGCAAGGATTAGCAAAACTTATGGTTGAGTCTAAATTCCAAGCACTAGACATGAATATGGTAGATGTGTTGGAAGAAATAGAAGAATCTACTACTCCTTTCATTGAAGAGACATTTCTGAATTCTCCTTGGTATGCTGACATTATTTATGTGCTCTTATATTTGAATGCCCCTCCTTATTTGTCTAAAACTAAAGCTAGATTTTTGAAACAAAAAGCCTTGAGTTATTGCATCTTAGATGGGGTATTATATTGGAAAAATGTTGTTGGAATTTTGCTTAAATGTTTACTTGAAGATGATGCAGGAAAAATCATGCATGAGTTGCATGACGGAGAATGTGGAGGACACCTCTACTGGAAGGCCACAGCAAACAAAATTCTTAGATATAGTCACTACTGGCCTACCCTTTTCCCAGATACTCAGAAGTTGGTCATGTCTTGCCATAAGTGTCAAATTTTTTATGGCAAAAGAAAATTCCTTCCCTTACCATTACATCCTATCAAATTTGAGGCACCTTTTCAACCATGGGGTTTAGACTTCATTGGGGAAATTCACCCATCTTCCTCATCCCAACATAAGTGGATCCTCACGGCCACTGACTTCTTTACCAAGTGGATAGAAGCTATACCCTCTAGAAATTCTAATGACTCTGTCATTATCAAGTTCCTTGAAACAAATATCTTGTCCAGATTTGGTTGTCCCAGAAAAATCATAACAAATAATGATGTTGCTTTTATATCTAAGAAAATGGTTGATTTCTGTTACAAATACCACATAACCTTGGGCCATGCTACTACCTACTATCCCCAAGGAAATGGATTAGCTTAATCTTCCAACAAGAGCCTCATCAATATCATCAAAAATCTGTTGGAGCAGAATCAGAAATCATGGCACAATAAGCTGGTTTATGCCTTATGGGCTAATAGGTTAACTACAAAGAAGTCAATAAATATGTCCCCCTATCACCTGGTCTATAGCATGGATGCAATTTTTCCCACTTCATTAGGAGTTCCAGTCATGAAGCTCCTTCAAGAAGTGCAGGTCGAAGAGAATGATATGCAGAGGAGAATCAACCAAACCGTACATTTACAGCAGACCAGAGAAGAAGTCTATGAAAGGACGCAGTTAGTCCAAGAAAATGTAAAGAAACTATTTGATAAGAGGACTAAGGCAAACAATTTCCAGGTTGTAAATGTTATTCTTAAATGGGATTCAAGAAGAGAAGAGAAGGGAAAACATGGCAAGTTTGAGAACTTGTGGAAAGGCCCCTATGTTATTCATGCTGAGAGAGGTCACAATGCATTTTTCTTGAAAGAATTGAATGGAGAATATCTGTATGGAGGTCCTATCAATGGTAGGATGCTAAATCATTACTTCTGCCAGGAGTCATGAGTTTCAAAGCATTTTATTTTTTGTAAATATCATAGTTTGAACGTTTCATTCAAAGTTAGAAAAACAAAAATACAAAAACAGTAAAAGAAAGAAAAGAGGGCAGATTGTAAAAACAATAAAGGTACAGCCCCATACCAAAAAAAGAGAAACAAAAATATGAAAGTGTGCAAGCTCAAATTCCACTCCTAAAAAACACACTTCTATTTATTCATGCAGCTTAATCATGACTAATTAGTTTTAAATTAACTACTGATAGGTTAGTGAATATGGTTTGCCAAACAGCTCAATCTTGGCTTATCAGTTGGAAGATTAGGCTAAAAATTAAAGGTTCAAACAAGCTCAAAATCTGAACCTAAGTTTTCAAACAAGAATGAGTCCAATCTATTTTAATTTCCGAGTCAAAACATAGGTAAAACTGGTTCTAATCAGCTCAAAATCTGAACCAGAAAACAAGCAAAGAACAGCTCAAATAGAAGTAAAGACAGAGCTGAAAAAAGATGAAGGAAGTGCTCGAACTTTCAGATCTTAAGCCTTCCATTTTGATTTAATTTTCTGCAAAAAAAATGTCTATGTGCAGCTTGTTGTTTTATACCATAGATCAGCAACAACTTAGACTGTCCAATCCTGACTTGTATGCTTTTAAATTTCTGTTTTAGAAGTTAGTGAATAAAAATCTGTTAGACTGTTTAATCCTAACAGATTAGTAGATTAGGTAGAGAGGCATATGAACTCAACTGTGTAATATGAGTTTATGGAGACATAAGAAGTAGAAATAGATTAGTTTTTGCTTTCAAAAAGAATAAAGTATTGTAAGAGAGTTTTCCAATCCAAGTGCACTCTAAAGAAGAAGAAAAATTTAGATCAGTAGGATTGGGTAGGTAGAAAGCTTGTGTTGATGAGGTTCCATTATTTTTCATGGCTGCTAATATTTTCATAGCAAAATAAGAACATCCAAGTAAAGAAAGATGCAACTCAAAGGATGAGGCACTGATCAGCCTCCCAGAGAATGCAAGTCTGAACTTCTTGATGCCTTCAAGAAGGCACCATCCCCAAGTGGAGCCACTGTTAGCCACCTATAAAATCTTGTCATATCAAGTGGCGGCTAAATCATTTTTGGACAGCTTTCAAGAAACAATTTTATTGCCAAAATTGTTGGTGCTTAAAGTCTTCTAAAGATATTCTATCCTTTGGTTAATCGTCATTGTTGTTCCCCTTTTGAACTCAGAAATTATGTTGTTTTTCCATGAAGAAAAGACTATTGCAAAATCCCATTTTTCCCCTCCTTCACTCAAAACTAACCTTCATTTTTACCCCTTTATTCTCCATGGAATTCCTCTATTTTTCATTTATTCCTCTTTCCCCTTCATAAAAATCCTTTTACAAGGTTTAAAACTCACTTTTGAACCTTGATGAAACCCCCAAATCCATCAAAAAACATTGAAAAAATCATAAAAAAATAAGTTTTTTGACTATAGGTTTAAGCCCCTTTGGGCTAAAAACCTAACCACTTCCCCACATGTGCCCGCGCCCTAGAACCAGGTGCTAGACTCATAAATTGCTTATCGCAATCAGGATTTTCCATCGAATGCAAGTATTTTGTTATTTGAAAGTCCGATGCCAATTGGCCCTTTATATATAACACTCTGGTCCTTTGATCCCTTTCATAAACCCGAGGGCCCACAATCGGGCGCTAAACGTTGTATAAACCCATCTCTGATGCATATTTCCCTTTGCTAAATAAAAAAACCCACTTTTCCTAAGTTTTGGTCTAAACCCGCCAGAACAATGTTTTTTAATGAAAATGTGTAGATTGAAAAGTCCCGCATCATTGTTCCGATGCGAACGAACCCCGTTGTATAAACCCCTGCCTTCCGCTTCTCTCCATATAAACTTGCACCCAGTACCAAGAGTTAAAGTCCCGAAGCGCTAATCGCATCAGAGATTTTAAATGGGTAGACTGAAAAGCCCGATCCGAAGTCCCGATCCCGATTGGCCCTTTCTATGTGTAAACCCTGGGCCGTTTGTTTTCCATATAAACCACAGGCCCCACAACCGGGCACCATTTCATATATATAAACCCGCCCAATGTAATTAAACCTTTGTATTTTCTTTTTGGGTTTTCATATAATATTATGGTCCCCGCTCGTTCAATGGTCGGAGCTTTTCTCCGTCGTTGATCATTGGGCCAATCCGATGGTCTGCGCAAAATCACATCGGCATTTTTTCATTAGGCGCGTTAATATTATGCCACCCCCGATGAGTTCTCCGTTGTCGATCTGATCTGCAGATCAATGGCCCACAACCAATCACATTGGCACCATTCTAGTTCTTCCCCCACTGATCGCATGCCTCTGATTGCATCTGGGTCGTCCACGTGTCCAGATCGGACGGTCCAGATCGCATTTTCCGAGTTTGGTTTAAAATCATATACCCGCTTCATAAATTTTTAGGCCAAATCCTAGCCGTTGATCTCTGTAGATCAACGGCCCATATTAACCCCTTTCTCCGCCTTTGTATTATTTTATTCAACCTAGATGAAATCTCCACCGTTGATCCTGTACATCTAATGGTTCATATCAACCCCGACAAGCCCGACCCTTGTGGGTCCTGCCTCCCTCCAGTTCTAATCTTAGTCGTCCAATCTTTGATCTAACGGCTCAGATCTAAACCGCCCTTCCCGCTTCTGCCCGCGCATCTATCCAATATTGCACTCGCTCTCCGCCGTCAGATATGAGACCCCAGATCTAACGGTTCACGCGCGTTTTCACGTAAGTTTACACGCGGAGGTCAATTCTTAAAAATTACGCGATATAGGTTTTTTTCAAAAGACACGTGTCGCCTCCTAATGCATATCGCGTCCAAAAAGGCAATACCTCCTACCCTCCTTTTTATCACGCGAAAACAGTTGTTTTGCCCTCCAAAACCACCTTTCAGCATTTCTATTATGATTTGACATGTGCGCTCCCCGCCGTTGATCTCTGCAGATCAACGGCTCAAATCTAATCTGGCCTTTCACTATCGCCCTTCGCCTTTACCCAAGGGCCTTCATAGATCATCCTGACCATTAATCTCCTAGGGCCGAACTAATCTAACGGCCCACGACCATTCGGAAACCCCGAATTCCATTTTCAATGTTTTTATCCGCCAAAAGATATTTGTCCCCTTTTCCTTTGTATTTTTCACATTTTCCGCCATAACATAGTATATGTGACCCCTTCAAATTATTATTGACCCGATTTGTCTCGACCATCAATCAAATCAGATCTATGGCCCAGATTTAATCACATGCTCCATTCTTCCAAATCGCCTCCTTTTGACCTCCGCATCAAATTTACACCGTTGGATGCATTCATCCAATGGTCACGCTCCAAACCAAAGCCTCCAAAGCAATTTTACCCAATACGCAGGATTTCTTAATTGTTTTATGTATTTTTGCAGGTTTCATATGGTTTTTTCATTATATCAAAGGAAAACCAAAGGCTAGGGATGACGATCCCCCATGCTTTTGTGCATAAAGAAAGATCATTTCACAGGGTTCAATTTCACATTTCGTCGATGCTTCATGGGCATTGATGCCATATGGACCTTTTTATATACCCGCACATCAAGAAGACACAGAAAATTAAATCAAAAAAAAGAGTATCAGTGTTGAAGACTTAAACACAACAAAACAGAGGATTGAAGACTGTTTTCACGGTTTTGGGGGATTACGGCTAAGATCGAAAATCAAAAGCCTAATCCTCCGAATTAAAACACAATTAAAAACAAATCAAAAGATTTATTAGTCAGAGGATTCCTCCACTGCCACATAAGGGGAAAATTTATTCCTCTCAGCTACCTAATGCCACCTGTAGCCTCAAAGCATTCAAAAGAGGGCCGAGTAATGACCAAAACAGAGGATATTTTCCTCACGACAGCTAAACATTTAAATTATGCCCAAAGGATTAATTACAAAAATATCAGCTAAGTTATTACAGAGATGACACAGAGCCTTAAAGTCAACATGAGCTTCCAGCAAGCTTAAATACTTAATGTAAACCAATTAATACAGGAAAATATCTGTAAACTTCTCCCTTGAGCCTTTCAAAGGCCGAGAAGCATTAACTGAATTAATTGAACTCAGAAGATATTTTCTCTCTTTTGACCTCCTCATCCCTCTATAAAAAATTGTTGAGGAATCCATTGTAAACGTTGGCTGGTTCATCACTAGTTGTATACTGAAACTCTCTGAAATAATACATAGTCTGTTGAAGTTGAAGAAGAAATTGAAGCCTTGGAAGTCCTAATGATGTTGTTGCATGCTTGTTCTTGAGAAGGCTCTATCATTATATCCATGAGCTTGGTTGTTGGTGAAGTATTCTGAACTGTTTAAATGTTTTCCCTTGTTTTCATTTTGTTCCATAAATTCTTACTATAGTAGGATGAAAGTTTTAGGCTAAGAAATGACTCTTGGAAGCACCTTAGACCTGTTTATCCTTCATTGTTTTATGTTTTCTTCTGCTGAGGTATTTTAGAGTCTTTTATCTCTCTCTTTAGTCCTCATTCTTGTTTATTTCTCTAATAGATCAAATAGTTGGTTTCAGCATGATTTATGGTTCTCCCTGCTTTTCTGCTGCCACTTAAAGGTTGTTATTGAAGTCTCGCTTTGAAGTATCTTTGTTTACAGTGAGCCAAGGAGGTCTATTCTAATCATGCCCCTTGTCCTTGCTTGAACAGTTGGCTTAAAGGTATTTATAGTTGTGATCATAGATGTATTTAGGTGCTGCCTCTTCTATGACCGTAATTATCAGTGAATCTTTTATGTTTTCTAAGTCATTTGAAATAAAATCTTTGAGGAAATAGGGTGTTCCCAAAATCTTAGACTTCATTTTAAAGGTTGTTTTGAAGTCATTATTTGCTTAAAAGTGTGATTTGTAGAATTCATGGTTAGCCCTGTCTATCAAATAACTCTTTGTTGTTCAAGTTATGCTTTCAAATTCTCTTTGTTGAGGATTAAACTTCTCTTTTCCAAATCATTGATGTCCATCTCATTTCAAAACCAAAGGATCTTCTGGCCAAGTTAGATTTGCCCTTTGATATCCCATATCCATTGATAAGTTTTTCATTATCTTTTCTTGACTCCATTGCCCAATGAAACTGACATTTCCCCTTTCTATCTATCTTTCCTAGACCTTTCATGTTCTGATGTATCAATTCAACCAAACAAACAAACAAACACTTGCACTTAATAACTAGTCTAAAACCAATACTCAAAGCACATAAGATAAACCTTTGCAAAAACAAATAATTTGAGATATCCCTCTCTTAGAGCAGGAGGACTAGATCCTGTAACTCTAAAGATTGGTTTTGATGTTGCCTTGTCTTTTGATTTGCCAAACTATCAAAACACGAGGGACCAACAGTATGTCAAAAGGTGTGATAGTTTTCAAAGGGTAGGAATCCTTCCCCTTCAGGTGAGATGCCATTGCAACCTCAAGTACATATTGAAACTTTTGAGAAATGGGATTTGGATTTTTTAGGACCTATTAATCCCCCATCAAAACAAAAGAAATATCTATTAGTTTGCACTAATTATGTTACTAAATGGGTAGAGGCCAAGCCATTACTTTCTGCTACTGAAGAATCTGTAGTTAATTTTCTTTTTGAGGATATTTTTACTTGTTTTGGTGTCCCAAGATAAATTGTTACAGATCAAGGAGCTCAATTCACATCAAAAATGGTGGAACAAATGGTAGAGAAGTACAAATTTAGACACAGAAAATCCACTCCCTACCATACACAAGCAAATGGCCAAGTAGAATCTACCAATAAGGTGATTGAAGGGATCCTGACAAATACTGTTCATTTACATAGAAGAGATTGGGCAGGAAGGCTTCCTGAAGCCTTATGGGCCTACAGAACTATATGGAGAAACACAACAGGACACACCCCTTATGAACTTGTTTATGGAAAACAAGTCTTGTTTCCCATAGAGTTTCAGATCCAAACTTTCAAAATGGAAGTCCAGCTAGGAATTTATTCGACAGAAGCACAGAAGCATAGACTGGAGAAAATTAATGAATTGGATGAGATCAGACAAGATGCAGTCCAGAGAACAAGCATAGTCCAACAGCAACGGACTAGATGGCATGTAATTATATAAAAGAAAAGAAATTTAAAGAAGGTGACTGGGCACTCTTGTTTGATTCAAAATTCAAGGATTTTCAAGGTAAATTTCAAAGTCATTGGCTTGGGCCATATGAGATTGTGAAAATCTTTGAAAATGGAGAAATAAAAATCAGGACAATAGATGAAGAAAAGGTAGCATTTCTTGTAAATGGACACAGACTGAAATTGTATCATAAGCCACTTTCAAGAGAAGAATTTGTCAAGAAATTCCAAGATAACATTGATATGAAGTTAGTGAAGAAGAACTCTTCTTCTTCACTAACTTAGTTGTATTTTTCTTCAATAATTCTAAATATATATATATATATATATATATATATATATATATATATATATAATAAAATAAATAAATAAAAAATAATAATAATGATAATAAAAGTATATATGTGAAAACCAATCATTGGTTGGCATGTTTATATAGAAAGTGTAAGGTAAAAATCAGAATTCTTCTGACACTTTATACTTTCAAATTGTTCTTGTTCTGCAACTAAATATCATAAAATCACAAATTGTAGATTCATTTTCACTTCATACTTCATTTCATTCATATTCCATTCCATTTCACACTCATGATCCATCTCATTCTATTCCATATTCATGATCCATCTCATTCCATTCCATATTCATGATTCATTACATTCCATATCCATATTTCATAATTTTTAACAGGTACATTCTGCAGCTGCCTGTTTTGTAGCCAATCTTGTTCTGCAGCCAATTTGACCCTGCAAGCCTACTTCAATACACAAAGGATGATAGTCAAAGAAGATTGTGGAGCTTAGAGGATCAAAATTTTACAAAATGGAGGACAACTACAAGAAGCAACAAAATCAAAAGGGCTGAGGTAAACTGTGTGAAATTATTTTGATAACAAAACATGAAAGATATAATATGGTTGAATCATATGTTTCCTAAATTTAATCTATCATTTGAATTGATCTTTTCCTATCATGAAAACACTTTAACCATATCCCTTACCATACGCTCCATAACGGTTCATCATTAATTGAATAGACGGTCAAAAACTTAGATGTGACCTATTACGTCACGTCCTTAGATCGTATCATTTATTGATGATTTTTTTAAATCATCATAAAATCTCTTCGCGGTAATTCATTTCATATCAAACTCTTAACCCGATAATTTTCATCATTCACCTTTACCTTGTTCATTCATCCATATCCACTCATTGCCATTACATTCTATAGCCAGTTTCATCTGCAAAGAAGTCATTTTAAGGGAAAAACAACCTTCCATAGTTACTTTTTCTTCAGGCACAGGATCAGAAGCAAAGTAGTAGAACTATGTCAAAGAAAAGAAGCAATCAGTACCAAGGAGAAATGGGGCTAATTGTGATAACAGAGCCAATTGGGATCAAACATTTAGAAGGATACCCTCAGGTTAAGGGGCTATTATAGCAGGTTGGGTGGCTAAAATTTGTGGAGAAGTTCAATGGATTCCACAAAGAAGTCACGAAATCATTTGCTAGGTCATTCGATGGATCAGAGGTATAAATTGGGGATATTAAATTCACCATCACAGAGTCATTCATAGCTGAAGCCACAGAATTTCCAAGACAGGGAGAACGTTGGTTTAAAAACAAGGAGTTCCATAATGAAACTTGGAAACAAATGCTAAAAAAACCAGGTATGGACATTTCAGTGTTTAGAAATGGGATTCCTAGTACAGCTCTGAAAAATAAATGGAGGAATATGTTGTTAATTTTACAAAAATTCATAACATGTGAGGGTAGGTTCAGCACCTTGTATGTCTATCATATCAGACTAATGATGAATTTCTTAGATGACGAAATAAATTTACCTTTCTTCCTGCTTAATAGTTTGAAATGGATGGCCTCCAATGTTCAGAAAAGACTCCAATTCCTAGAAACTACTCTGCACCATCATGGCCTAATCAAAATACTGATTGAGTTCCATTTGAATAAATTAGGAGATAGCTGGGATGAATTTCTTCCAAGAAACCATTTTGAAGAATGAGAGGAAACACTATCTAGAAAATAAATTGTAAGAAGAAGTAGGAGGGGGAAAATTGATGAATCTGTTGAAATCAAACCTGATACATCAACACAGGAAGATAGTGGAGAAATACTCTCTAAAAATTTGACCAAGATCAAGAAACAAATCAGGGTTAAAATAAAAGAGAAATTAACAAGTGAATGTGCTAGGGAAAAAGATGAAAATCCACCCAAATTGAGGAGAAGCTCTAGATTAAAAGGCATGATGAAAAAGATAGGGACTAAGGAAACAGGAGTTATAAATATTGAAGAAGAAGAAACTCCAATCCAATCACCAGTTGATAGATCTCCTTTACACCAGTATGAAGAAGACCTCAACAGAAGAACCCCATATATAGATCCATCTCAACAATAGATTTATGACTATGTGGAATCATTAGAAAAAAGGGCCTTAGAAAATTGAGAAAGATCTCTCAGTCCACAAGAACCTCCAACAGAAATTTTGAGAGGAGACAATTATGAATTGGAGATACTGAATAACCATATCAAGAATGAAAATGAAATCTTAAGAGAGCAGGTCAAATTGAAGAATAGCATGAACAACACTCTCTCTCAGCAAATGAAAACATTGTATAAAGCAAACATGAAGCTAAAGAAGAGAAACAAGAAATTGAACAGGGCACTCATTGATCTTAGGTTCAAATTATTCATGAGGAAACCCAGAATGGCATTGACTACCAAAAGAAGCAGAAAAAGGAGGCTAGATGTTCTTGCAGAAGTATCAGTGCAAATGGAATAAATTTTTGATAAAATTGCATGAGGACATGAGTGAGTTTTGCAGTTGGGGTATGTTGAGCCCTGAAATTGTCTTCTCTTTTGCCAAACTTCACTTCATTTCATCATTCCTTTATCATTTCATAAACCTAAAACTCAATGAGAATGACTAAGATTACTTAAAGGTTGCATACAATGATTAAATTATTATACTTTTGTGATTTTTTTTGTCTTAATGATTTTTGAACAGTTTAGCTACAGAATGCAGTCATTATGTAGCCAGTCAAGCGTTCCGTAGTTGTTTTGGTGTTTAAGTATGTTACAGGTGTCATCTGGAGAAAAATCACACATAGGTGGATTCCAAATCTTTCCTACATCATTCCTTCCCATCCACGAGGACTGGATCGATAGTTGGAGATGCCTAAGCATGTGGTCAAAGCAAAGGTCAAGGAAGTTGTCTTCTATAGAAATTAGGACTCCTGATTTTCTTTACAGCAAATCATGAGTCCCAAAAGAGTTCTAATTTGATTTTAACTTCAAACCTACACCTGTACCTATTTTTTTTCAATGTTAGTTATGAATTTACATATAAATTAAGTTTTGTAATACTGAGAGGAACAAGTTGATACTTATTTTATCATTACGGTGATACTCTTTTTTCAAGACTTGTGATTAATAAAAAGGAGTTTTTACCTTGATGATGTTCTGAATACAACCTTGAGGAGTTAAAACATTAATGTCGAATTGATAGTAGAGGGCCCCTGCTATTCGAGGAGGTTTTACATGTTTTCCAGATAAGTCATTTTCAATTCTGTTTTGTCATATTTCCTTACTTAGACTGCTTTCTGAAATCATAGCTTTTAGTATTATGTTTCATGTCATTTTCTTATATAAAGGATCCTCATGATATTACAATTGATCTTTTTCTCAAGCTCTTCCAATAAACCTCTATCATATGAATGAGATTTCACTGTAATTTTCTAAGTTACTGTTTGTTTCAGCACTTCCTTTTATGTTTTAGGAGATCCTCATTGCATTAGAATTAATATTTTTCACAAGCTCTTCCAAAAAATCTCTAATTAAATGAATCAGATTAATTTGTAGTGTTTTGAGTTACTTTTCATTTCATAAATGTTTATTCAAGTTGTAATATCCATGGATTAGGACTCTCTGTTTTCATCATTTTCTAGTTAGGAACAGAACTTGCAAATAAACTATGTTTTAATTCATTTATTAAGATTTCCTTTCCTCCCTTTTGACATAGATTCAACTTCATCTTCTTAGCATAGAGTAGCATACTAAGAATCAAACATAAAAACCCCAAAAAATCAATAAAACACTGAAAAAAATGAAGTAAGAAAAAGGGATACTTAGGCACATATAGAGCATTACACTTCATCAGTTTACTATCCCTGGTCGATAATTTATGCTATCAATTTAGGACACTAAATTGATTAAACACTGGCGACGAATCAGAAGTTGGTAACGTCTATGCAGAACGAGCTCGAGAAGTTACGAAAAAAAGGCACAGGACAAGTCTATCAAATACTTGATTGCTCGAATGAAGGGTAACATAACACTCCTGGAAGCCAGACATCTAATTTGGACTGATATAATAGCAGAGGTCCAGCAGCATTGGAACTACCTCACCCAAATGGACGATAAGAAAATTGTGGTTCGCTTATTTGGAGTACAGTTGCAAGAAGGGCGCACGAAAGGAGAAGCAAAGGCTGCAATGGCTAAGAGGTATATTTGGTACCTAAATGAACTGGGCCCAGAGGAATTTCACGCGCAAGGAATCATTGATCATTTCAGAAGGCTAATGGAGGTTAGAAGAGTAATCGAGAAGGAGACCGCTCACGCGAATGCGTTGGGTTGTTTGAAACTGCTCTCAAGCAGAGTCGAATAGTTCGACCGAGAGTGGAATAAGTTAGTGGAGGTAGGGCTCCCATCATGCTGGCACCCAGAAACATCCGCATTCTCCGAGCTAACGTCTTATGAACAGAAAATGATAGACATCATGAACAATTCCAACTTACCTATGGAAAATACTACCCATCTGAAGGCGGATACAAAAATAGCTGCTCTAAGAAAAGAATTCTTCCTCCTCTACCAGGTCAAACAATTCTTAGCCATCCGAGTAGACTATACCGAGCTCACAGATATTTAGGCCCTAGTTGAAACATTTGCCACCATGCCATATCCAAGAGAAAGCACGTGGCAGAAATGCAGTGAATACGCCAGAACTCTGGTAACGTCATCTTCTCATCAGTCGCTACCTCTCTCAGGTCGCAAAACAGGGTCATCCTCGTCATCAACTCGGCCACATCTGCAGGCATCAAGAACCCCTCATCGTCGTTAACAAATGAAACTCATGATTTGGCCCACGCGGCCTATTTACTTTTATTTTTATGAATTGTAAAACTGGGTGAAACCTTGATTTCACCCTATGCACTCTTTATTTTTCATTTATTGTTATGTTTTAGTTAGGGCCTTTGTCAGGCGAGGTTTTAGGTGATGAGAGGTCATTTTTCCGCATCATCATTTTTTGGTTTTTGATTGAGACCACGAACAGAAAATAGCTTCAGAGAATATTTTGTTTTAAAAATATCTTCTCTTGAAGCTCATCTAAAAAAATATAAAAGATGAAATCAGAGACCGAGAAAATGTTTCGTATTTTCAAGAGAAGAAGTTGTTAATTGTGAATTCTCTCTTTTTGTAAATTTTGAGACCCTCTCATAGTGTGTATCTGAAGATCCTTTCGGGAAAGGAAATGAAGCTAATCTGTTGTTGTGATGGATTCCAACTGAGATAATTGAAAAATATGTATTTTCTTAGCAGTGTTTAAATTTAATGTTCATTATGTTCTCATCATTCCCTTGTTATTGTAGCTTTCGAAATGCGAATGTTCAAACTAGTTGATGTGAATTTATCATAAATGATACTCATGTCTTATGTTTTGTAACATTTTAAATATGGCTCGAGGCACGATTTCTATTTCAAATTCTACTCACAGGTCGTTGTTCTTCTAATGTTAGTGGAGGGTGGATTCTTATGTTAGTATAAGCCTACCTTACACTGATACTTTCCTCATTTTCTTACATTGTGTCTCATACCCATTTATCCTTATAACTGTTCACTGCTTTCACATTTGGCCCAGCTCACAACAATTCACTTTCATGATTTCTTCGGATTCATTCTTAGAGACTCTTAATCTATATAGCTAGATGTCGTTACCGTCAATATTCTGTCTCTGATATCTTGGACCAATACCCAAAACTTTAACCATAAATCCATAACAAGAGGTTCCTTCCTAACAGCATGCAAAACTACCTTTTAATCCTCTTGTCTTTAAGATTTCCTAGGCACTATTCTTTAACAACTCAAGGTTGTCTCTAGGAGTTACAATATGTACAAAACACAAAGATGGGTACCCTAAAACATGAAAGTGTTCACTCACTGATGGCGTGAAGAATTTGTTTTCTAAGGGTGGGGGTCCCATTGGTTGGTATCATGTGCGGGGTTGATGAAGTGGATGAAAAAAGTGTCGCAGATGGGATTATGCTGGTGGAGGTATGGTCGGCCAAATGCAAGGCACAGTGGTGCCCTTTTGATCTACTTGTACAACTTGGTTGTCTGGGAAGGGGGCTTCAGCTTGTATGGTAAACTTCACCTTATGCATGATGAATGGATAGGCATGAGGTGATTTCTGGACTAAAGTGGTATGGCCATGGTGTCACTTTTGTTGTGATATGGTCTACTGTGGATGATGAATGCCATGGAGGGGAGGCTCTGAAGATGTTTATCATGCGCAGAATGAGGTGGTGATAAACACGGTTGGATACGAGGACCCTATGGTTTATTTCTGATGGGGAAATGATGTCAGGATATGAAAATTTCTCTGGGACTCTATCATGCTGGGGGTAGAATGATACCTTCTCTGGAACTTTCAGGATATAACGTTGTGGATGATTTGCGAGATTTTCCTACAAAAACAACTACCTCAAGTGAAAGCATCTTCTTTATCGAATATTATTGAAATTCATGAGCTTCAAAAAAGAAGATGAGAGAGGGCATACCTTTCGGCGCTAAAAAATTATTTTTTCGAGAGTGTGAGTGTTGTTTGTGCTCAACTTAGTGTTCCTAAATTGAGTTCATTAATTGTGAACCAGGGTTAGTAAATTTTTGAAGTGTGGTGCACTATATGTGCCTAGGTATTTGTTTCTCACTACGTTTTGTTTATTGTTTTATCATGTTTTTGGTTTTATGGTTTTATGTTTGAAAAAGGAAAGAACTAAGTGCTGGTGAAAAGAAGCTATTGGCTATTTAAAACAGAACAAAGCCTAAACTATGGATGACAAACAACAAATGCAAAGCTTGATAATGACTTCATTGCAAGGAAATAAATCACAACATGAGCTTGAACTTATCCAATTCATTCATTAAAGATGTGTTGGAAGAGCTTGAGAAATGGACAAGTTAAGTGTAAATGAAGTTCTCCTAAATAAACAATCAACTCACAATATTACAAAAAATGATTATTTGTAACACAGTAAGGTTTCTATTCTAGATTAACCTATGATGCTGAAGTTACCCTATTCTGCAACTTGACTTATCACTACTAGGCCTTATTCAGAAGTTTAGATATTTTCTAGAATAATTTTTGGGAAAAAGGCTATAGGTGAATTTGTAAAAGATTTGCAGAATCATCAAAGCCTTAAACTGATATTACTGACCCCTGTTCATGTGATGATGTATCAATATAAATTTAGAACAAAAGTAAGTTGTAAATAATGAAGGTCGAGAGACTAATTTTTGACAACTAGTACTACTTGAAATACAATGGATAACACTAGGCTAGAACGCGGTCTATCAATCTTAAAATACAGTGACTACAACTAAACTAGAATGCCATTAATCTTTTCTTGAAACAAAATGAACTGAGACTGAACTAGAGTGCTTCTAATCTACTTGAAGTACAGTGAACAGAGTTAAACTAAAATGCCATTATCAAACTGGAAATGTAGTGACAGAGCTGAACTAAATGCAATCAACCTCCGGAGTGTTGTTACTAAATTAACATGCAGCTAGTCTATGGAATTCTACATCCCATCTCGTTTCAATATGAATGATATTTTGGAAGAGTTTGTAAAACAAGTCTGGCTGTATTATTCTATGCAATTGAACATAAACATAAGATTTGAAAGCAAGTATGACTAGGATCTAAGATACCACAGTTGTTTCTTATTCATTGTTAATGATGTTTTGGAAGAGTTTGTAGGAGTAAGACCAGCTATGACACTTAGTGTAAACAAGCATAAATCATAAAATTTGAAAGGAAATGCAACTAAAATCTACAACACCACAGCTATGCCTTATTCATCGTGATGATATTTTGGAAGAGTTTATAAGAGTAAGTCTAGCTGTGATGATTAATGTAAACAAGCATGAAACATAAACTTTAGAAACCTGCTTAAGCTAGAAATGAAAAACAAGACTAAAATACTTATCTAAGCCGTATGAACAAAGCTGCTCAGGTAACAGGGGCCCTCTACCACCGGAGTAGCACACAAAATCTACTTCAAGATTGACTCAACCTTTTAATAAAATGGTACTTCTTTCATTAAAAGAGGAATTACTTCAAAACAGAGTGTTTTCGGACTTCTGAAATCTAGCAATCAAACACAAAATCTAACCTTGTCCCTCGGTTTCCCAAGCCATATTTGTAACAAAATTACATAACTGTCTTGAGATAACCTAGGGATAATTGTCTTTCCAAATAAAAACCAAACTAGGACTCTGATGGTGGTCACGTAATATAATTAAGGATATCTGGACTATCCTTGTCCTATTAGGAGTCTCTCTCCTAGTTTGAGTTCCCACGTGCATAACCACCTACAGAATTCCGTTCAAACTTCGTGGAGAGAAAAAAATGATGAGGGAATGATGTGGAATATGGCCATATGTGTTTTCCTCTGAGATGACACCTGGAACCTGCGTAGACATGAAGAAAGCTGCAGAATCGGCAACTAGCTACAGAATGTCTGCATTCTGTAGCTAGATCTAGTTCAAAAAGTACTACAATGACAAAATCATAAAAACATAGCAAGTTAGTCATGATATTCATTCTTAAAGCAATTTTAATGAATTCTATTGATCATTTGAGCCTGTAATTAATAATGGAAAAAGGAAATGAAGTGGAATGTGGTGGAAGAAAGAACATCTTTGGAGCTCAACATACCCCCACTGCTAGGTTCTTGCATGTCCTCATGCAACTATTCCATGAACTCTGAGACCTATGCAAGGACATCCAACCCTCTTCTTCTGCTTTGCCTGGTAGTCAAAGGCCTTCTGGGCTTCCTTATGACTAACTTGAATCTCAAATTTGTGAGTGCCCTGGTTAACTTTTTATTTCTCTTCTTCAATTTTTCACTGGCCTTGTGTAACTTTTGCATTTGTAGAGACAGAGTTGAGTTCATATCAGTTTTCAGTTTAACTTACTCTCTCAGAATTTCATTCTCATTCTTGATATGTCTGTTGAGTATTTCTGACTCATATTTATCCCTCCTTAGGATATCAACTGCAGATTTCGGTGGACTAGGAGTTCTGTCTCTTCCTTCTGAAGCTCTTTTCTCTAATGTCTCAACATAGTTATAAATTTCTTGCTGTGCTGGATCTATTTCAGGAGCTCCTTCATCAAAATCCTCCTCAGTAGGTGTTTCTTCATCCTCTATGTTTATGACTTCAGTTTGTTTAACCCTTTTTTTCTTTAGTATCCCTCTAAGTTTGTGGCTCCTTCTTGGTTGAGATGGTCCTTCTCCTTTCTCCCTGGCAAAATTTCTTATTATCCTCTCTTTCTTAAGCTGCTTCCTAATCTGAGCCAATTTATCATAGATCATTTCTTCTTCACTTCCTTCTTGTATTGTTTTACCAGTTTTAGTTTTGGAGGTTTTCCATCTTCTACTTCTTTTTGTAGGTTTGTCTTCAGGTGGAGGTTCCTTGGGTTCTTCAAAGTGATTTCTCACTAAGAACTCTTCTCAATTATCTCCCATTTTGCTCAAATGATGTTCAATCAAAATTTTGACTAAACCATGGTGATATAATGTTGTTTCTAGAAATTGAACTCTCTTTTTAACACTTGAGGCCATTTTCTTTAAACTATGAAGCAAGAAAAAGGTCAAATTGAGTTCTTCTTCTAAGAAATGCATTATCAACCGAATATGATAAACATAGAAGGTACCATATCTTCCTTCACAAGTGATGAATTTTTGCAAGATAAGCAACATGTTCCTCCATTTGTTCTTTAGTGCGGAGCTAGGGATACCCTTTTTAAAAATGGAAACATCCATACCTGGTGACTTGAGTATCTGCTTCCATGCCTCGTTATGAAATTCTCTATTCTTGAACCACCTTTCTCCTTGTCTGGGAAATTCGGTTGCTTCTGAAATGGAAGCTTCTGTAATGGTGAATTTAATGTCTCCTATCTCGACCTTAGCTCCATTGAAGGACCGTGCAAATGTTTTAGTCACCTCTTTGTGAAAACCACTGAATTTTTCAGAGAATTGCAACCACCCTGCTTGTTGTAACATTTCTCTGACTTGAGGATAACCCTCCAAGTACTTAGTTCCAACCGGTTCAGTACTCACTATGAGACCCATCACTTCTCTTTCCAACCTTCAAATTGTTGCTCCTCTGTTCACGGTGACAATGGCTGTTACAGGGATGTTTTTTCCCCACAGACGTTTCCTCTATTTTACAGACTGAAATGGTTAAAAGTTGGCTACGGGAAAGAATGATATGGAGTGATTTCGAAATGAATATAATGAGGTGAGGATGATGTATATGAGTTGAAAGATATCACAGAAGAAAATACCGCGGAGATATTTTGTAAATAATTCAAAATCATCATTAAATGCTTTGGCCTAGTGACGTGACTAATCCAATCACTTCAGCACTTTAACCGTTTAGATTTTTAAATGGTGATCGGATATGGGATTTGAAATGGTGGAATAGAAGGAGTTTTATCCAAAGTTTCTATGGGAGGTTTGTTAGGCATGATCAACAAAATCAATTAAAACAACTTTTTAAATTATTCATAACTTAACTATACTAAAATTTTTCATGATATGTCATTATAATCAGAACTTTTACCTTTTCCTTTCCTCTGATTTTTTTTGTGATCTTTATATGCTTTGTTCTCCCCTGAAAATCATTACTTTTTTATTCTTCATAACTCACTTGATTTTGCTTATTGTCATGGATATGCAGGATCATTTTATTGCAGATCAGGTGATTACTGGACAATGCTTTTAGGATCTCTGGCTGCAGAATGTCTATCTGGCTGCAGAATGTCTGACTGGCTGCAGAATGTCTAACTGATTGCAGAATGTACCTGTAGAAGACTTAAAACATGAAATGGTATGGTTTGGAGCATGAATGGAATGTTGTATGGAATGAGTGAAGATGGATGATAAAATATGATGTAATGGAATATGAATGAAGTAAATAATGGAGTGGAATGGATCTCAACTTATGAAATGGAGTGAATTATGAGAAGTGGCCTGCTATTCATTATATGTATTATTCAATTGCAGAAAAACATCAAACTTAAAAATCTGGGATGGAGATGAGGTGGACCATGGGGTGAAATGAATGAAGTGTGGATGAATGAATGAAATGGAGTATGGATGAATGAATGAAACGGAATATGGATGGATGAAATGAGATGGATCATAAGTGAAATCAACCTGCACTTATGCTTTTGTAACAACTGGTGACTTGCAGAAAAAGAACAATTTGAAAAGCTAAAGTGTCAGAAAGATTCTGATTTTCACTCTACCTTTTCTGTATAAACATGCTAATTAGTGATTAGTTTTCATGTTTATACCTTCTTCTTCTTTTTTAATAAAATGGCTTCAGAAAATTCAATTAAGTTGATGAAGAAGAAATATTCTTCTTCATTAACTTCACATCATTGTTTTCCTGGAACTTCTTGACAAATTCTTCTCTTGAAAGTGGCTTATGATACAGCTTCAATCTATGACCATTCACAAGAAAAGTGACCTCTTCTTCATCTATTGTCCTGATTTTTATTGCTCCATTGTCAAAAATTCTTATGATTTCATATGGCCCAAGCCAATGTGTTTGGAATTTACCTTGAAAATCCTTGAACTTTGAATCAAACAAGAGAGCCCAGTCACCTTCTTTGAACTTCTTCTCCTTGATGTACTTGTCATGCCATCTAGTCCTTTGTTGTTGGACTATACTTGTTTTCTGAACTGCATCTTGTCTGATCTCATCCAATTCATTAATCTGCTCCAATCTATGCTTTTGTGCCTCTGATAGATCAAGTCCTAGCTGAACTGCCATTTTGAAAGTTTGAATATGGAACTCTATGGGAAACAAAACTTGCTTTCCATAAACAAGTTCATAAGGAGTATGGCCTGTTGTGTTTCTCCATGTAGTTCTATAGGCCCACAAGGCTTCAGGAAGCCTATCTACCCAATCTCTTCTATGTAAATGAACAGTCTTTGTTAGGATTCCTTCAATGACCTTATTAGTAGATTCTACTTGACCATTTGCTTGTGGATGATAAGGAGTAGATTTTCTATGTCTGATTTTGTACTTCTCCATCATTTGCTCCACTAGCCTTGATGTAAATTGAGCTCCTTGATCTGTAACAATTTCCCTTGGGACACCAAAACGAGTAAAAATATCCTCAAAAAGAAAAATAACTACAGATGATTCATTAGCAACAAGTAATGGTTTAGCTTCTACCCACTTAGTAACATAATCAGTGCAAACTAATATATATTTCTTTTGTCTTGATGGAGGACTAATAGGTCCTACAAAATCCAAAGCCCATTTTTCAAAAGGTTCAATATGTACCTGAGGCTGTAATGGCATCTCACCTGAAGGAGAAGGATTCCCTACCCTTTGGCAACTGTCACACCTTTTGACATACTCTTTAGCATCTTTAAAAAGGGATGGCCAATAGTATCCTAAATGAAGGACCTTATAAGCTGTCCTCTTATCCGCAAAGTGTCCGCCACGAGGTTCATCATGACATGCTTTGAGAATCTCAGGCATCTCATCTTCCCGAACACATCTCTTAATGATAAAATCTGGACCTGTCTTGTACAATTCATTAGCAACCCATGAATATTTTTCACTGTCATAAATGATTTTTCTTTTGTCTCTTGCATTCATTATTGAAGGAAATTTCCCTGAAACTAAATAATTAGCAATGTCAGCAAACCAAGGAGTCTGAGTAGAAATTGCAAAAAGATATTCGTCGGGAAATTGATCTTCAACTGGAGTGTCATCTTTGATGTTTTGGAGTTTAGATAGGAAATCAGCTACTATGTTTTGTTTTCCAGGCCTATCTAGAATGGTAATGTTGAATTCTTGTAAAATAAATAACCACCTTATGACTCTGCCATTAGTAATTTATTTTTTCATTAAGTATCTAATTGCAGAATGATCTGCGTGAACAAAAGTTTCATAGCCTGTTATATAGTGTTTGAATTTGTTTGTGGCATGAACAACAGCTAAAAAATATTTTTCAGTTACAGTATAGTTTAACTCTGAAGGAGTCAAATTTTTACTGGTATAGTAGATGGCATAAGAATCGGGGTCTTTTTGTCCCAATACTGCTCCTAGAGCTGTGTCTGAGGCATCTGTTGAAATATGAAAAGGTAACTTCCAGTTAGGTCCCCTTAAAATAGGTGCTTCAGAATTTTTTGTTTTCAGGGTCTCAAAGGCTAACTAGCAATCAGAATTCAAATTTAATTCACAGTCTTTGGTAAGTAATTTGAAGAGTGGATATGTTATCTTAGTGAAGTTTTCTATAAATCTTCTATAATACCTTGTAAATCCAAGAAAACTCCTAAAATATTTTTGACAACTTGGAATAGATAAGTTAGAGATGACTTCAACTTTTGACTCATCAACTCTAATCCCATCCCCTGAAATGTGATGTCCTAAAACAATTCCTTCAGTAAACATCATAAAACACTTCTCATGACTAAGTGAAAGATTTGCTTCTTCACATATTTTTAAAACTTTTTCCAAGTTTGCTAAGGCTTCTTCAAATGTGTTTCCATAAACTGTGAAATCATCCATATATACCTCTACACAATCATGTATTAGATCTGAAAAGATTCCTAATATTGCCCTTTGAAATGTTGCAAGTGCATTGCATAATCCAAATGGCAATACTCGGTAAGCATAGGTACCCCAAGGACAGGTAAATTTGGTTTTGTCTTGATCCTCAAGTGCTACTTGAATTTGATTATAACCACTAAACCCATCTAGAAATGAGAAGTACTTTTTTCCAGCTAAGGTATCTAACACCTGATCTATGAAAGGTAGGGGAAAATGATCTTTAAGAGTAGCTTTGTTTAATTCTCGGTAGTCAATACATACCCTCCATTTACCATTTTTCTTTGGAACAATTACCAAAGGAGAAACCCACTGACTATCTGAAATAGGATAGATAAAGTTGACATTCAACAATTTCTGCAATTCTTCTTTAACAATCTCCCTAAGATTTGGATTCATCCGTCTTTGAGGTTGTCTAATTGGTTTACAATTTTCCTCTATGTAGATGTGATGAGTGCAAGTCTTGGGGCTTATCCCTTTCATATCAATGTACTCCCATGCATATGCAGAAGAATGTCTCTGTAAGATCTTGACTAGCTCTTCTTGTTGAGATTTTTCTAGGTTCTTGTTTATGTTTAAAGTTTTGCCTGGAAATATCTCACTTGTAGAGCTACCAAATTTATCCATAGAATGAAGAGACATCTGTCTTGATGATAAAAACTCAATGTTGGATTCTTCTTGAAATTTTTCATGTTTGTATTCCGAAGAGGATTCAAAGTTTTCTAAAGTATTCAGAATTTGACTATCTTCACTAATTTCTGAAATTGTGAAGAGAGTTTGTAAGTCTTCTTCATCCTCTATCCATTGAGTATCATCTAAATCTGTAATTGTTCTTGCTGAAGGATACAAAGTGAATTTCTTAGTTGAAATACCATCAAAGATATACATATCACTGGATCTACAACTAATGAAAGCATCAGTTGTAGCTAACCAAGGTCTTCCTAATATAATAGGATGCCCTCCTAGATTATTCTTAGGAGTTAGGATCATGAAATCCACAGGGTACTACCAAGAATCTAGAGACATTGGAATATCTTCTATTACCCCATCAGGTTTGATCACAGATCTATCTGCTAATTGTAATAATGTGGGTGTAAAGAGAAGATTAGGAAGTTTCAATTTATCCATTATTTGTCTACTCATGATATTGATTGCTGCTCCTAAATCAATGAGTGTGTTTTGGATCTCAATTCCATTGATGTGAATTTTAACAACTGGATTTCCTGGGTCTAGATACTTTGGAATAGCAATCTTACCCATCATTATATCTGCTATTTTTCCTGCCAGTTTCATTTTCTTTGTCTCTCTTATTCTTTTTCTTGTTTTCTTCATGCTCAACTCCTTTATTGTCTTTGCTAAAATTGGAATTTCCTTGATAGCTTGTAATAATGGAATCTTAATACAGAAATTTCTCAGCTCATCTAGGAAATCATAATTAGGCACCATAATTTGTTTTTATACACCTCTATCAATTTGTAATCTTTCTGGAAAGGGAGGTGTAGAAGTGGATGTTGATGGCTGCTCTAATACAGGAGTTGAAATTATTGGTTCTTTTTGTTTTGGTTTTTCAATGTCTGGGTCTTGAAAAGATGTGTCTTCTTCAAGAATTTTATTTTCCCGTAGAGAATCTTCCTCAAAGTTGTCTTGTTCTTGTATGATCACAGAAGGTTTCCTCTTTTCAAGTATTCTTCCAGACCTAAGTTGAACATCACTAAGGTCCAGAGGAGTAATTAAATAAGTTGGAAACTGTTGGCCTTCTATCATGTATGTATTCTGAGGATTTTTATTGTTGGGGTTTGGTATGGGTTGAGCGGGCAACTGATTTGATTTCTAAGGAAATGGTAATGGGAGTGGTTGATTTTGATGTTGTGGGTTCTGAGGATTATGTTGAGGATTTTGAGGAGAAAAATGTGGGTATGGTGGATAGGATGGTGGATATTGATAGTACTGGGAGTATCTTCCATAGGGATTTTGTGCTCCTTGTGCCCAAGCTTGAGATTGATTTTCAAATTGGGGCCAAGGTTTCTACCAAGAATTCTAATTTAGTGGAGGATGATTATACAATTGATCATGGAATCCTTGTGTTTGAGGTCCTTGCCAAGGCCTTCTAGAGACAAAATTGAGAGATTCTGTGGAATTTGTAGGAGTTTCCTCTTAAAAGACAGCTTTAAGACCAGGAAGTGAAGGACATCTCTTGGTTTCATATTTTTTTGAACAAATTACACAGGTTTCTACAACTTTTGCATCCAAAGGACATTCTCTCAAGGTATGCTTCTTTCTACATTTGGGACAAAAGATGGCTAAGGCATCAGATTCAGCTTTTTGCTTGTTTTGTAACTTAAGGGTGTCTATTCGTTCACTAAGATTCCCTAAGATGTCAGATTTGAATTCATCAAGCATATGCCCTATCTCTGCCCTACTTACTGTCCCAGAAGCAGACTTACTTACCCTTGCAAGAGCAGGGTCTCTTGGACCCTTTACAGTTTTGGATTTCCCTCTTGAAAGGTTGATACATAACTCAGATATTTCAGGTAATGTGAGCTGAGATATATCCCCTTTTCCCATCATGTTAAGGATATCCAACCATTCATCCCTAATTTTCTTCAACAAGAGATCTTTTAAGGTGTCTTGATCTAAGTTCTCCATTTTTTCTCTTTTGATGTTGTAATGAAATCTCTCCAACAAATCTTCCAGGTTTTCCTATTCTTTTTGTATCATCTTGAACACTTCCTCCTTATGATTGACTAGCATACAATAATCCAAATACCTCTCTAGAAATTCTTGTTTCATATCTTCCCATGTTCTAATAGAACTGTTGATCAAACTAATAAACCACTTCAATGCTGCTCCTTTCAATGTTGAAGGAAATAGTTTAAGTTTTTGAGCATCTTGTAAGTAGTCATAAGTTCTACATAGGACTTCAAATTCAAATAGGAAGGTTTCAGGATCTTCAGTTTTAATTCCATAGAAGTTTGGAAGGACAGAGGGTGAAATGCTTTTCATAGCTGTATTGGTTTCTTCATCTACTATAGGAAACCCAAAAGAGTTTCCCATTTCTCTTCTACCTCTTCCTCTACTTCCTTCTGCTTCTGCACCTCTACCTCCTTCTCCTCTACCTCTACCTCTACCCCCTCCAAATAATGTGTGTTCTCCATTAAAGACTCCTCCTCCCCCTTCTTCTTCCATAGTTGATTCTTCTGTGGAAGTGGAAAAATTTGTATCTCTAGCAGGGGTCCTTGAATCTTCTTCTAAGACAGGTTCAGTGGATGAAGTGGAAGGTATTTCTAATGGAATATCTGATCTTAAGTCTTTTGGAAGTCTAGGATCAGTAAAGGATGGAGTGTGGGTCTGAGTTGGAGGTGTGTTGGCTCCTAGTCTAGGTGAAACAAGAGGTATTCTAGGAATCAAGCTTCTGCTTCTGCTTCTTATGAATCTACCCCTTGAGTCTCTCTCTCTATGCATATCATTTTTTTTGGGATTTAAGAAACAAGGCTACCCAGTTACACTTCCCCGGCAACGGCGCCAAAATTTTTGTGCTCAACTTAGTGTTCCTAAATTGAGTTCATTAATTGTCAACCAGGGTTAGTAAATTGCTGAAGTGTGGTGCACTATATGTGCCTAGGTATTTGTTTCTCACTACGTTGTGTTTAGTGTTTTATGATGTTTTTGGTTTTATGGTTTTATGTTTGAAAATGGAAAGAACTAAGTGCTGGTGAAAAGAAGCTATTGGTTATTTAAAACAGAACAAAGCCTAAACTATGGATGACAAACAAAAAATGAAAAGCTTGATAATGACTTTATTGCAAGAAAATAAATCACAACATGAGCTTGAACTTATCCAATTCATTCATTAAAGGTGTGTTGGAAGAGCTTGAGAAATGGACAAGTTAAGTGTAAATGAAGTTTTCCTAAATAAACAATCAACTCACAATATTACAAAATGATTATTTGTAACACAGTAAGGTTTCTATTCTAGATTAACCTATGATGCTAAAGTTACCCTATTCTGCAACTTGACTTATCACTACTAGGCCTTATTCAGAAGTTTAGAGATTTTCTAGAATAATGTTTGGGAAAAAGGCTATAGGTGAATTTGTAAAGATTTGCAGAGTAATCAAAGCCTTAAACTGATATTACTGACCCCTGTTCATGTGATGATGTATCAATATAAATTCAGAACAAAAGTAAGTTTGTAAATAATGAAGGCCGAGAGACTAATTTTGACAACTAGTACTACTTGAAATACAATGGATAACCTAGGCTAGAAAGCGGTCTATCAATCTTAAAATACAGTGAATACAACTTAAACTAGAATGCCATTAATCTTTTCTTGAAACAAAATGAACTGAGACTGAACTAGAGTGCTTCTAATCTACTTGAAGTACAGTGAACAGAGTTAAACTAAAATGCCATTATCAAACTGGAAATGTAGTGACAGAGCTGAACTAAATGCAATCAACCTCCGGAGTGTTGTTACTAAATTAACATGCAGCTAGTCTATGGAATTCTACAGCCCATCTCGTTTCAATATGAATGATATTTTGGAAGAGTTTGTAAAACAAGTCTAGCTATATTATTCTATGCAATTTAACATAAACATAAGATTTGAAAGAAAATACGACTAGGATCTAAGATACCACAGCTGTTTCTTATTCATTGCTAATGATGTTTTGGAAGAGTTTGTAGGAGTAAGACCAGCTATGACACTTAGTGTAAACAAGCATAAATCATAAAATTCGAAAGGAAATGCAACTAAAATCTACAACACCACAGCTATTCCTTATTCATCGTGATGATATTTTGGAAGAGTTTATAAGAGTAAGTCTAGCTGTGATGATTAATGTAAACAAGCATGAAACATAAACTTCATAAACCTGCTTAAGCTAAAAATGAAAAACAAGAGTAAAATACTTATCTAAGCCGTATTAACAAAGCTGCGCAGGTAGCAGGGGCCCTTTACCACTGGAGTAGCACACAAAATATAATTCAAGATTGACTCAGCCTTTTAATAAAATGGTACTTCTTTCATTAAAAGAGGAATTACTTCAAAACAAAGTGTTTTCGGATTTCTGAAATATAGAAATCAAACACAAAATCTAACCTTGTCCCTCGGTTTCCCGAGCCATATTTGTAACAAAATTACATAACTGTCTTGAGATAACCTAGGGATAATTGTCTTTCCAAATAAAAACAAAACTAGGACTCTGATGGTGGTCACATAATATAATTAAGGACATCTGGACTGTCCTTGTCCTATTAGGAGTCTCTATCCTAGTTTGAGTTCCCACGTGCATAACCACCTACAGAATTCCGTTCAAACTTCGTGGAGAGCAACAAATGATGAGGGAATGATGTGGAATACGACCATATTTGTTTTCCTCTGAGATGACACCTGGAACCTGCGTAGACATGAAGACAGCTGCAGAATCGGCAACTAGCTACAGAATGTCTACATTCTGTAGCTAGATCTCGTTCAAAAAGTACTACAATGATAAAATCATAAAAACATAGCAATTTAGTCATGATATTCATTCTTAAAGAAATTTTAATGAATTCTATTGATCATTTGAGCCTGTAATTAATAATGGACAAGGGAAATGAAGTGGAATGTGGTGGAAGAAACAACATCTTTGGAGCTCAACAAGTGTGTGGCATCGCCTCTGTTTGTTATGGAGTGCTGATCACAGTGCTCATTTCGGTCTGGTGATCAGATACTCTAAGCTCAAGTTTTCCCTTGGGAGTTTTTACTTGGCTCCTAGTTTTGATTTCAGTTGGGGTTGCCCCCAGACTGAGATCAAGTGGGGCATTGCCAGTTACTGCCCCCTGTCCAGTATCTCCCTTTTGTTTGTTCCTCAGCTTGTTTTTGCAGCATTTGGAGGATTGCCATAATTCTCCTGGTTGTATGGTTGTTGAAGAGCCTAGGAAAGGTTGCACTATATTTACCGGCGCATTACGTTGTGCTGGTGGTTCATTCTATGCGGGGAATGGGGGATATCGGTTCCCTTGTCCTTGGTTGGTATATGAGTGCCGAGGTGAATTTCATGATAGCTAGGTTGTGATACGTTCTAAGTAGAAGCATATGAGTATCCAGGATATTGATTACTGCTGCCTAGGTTTCCTTGGGCCAAAGACCTGATCGAACCATCTACAGAATTGACGTGCATGGTACTACTGCTGCCTAGGTGATCTTGGGAAAAAGACCCAATCAAACCATCTCCAGGATTGATGTGCATGGTACTACTACTGCCTAGGTGATTATGGGTCAAAGACCCAATCAAGCCGTCTGCAGAATCTACCTACCTGGGTGTTACTGCTGCCTAGGAGATATAGGTTCAAAGACCCGATCAAGCCGTCTAAAGAATCTACCTACCTGGTAACTCTAAGTATTATGGGTGCTACTACTGCCAAGGTGATCTTGGGTCAAAGACTCGTATCAAACCATCTATAGTAGACGATGCGCCTGGTAACTCCCCGAATACAGATTACTATTGCCTAGGTGACCTTGGGTCAAAGACTCGATCAAACCATCTGCAGTAATCGACACGCGTGATAACTCAAGAGGATGAGGCAACCAGGTTCCCCTATCCCTAGTTGGTGTATGGTGGTATGGGGGGAGGAGGTACAAATGGCTTTCTTTTCGATGCCCTTCGTTCGTCCTGTAGATACAAGATGGTACGAGGTTCATTTTGGGATGCCTAGGTGGAGGGATCCTCTTGATAGGATCGCTCGATGGCATATAAGGCATCCCTATACCCCGGGATCTCCGAGAAATGGTGGGTATAATTCCCATAATTGTTGCAGAGGGCATATGCGTGATTGGTCTGTAGCGCTTTGCCTTTACCTTTGGTGGTAGGTTCCTTTTTAGGGGAATGTGGTGTCGTGATTTTTGTTTCGGAGCCAAGGAGTGGTTTAATTCATCAGCTCTAGACAGATGTGGGTAAGATGACCTATTACGTCACATATGGCACAGACTGGTGATTCATGTTGAATGGCGGGAGTCACTGCTTTAGGGTAAACTGCTTGGGTGGTTGGTTTTCGAAGATCCCTCTCAGGGCTTTCCGGTGCCCGAGGCAGACAGTAAGATTAGCTATGCTGTTCACAAAGATGGCATGAGTATGTTCATATTAGCTTGAAATAACTTGAAGGAATACAATAGAGAATTACCTCTTTGATGGTTTTGGAATCTCTTGGAGAATGCCGAGCAGCAAAGTAAGAGTCCTTCCTCGCTGGCTCCAAATCTGAGATCTGCAATCAGTCAAAGCACCCGCGTAACTTCTAATATAACAAGTATTCTATCAATTAAATCAACAATAAACATCTAGATTATACACATCTGAGCCATTCATATCATACTAAGTAAATATTGAAACAACAATAATAACATTAAGCATTGAATGGACAAAACGAACACAGTTCTATTGATTTTGAAAGAAGGAGGATTACAACCATCGGTTGTACCAAGCCCTCCTCAGTCTCCCAATCTCTCTTCTTTCTCTAGTGAAGAAGTCCAAGCCAACAAGCTCTCTAGGAGCCTCTTTGACTCTTGGCCTTCACAATGTCACACTATTCTCTATTCCACAAGTATGCAAGAACCTTGAGCAATCCTTCGACCTTCAATTAAGAGCCTTCAGCTCCTTTTTATAGGAGAGGGAGAAGGCCATTGTTGCCCTTCTCTTTCCACTAGTTTGGAATGGAAAAGGCTTAGATGTTTCCTTGATCTCCATGCTTTTGCCTCTCTTGGAGTTCAGTCTTCCATGGCAATGACCAATAATGAATTGGTGCTTCTGCAGTTTCCTTTGTGAACTGACTCCTTTGTGAGGGAAAGTCGGAGATTCAAATCATTCTCCGCGCTCTTTTCCCAATTCAAACTTAAAACACGGGTAACACTTCCCTTCAGTGTAAACAGAGCGTTGCCCTAGCCACTAACGCGGCCAATGCACTGCTTGCCTGCGTTATAACGCTCTTGTTCTGTTCTTCATAGGCGTTACCCTGGCAGAAATAGGTTTAACTTAGGTCTTTGTACTTATTCCATATTTGTCTTCCCCTCTGAGCTGATGAGGAGGTATTTTGACCTATAACAGATGCCCCCTAAAGTGTGAGGTTAGAGACGAAGACGATGGCCAAAATACTTTATAATTTGTAGAGATAGAGAGAGATTGAAAGACCGAGGAAAACCTGAAACAACAGCATATGTCAGAAAATATAGTATTTGCCTAGAGTCGGGCATGTCCCATGCTCAGTAGCTTAAAAAACATGATTTCTCTAGAATAGAGATATGAAGAATCTGTCCACCAATAGGCACAATGTGGAAGTGTCTGTCATAACAGGATCAGGCTGAAGAAGCTGTCTCCATAAACAATATCGCAACTTGGGGAAGGGAACACAACTTTAATGATGTAGCCTTTGCCCCAAGGTCTTGACCGCCGATTCACTTAAACTGCATATTTCTCAATCATGTGAATGAGGGAGTTGTCGTCGAACATGTGAGAAATCGTCTGATTACCAGTCAATAATGAAAACTGTTAACAGACGCGAAGGTGGCCACCGATAATGATGATGGTCCCTAAGATGCCCAGTACAATCTAGTAAGTGTGAATAAAAGGAGTTGAAGTCGAACAGTCGTAGAATCATTCGACCAAGAGCCAATGATGAAAACCCTTGATCAAACACAAGACTACCTGCCACTGATGTCTGCAAGTATCTGGGTACTGATGTGTTTCTGGATCAATTTCCTAGATAAGGTGTTGAAGTCGATAGGAAGTGATCTGTTGAGAGGTAGGCACTGAGGCGTCCTACATCAGTCAACACGAAACGGAAACCAACTGATTTTGTTTATGATTTGAGAGAAGGAAGAGTAAATGGGAACGTCAGACGACAAATAATTTCTGGCATAATGAGCGGTTTGGTTGATAACAGGAGCAGTAGATAACGAGATATGCTTGAACAATAGAAGGCACTCTAGCAGGGTACTAGGCAGCTGAAGCATGATGAACACCAAAGAGTGTGTTAGGATTTTACCGGTGCAGGGACACTGGGAAATGAAGGCTAATACTCATAGATGGTAGGGTTCGGCTAACTGCGAAAGAGTTTTCTGGGAAGTGCCATGTTCAATAATTTTGCTGCCAAATCGACCTTTTTGAAAATGTAACAGAGGTAATATCCATCTTGTCCAAATTTTTCCCCGTCTGATTAAGTTTAACGAGTCCAGACGAGTAAACTCGGTGAATTTTTCATGTTTAGAGAGTCCGAAAAATGTCAGGAAAGACAACTCTGTGCCCCATCTGATTAGGTTTAACGAGTCCAGATGAGCAAACTCGGTGAATTTTTCATGTTTAGAGAGTCTGAAAAATGTCGTAAAAGACAACTCCATGTCCTGTCTGATTAGGTTTAACGAGTCCAGACGAGTAAACTCGGTGAATTTTTCATGTTTAGAGAGTCTGAAAAATGTCATAAAAGACGACTCCATTGGGGTACCTTTGTCATGTCTTGATAACCGGGCATGGCAAAGGGGTAATAGTAAGCCCGAAACAGTTCATTTTCCGTAAGTTAGTCCATCGAATCCGGAAAAGTGAGAAATCTATGTTCAATGGACGTCTACCTCATTTTGTTATGAGTACGAGGAGACAAAGTAAACTCAATATTCTTTGTGAAATTTTAACGAGTCCAACAAAGAAAAACTCAGTACCTCCGTGAAATTTTAACGAGTCACGCGGAGAAAACTCGATTTACTTTTTCTGTTTAAAGAGCTTTGAAAAAGAGGAAAAGAATGGCTCCTTGTTCTTTGTCTCAGTAGTTTAACGAGCCTGACAAAGGTGACTCGGGGATTTTTTCGGTTTTATGAGCGAGAAAAAGATTCCTAAAAAGAATGCTCAGTACTTCTCCATAGTTTTAACGAGTCTGAAGAAGAAAACTCTAGGTTTTTCAGATTAACGAGCAAGAAAAGACCACAAAAAGAACGCTCGATGCCAACTTCGTGTAAGTTTAACGAGTCCGAAGGAGAGAACTCGAGGTTTTTCGGATTAACGAGCAAGAAAAATACCATAAAAAGAATGCTCGATAAAACATGAGTGTGTCTGCTCATAAATCTTGATCCCTTATTAGAATCATCAGTACCAAATCTCGAGAGTTGCGACGTGTGTACAGCGAGAAATCACGACTTTGCCGACTGACTTAAGAGATTCATGCCCTAGAATTTGCTATAAGAAGGTCAAAAGACTTTCATTTTCACTGTTTCGAGTGCTGTGAAGAAGCTCTGGAGTGGAAAAGGGGTGAAAATTTCAGCTGACGATTACGGTCAATCCGGGCAACAGTTTTCTATTCCGCGAGATCCAGGTAAGAGCTAGAACCTCCTGTTATCATTTAATTTCCAATTTGTTAGTTTTTGTTGGTTCAAAATTAGGAAATTTTGAGGCCCTAGAAAAATATTTGCGCCTAACGCGGGTCAGGAGTATAACAGCCGCGTTAAACGCATAACCCGTGAGGGAATTGCGCGTTAGAACGCTCTGTTTTGTACTAATGTCCACGTTAGGCGCAACATGCTTTCTAAGAATTCAATTTTCCCATTTTTGAAGTGGTTCAGGCAAATTTTAATCGGTTGGAAATGTTACATTTGCAGGTGTTCAGCTGTTAATCATGAGTATCTGGCGAGAGAGAGAGCATGAGCGGGAAGAACGAGAAATGGTGACGGATGCGGCAAGTTTAATGGCTCTCCCGAGGTGCGGATTGTTTAAGTATACCCGTTTAGAACTGATGAGGGGTCAAGAAGACCTCCTAAGGTGGCTGATCCAGCAGTGGGACGAACGGCATCATGTCTTTCGCATTGGTGGCAATGAGCTCGCCATTGAAAAAGATGATGTTTAATTTTTGATCGGCTTGTCATGTCGTGGGGCGAGGCCCAATTTGACGGGGTCCAGAGATGACCCTCGTTCTACTACTGATCTGATCCATGCGCACTGCATACGTGGTGCCCAGTCTATGAGTAACCGGATACCTATTGCACAGGTGACTCTGAGACCCCTGCGGGCTATATTATGGATGATCGTTCGCTTGGCAGGTGCCAAGAGTCAGCATGTGGCGACCAAGGCTCAGATGCTTTTAGCCTTGGATTGTATGCAGCCTCAGGTTTTCGACTGGTGTGACGGTGTGGTCCGTCGGGTCCGAGCAGAGCTTACTGCATGCAAGACCCGTACTCAAAAAGAGTTTGGGTACGGCACACTGATTGTTTCTTTCATACTGGAGCGGATACCACTGATGAGGCCCAGGATCCCTACAGCGCCATTGGGTCCACGCGAGCCGAGGCAGGCTCGGTGGGCCACTTTGCTTCCACGGACTGGGGAGGGTCCCATCCATCACTGTTTTGATGAGGGATTTTTTGATTGGCTGGATTCTAAGATTATCATGATTGAGGATTATCCCTATGCAGGGATGAACTTCACAGGCGACCCTGAGTTAGTCCTGCCCCCTGGCACCCAGTGGGGGCCCGATGGTAAGAAAAAATGATCAGTGTTTTTTCAAAGAAGTTTTTTGTTTTTTAGCTTTTGAATGTTTATGTAAAAAAAATTTGTTGAAAAAGGGGTGAAAATTAAGTTTTGACATGAAACTTTCGCTTGCTTGACACAGATGTGGCACCTGTCCATCCAGCTAGGGCCCCTCGCTATGCACGGCGAGGATTGCAGCTACCCGGGGCTGGCGCACCTGTAGAGGAGGCTGAAGCCGGCGACGACGATGATACCCAAATTTTACATGAACTCTCCAGGAACCTGGAGGGTCTGAGTATGGGTATACCACCGCTTCCTATGCGGGAGGTTCCAGTTCGTCTGCAGCGGCATACTGTGGGTGTGCCGGAGAGATACCTGGTTCCTCTGAGGAGGATAGCTAGAGCAATTGTATGCTATTATGAGCATCAGGCTTAGCTGGTGGAGTAGATGTATTAGTGTCAGAGCATGGCTTAGTTAGCCAAATTTTGTAAAACACCCCAAGTTTTGGGAGATTTTCCTTTTTGATGTTTACTGTGTACTGGACATGAAATATGTATATATGTATATTTTTTGGTGATTTTGTGTTTTTAAATTTTTATGCATTTTTTGATGTGATAAAAATATATGTACTCATGAATAAATCTTTTACAATAAATGTGACAAATGCCAATCTAACACATAATTTTCCAAAGAATCAGCTAATGCATTAAATTCCCTAGGAACGTGCTCAAATGTGATTGTTTGAAATTGACGCTCTAAAAGTCGCACTCGTAAAAAATAACGTAACAACACAGGGTGGCGGACACGGTAATGATTGTTTAACTGCATAATGATGAGTTGGGAATCTAACCTGACCACTAAATCAGAGATGTCACGAGATGCCGCTTCCGTGAGGAGTTGGATCACTGACATGTACTCGGCGACATTGTTGGTGGCGTTACCCAGGAAGATCCCCCCGGAACCAAGAAGGTCCGACTCAGGAGTATAGAGAACCCAAGCAGCTGAAGCAATGTGCCTAGTGTGACGACTAGCACCGTCCGCATACCCGACGTATGATAACGAGTGTGATGACATCTGTGCGAAAGAAAAAGATTACATGAGAAAAACACCTTAAACCAAACAAATAATTCAGAAGCATCAAAATAAAAATAGGCAAAACTTTTATACATAAAATTACAAAGCATATGCCTAGTGCGAAACTAGGCAAAATACTTCTTCAGATAGAGCCCGTTGCGGGGCTCCTCGAGTGGAATTCCATTACAGTCTTGTAGTTCATAAGCTCCTTTTGAGAGGGCTTTAGTAACGATGTAAGGACCGAGCCACAATGGTTGGAGTGTTCCTGCCCCCAAGAGGTCGTGTTTTTTATCATAAAGTAGAACAAGATCGCCTTCTTGGAAAGAACGAGGCTTGATAGATTTGTCGTATTGAGCTTTAACTCGGCGCTGGTGAGCTTCGAGTGCTAGTGTAGCATCTCGACGAGTTTCGTCCAAATGATCGAGCGAGAGCAAGCGCTCTTCTGTGGCGGTGGTGCCAGGCAGGAGTTCAACCGCCAGTTTAAGCGATGGGATTTCACACTCAATCGGAAGTACTGCCTCCAGGTCGAAAGCAAGTTGGAAAGGTGCGATATTTGAAAAGCAATACGGAATATTTTCCATGATACCTGTCTTGACCGAGATATCAATGAGCAGTTTCTTGGAGAAATTACCCATGTTCCCTTCTGAATCGATAGTGTGGACAGTCGTATAAGAGGAGGGAACTATCTTAGGTTGGTCAAAAGACGGGATTTCAGTTTTTATCGCCTCCGAATCAATCGTCGAAGCGCAATGGTGGAACTCTCCCCAAGGTCGTTCTTCTAATGACATGATCTCTCGAATAGCTTCATCTGTAGGCCAGACTTCATTGAGGAGATCCTTAGAGAGAACCGTGATGGGAGAGAGGGTTGTACCTGTGGTCGAAACCATATCAGTGGAGGGTTCAGATGCGATTTGGATGGCTTGGTAAGCCAACTCAACCGGCAAAAGCGGCATCTGATCTCCATAGGAATCAATATCTGAAGGTGCCGGAATGATCCATGGGTCGATAGAGCCATCCGAAAAGGTGGATATCATTGCAACCGTGTTTGGGATCTGTGGCGGCGGTAGAGGAAAACAACCCAGTAGGGAAGATGCCTTCAGAAGACCGGTACCGATACTGACGTAAGAGTCAGGGACACCTCCTATTAGGGGTACAGAGCTACTTGGTAAAGTGGAATAATCAGGGGTGCAGAAGGATAGCTGATCGACCGTGACTATTCTCCCATCCAATGGAAATAGGATGAGTCGGAAGACCGAAGACACAATAGCGGTCATAGCATAAGACCAACTGCGACCGAGCAATAGATTATAGTCGAGATGACGCTCTACGACTTCAACGTCCACGTTTACCGTTTTCCCACTCATAGTGATGGGAAAGCTAGCAAGGTATCCTTTGGGTAGGAACGTGTGGCCATCGAAAGCTTTGAGAGAATTCGATGGTGGGGTTAGAGTAGGAGAACCTAAATTCAGCCAGCAAGCTTGTGACATAACGCAGGTCGAAGCACCTTCGTCTATGACAGTGCGATGGATGGGTCTCCCTTTCGACACAACCTGCACCTGGAATGCGATTTGATGTGAGAGGCGAGGTTTAGCCTTTTCCATATCAAAGATTGCTAGCGTGGAATCCTGGGGGTCTATTCCGCCAATGGCCGAAAGCAAGGCTTTCCTTTGTGCTGGACAGGTTTTTAATACTTCAAGTGCAGACATAGCTGACGGTGCCTGCGCCAAATCTTCTACAATATTGTAGTTTTGGGCTGCACGTGTAGAGGTATTATGAGTCGTGCGTCGAAGTGTCCCTTTGGGGGGACGAATTACAGGTTCAGCAGTAGGCCTTTCAATATGCAAATCGTTGGGCGGCGGCGGATTGGAACTAGTTCCAGGTTCCTGAGTATCTATGGTAGGAGTTCCATAAAGCTTGGCGCGAGTTTGAAGGTCAATACTCTCGATGCCATAAATGGCAGATGGTCCTTCGCCGGAAGGATACGAACCACCATTGCCCCGTTGATGGGGTTGTGGCGGGTTGTCAACCATATGTTGATGTTGCTGCTGTTGATTGGGGAAAGGATTGTGAAGAACGGCAGGTGTTCTCCCAGAATCCTTGTGAGCAATAAAATCGGTGCATTCCTGCAACCGAGGACATTTGTATGTCAAGTGGTCCTCTGCACAGATTTTATAAGGAAATTTCATGGGTTTATCTTTTCCTCTTTCATTAGCAGCATTTTTCTGATTGGAGTTATTCTGATTATTCGACTGCTCTTCCGAAGAAGATGTTTTCTTCTTATTCTTCCTATTTTTCCCGTTGGGTTTTTGTGAGGTTTGCACCGAGTTTACCTCAGCGGAAGGGAGAGGAGTCGTTTTATGGGGGGCGGTGGCAGCCGAGGATGGCTGGGAGGTTTGCCCCCGAGACTGATTGGTGGCTACACCAGAGATCGCACCAACGATACCATTGGCATGAGCTCCGATTTTCTGAGTAGCCGGAGGGTTCGGGTTACCAGGGGCATGGGGGAGCAGATCGTAAAGCGTGCCAGATTGTGATTAGATTAAATCCAGGTGCTGGGCACGACGAATACATTGATCTTCTGTCACCGCACCAGAAAGGCCAATGTCTTTAGAGATGTGGGGTAATAGAGACTTGCAAAACCAATTGGCCAAGAGATGGTCCGGTATTAGCATTTTGACAAGCCTCCTCCTACGTCTCCATTCATGAATATGGTCGGAGATGTGGGTGGCGGTGTCTTGGCGCAGTGATGTTAACAATTTTGTGCCGGTTTCCACTCTAATTGGTAGTTGAAAGTTCTTTAAGAACTCCATCGCTAAAGTGCCAAACGTATCGATGGCGGCGCGTGGTAATTCAATGTACCACTTCGCTGCATTGCCTGTAAGCGTGCGGGAAAACAGTCGAAGTCGGACACTATCATCTACCATGGAATTGGATATGGACCACAAATGGAAGGTATTGATGTGTGCGGCCGGGTCGTCCCCATGCTTCCCGTCGAACTTCGGGATATCTGAAGGAATCTTATGCGGTATAGGAGGCCAAAGCGAGTTGTGGTTGATGGGGTCGTTCGTCAGCTTATGGATGTCGGGTATGTCCAAAGCTGCCAAGAAAGGCAATTGTGGATTTTCCCCCGAGTCTAACCAAGGCAGTATGGGCTGACTATTTGGACCATAGGGTCCTCCCATCCACGTGTTACCAGGAGGGTAAGTGGGACTTTGATAAAAACCTCCCATAGGTGGAGGAGTAGGAACATACGGTTGCTGTCCATAGGGCATAGTGTATTGAGGGGAAAATGGTTGGTTGCCCCCAGCGAAAAAATGCCCTCCCATTCCAGACGGAGGTTGGGGTTGGTTAGTCCAAATGGATGCAATAGAGTTTCCCGGAGGCATACTAGTATTTGCATAATTTGGCAACGGTATAGATCCTACGCCTACATTTGAACCACTTAAGGGGATAGTATTTACAATGGGTTGTCCCATTTGTCCTAAGGATTGCATAGGAAGAGAAATATTCCCTGCTACCTGTGTACTGATAACACTGCCCCCTGGTATAGTGGCCAGGGGGTTTGAACTCAACAGATGGTTCCAACCGAAAGGGTTGCTAAAGGACACCGAAGTAGTCATGCTCGTGGGAGGAGCAACCGTGGTCCCCAACGTGGTTACGGTAGGAGTAGATGCCGAAGGGTTCGGTAAACTACTGACAGTTGTGTTAACCATAGGGCTGGGGGTAGGCATATGTTGACTACTGGGGTTACCCAGTAATGGCATAGAACTGACCACCGGCGGGGAGGATGATGGCGAACCAGGAATGGTTGCCATTGGTATCGACCCTGTGGGTACCGGTGGAGAAATAGATGTTGGTGTTGCCGCAGACATATCTTGGCGCGGTGGAATCTGGAATATCACAGGTCCTAACGGATCAGTGAGCGGAGGATTGTAATTAGGTACAACGCCTTCAGTGAAAAGGTCCTCCGGAAGTTCCGGCTGATAAGGGTCTATGTGATAATCAAGATTAGTCAGTGGAGACTACTCTTCCGTAGAAGGCCCGGGTTCACCAAGGTTCAATCTTTCCTCTAGAATGAGAGGAGGTAGACCTTGCTGTCGTCGAGACAGACGGCGTGGGTCAGGGGACGCCACGGTGACCGGTTTAATTTTAACAAATTTTATTAAAATGTGATATATTATGAAGTCTCAAGTGACAGTAACCACACCCTTACTAAAAAGAAAAGACTCTCTAAAATCAATCAGCAAGCAGCCAGTATAGGGTGCCCTGTCTGAGTACTACCGTTCACTGGTGATGAAATCCAGTCTCACAATAGCATACAGAGAGGGTTGGTCGAAAGTACAGTTACGGTTACTCTAGAGCTTCGCCTGAACCCCAGACGATAGGTGTAAGCACTCTCATGAAGACGAGTACCCTCCTAAAGACTGAAGACAGAGTAGGTCCGTCTGTTTCAGGTACCAGGACAGCCCGTCCCAGTCACCTTGTGTAAGTCCCTAAAAGTATGGCCACTAAGGATATCTCAAATCACAGACATCATCAGGGGGGTCCACGGTCAAGGACAGTGTGCTATATGGGCAGAATACCTAGATCCCCGATCTAGTTTCGACATCCCCGAAGGGAACCCTAATATATAACACACCCACAGGATGCAGTCAAAGGCGGGCTACCTTCTAGTGCACCCAAGTGTTGTCTCGCGCTGAGCTCCGGTAAAGGAACGGTCCCGATAATGTGAGTGCAGCAGGATTTCACTCGTTAATGACTCTAGTTTTCAAGTTTTGAGATCTTGGGTAGTTTTCTCACTTTCCTAACCCAAGATCCTAGCCTGAACTATTGTGTGTGTGAGCTCAAAAAAGAGTAATTAGATTGATTTTATTATCGCTTTGTTTTTAGTGTACTTTGTTATTAGTCTTGCGGTGGGGGAATGGACGTATGAAGTATAGTGAGACTCTGACTCAAGAAACCATGCAAAACATGCTCTAAATATTAACTTCAATGAAGAGTGTTTCTACAAGGAGAGGTTTCTTTTTCAATCATCCATGCACCAACATTTAAATAACACAGCTCAACTTTTAAGATTCAGACTTCTATCTACCTCTTTGACAGTCTGTGAACTAAACTTTCAGAATAAACTCAGCTAAATGCAGAAAAATAATAAATAAAAAAATTCTCTTTTTAAAAAGTAAATGCTTTGCACACTAACTAAAAAAGAGAAACAAATAATCAATGCCAGCTTAGCAGACAAGCACAGGGATTCAGTCAGTGAAAGGTACTGGTGGCCAAAAAACTCTACAGCTAAAAACACAGTCACAGTAGTGAACAGCAAGGTTTTTGGCTGAGTAACGCTCTGTCTGTGAGAAAATACAGTGTTATAACGCACTGTATTTAAGCCTAGACTGCGTTATAATGCACTGGATAAACTGCATAGGTCGCGTTAACCAGGGAAAATCTCTTCAGTTGGCCAGTCAGGAACAGGATTGAACTCTGCAAGCGTTTGGTATGTCTACTGGGCATCAAAAAATGGTCGGAAGGATACTGAACAGAGGAGAGAAGAAATGAAGGGAAAAAATAGTCCGGAAACTATGGGGAAAGACTCCCCAGCGGAGTCGCCAATTCTGCTTTAGGGTAAACTGCTTGGGTGGTTGGTTTTCGAAGATCCCTCTCAGGGCTTTCCGGTGCCCGAGGCAGACAGTAAGATTAGCTATGCTATTCACAAAGATGGCATGAGTATGTTCATATTAGCTTGAAATAACTTGAAGGAATACAATAGAGAATTACCTCTTTGACGGTCTTGGAATCTCTTGGAGAACGCTGTGCAGCCAAGAGTGAGTCCTTCTTCGCCGGCTCCAAATCCGAGATCTGAAATCAGTCAAAGCACCCGCATAACTTCTAATATAACAAGTATTCTATCAATTAAATCAATAACAAACATCTAGATTATACACATCTGATCCATTCATATCATACTAAGTAAGTATTGAAACAACAATAATAACATTAAGCATTGAATGGACAAAACGAACACAGTTCTATTGATTTTGCAAGAAGGAGGATTACAACCATCGGTTGTACCAAGCCCTCCTCAGTATCCCAATCTCTCTTCTCTCTAGTGAAGAAGTCCAAGTCAACAAACTCTCTAGGAGCCTTTTTGACTCTTGGCCTTCACAATGTCACACTATTCTCTATTCCACAAGTATGCAAGAACCTTGAGCAATCCTTCGACCTTCAATTAAGAGCCTTCAGCTCCTTTTTATAGGAGAGGGAGAAAGCCATTATTGCCCTTCTCTTTCCACTAGTTTAGAATGGAAAAAACTTAGATGTTTCTTTGATCTCTATGCTTTTGCCTCTATTGGAGTTCAGTCTCTCATGGCAATGACCAATAATGAACTGGTGCTTCTGCAGTTTCCTTTGTGAACTGACTCCTTTGTGAGGGAAATTCGGAGATTCAAATCATTCTCCGCGCTCTTTTCCCAATTCAAACTTAAAACACGGGTAACGCTTCCCTTCAGTGTAAACAGAGCGTTGCCCTAGTCACTAACGCGGCCAATGCACTGCTTGCCTGCGTTATAACGCACTTGTTCTGTTATTCATAGGCGTTACCCTGGCAGAAATAGGTTTAACTTAGGTCTTTGTACTTCTTCCATATTTTTCTTCCCCTCTGAGCTGATGAGGAGGTATTTTGACCTGTAACAGTCACCATATTCTTTCCTCTCTTCTTGGTTTTCCTAGCAGTGATCACTGGTTTTGCAATGGGAACTTCCTTTGCAGGGGTGGTCTCAAATGTTTCTTGGATGGGTGGGGGCTCCTCGGGACTGAGGGGCTTCAACCCTGTGGAAGTAACATGGGTAGCTCTTGTTCCAATAGGGGGAACAAGGTACCAAACTGGGAATGCCAACAATATTTTGGTTAACACCAGTGTCGCCAAAACTTGCTGGGAGACGAAGCCAGCTAGGGGGTAGAGGAAAGGGTTTTGGGAAGTGGCGTCAGCTAGGGATGATGTCGTGGTCGATGTCTCAATGTTGTTACTACTTTTTTCTGTGTCCTGACTAGCTTCGACGCTTGATGTGGACATCATGCACACCGGAGCCCTTGTGATATCGGGCGATGAGTTGGGGATTATGGGAGGATCTCCTAGGAATGACCCTAGAATGGACGTTTGAATTGGCCAGGGCCATATTCTTGGTACCATGAGGGAGCATCTGAGGATGTATCTACATAGGGTAGAATTACATCCATGTTGGTTAGGAGATGCTTCTCGGTGCATGTCAGCTGGTCTACGATAATGATGTGGTCCTCTTGGGGGAACATCATAATGTGAAAGACGGAGGAGGCTATGGCAGACATGGCGTACACATAACTCCATTCGAGGAGTATATTATAATCCAAGTGAGCATCCAAGACTTCAATGTCTATGTGGACCTTCTTTCTAGCTAAACAGACTGAGACATTTTGGTAGAGGCCGACGGGGGTTGAGGGATGACAGTCGTATACTCAAAGCGTGATGACTAAGGGTTTTAGTTCGGGAGAACCTAACTTCTGCCAAAAACTTTTGGACATGATGCATGTGGATGCACCCTCGTCTATGACACACTGGTGGATAGTGATATTTTGCATGGACATTGGTATCTGGAAGGCAACCATGGAAGGAAGTCGGGGGGGTGGCTTTTTCTAAGTCAAAAGCCATCAAGCGTGTATCGGCAGGGTCGATAGCGCCTAATGCGGAAAGTAAGGCTTTCAATTGTTTTGGGCATGAATAAAAAACATCCAAACCTGACATGGCAGCGGGATAATGTGCTAAATCATCCATGATGCTATAATTATGGGCTGCTTTGGAGTAGTTTCATGCTTGTCTATTAGGTCCCTTTGCAATCTTTGGCAATGGTTCTATAGGAATCTTTGAAATGGTCAAAGGTGCAGGCAGTGCACTGGTACTTTCCCCTGACGTATTGGTGTCTGGTGGGGTGTCGTAGTTGCGATTCCGTGTTTGGAAAAACATCTCTTCTCCAGTCATGTAGATTTCATGGCTTCTTTTCCCGCAATCATCTATATTTTGTTGGTGAGTGCTTATCTTCGCTTGGTTGGGGAAAGGTTCTTGCATCACGGTTGGTTTTTGGGAAGATCCTCCTTGTCCTCAGTTACTTTGTAGATTCTTTAGCTCAGGGAGATCAGGACAGTGGTGAGTATAGTGCCCATACTCACCACATATCGAACAGGAATGGTTTGTTCAAAGAGGTGGCCTTTTGCTCCGCCATTGGGCATTGCTTGGCTCCTGGTTATGATTCCGGTTGGAGTTACCTCTAGCCTGGGATTGTGGTGGGCACTACTGGTTGTTTCCCCCCTATCTAGGGTTCCCTTTTGGCTTGTTTTTGGATTTTTTCTTTACCACTTTAGGAGGGTATTTCTCCTAGTTATATTGGTGTGGTTGGTTTTGGGACGGTTACACAAAGTTCACCTGTGTATTTTTTTGCATAGGTGGGTCGTCTGCTAGGGACTAAGCGTAATTTGGTCTCGGGTTTGCCCCTGATTTTTGGAGGGGATTTCTTCCGTCAGTTTTTCTTTCTGCATAGTGATTCCCCTGAGACAGAGGATAAGGTTCTCACTGGTGATACGCTTGTTCCCTATTAGTCAAATTTTACTGAGGCATATGATGACTTTGAAAACTGGGTTGAGGCACGTTCTAGGTAGAACTATATGTGTAATCGAGGTTTTGACTACTGCTGCCTAGGTAACCCTGGGTCATTGACCCAATTAGCCCATCTGCAGAGTTAGACGCGCTTGGAACTTCTTGATAAGTTTTCAAGTGCGGGGCGTTAGGAAGGATGTTATAAATGTATCCTGACTGCATATAAATTAGCTCAAGCTTCTGGGCTTTGTTGATTGCATCCTCTTCGGATGTGGGATTCTACTGTGCCACATCCTTTTAATTCTCTACCATCAAAGTTTTCAAGAACAAATATAAGAGAACCCGGTCATCGAATTTGGCTTTACATAAACTGCGACGCCTCCTCCATTCATGGAGATGGTCCGAGATGTGGACGATGGCGGTTTGTCTAAAATGAGTCAATAATTCCATTCTGGAATCATGGTGAATGGGTAACTAAAAATATGTTAGGAACACGGTAACGAGGGCGCTAAAGGTTCCATGTGAAGCTGACGGTTGCTCCACGTACCACTTCACAGCTACTCCTGTAAGAGTGTGTCGAAATAATCTCAATCGAATAGTGTCATCAATGATACTATTCGATGAGCACCACAGGTGAAAGGTCATGACATGGTTACCTGGATCCTCTCCTTGCTTACCTTCGAACTTTGGTATATCCAAAGGGAGCTTTGTGGGCATGAGAGGCCATGTAGTAGCTTTGTTATATCAATAAATTGGGCCTCTATTTTGAATGCTTTGAGGCACAGGTGGCACTTATGGTAGTTGAGGAATCAATTCGCCTCAAATGAGGCGGTGGAGGCCTTTCTATCGGTTAAACACTTATGATTTTTCTTTTAACTGTGTTTAATTTAATGGATAAGGCTTTTGATAATCAATCTTAGCCGTAATCCATCAAACTGTGGAATTAATCTTCAATCTTTAATTATGTTGTGCTCTGTCTTCAACACTGATACTCTTTTAATCGGGACTTAATCATACAGTGTCTTGTCGATGTGCAGACCGCGCAAGGCTCGTATGGCATCAATGCCCGTAGAGTGGAGCCCTTTTAGTCCCTTTCCCTTTGATAACCAAAAGGTCGGAGGATCGCCACCCTCGGCTTTCTTTTCCTTCATAGTATGGGAAAAAAACCTTCGAAACCTGCAAAACAAACAAAACATTATGAAATCCTGCGTAATTGGGGAAACTGCTTCAAAAAGCGAGGGAGGAGCGTAGCCGTTGGATGGAAGCATCCAATGGTGGAGATATGTGTAGAAGAGGCAAAAAAGGAGAGCGGGGAGAAGAATAAGATGGAGTGATTTTGGACCGTCCAATCTGGCATTTGCCTGCCACCCCCGATTGCGATCCCCCGATTGCAATCCTTCGATTGGATCTGGACCGTCCACGTGTCCAGATCAAACGGTCCAAAATCACTCTATCTTATTCTTCTCTCCGCTCTCCTTTTTTGCCTCTTCTACGCAAATCTCCACCGTTGGATGCTTTCATCCAACGACTACGCTCCTCCCCCGCCTTCTGAAGTAGTTTCCCCAATTATGCAGGATTTCATAATGTTTTGTTTGTTTTACAGGTTTCGAAGGTTTTTTTCCCAAACTATGAAGGAAAATAAAGCTGAGGGTGACAATCCTCCGACCTTTTGGTTATCAAAGGGAAAGGGACTAAATGGGCTCCACTCTACGGGCATTGATGACATGCGAGCCTTGCGCAGCCTACACATCGACATGACACTGTATGATTAAGTCCCAATTAAAAGAGTATCAGTGTTGAAGACAAAGCACAGCAGAATTAAATATTGAAGATTAATTCCACAGTTTGATGGATTACGGCTAAGATTGATTATCAAAAGCCTTATCCATTAAATTAAACAGAGTTAAAAGAAAAATCATAAGTGTTTAACTGACAGAAAGGCCTCCACCGCCTCATTTGAGGCGAATTGATTCCTTAGCTACCATAAGTGCCACCTGTGCCTCAAAGCATTCAAAACAGAGGCCCAAGTTATTGATCAAATGAAGATATTCGCCTCAGCGCAACCAGAGAGTTACTTCTGCAAGGAACTTAAATGCTAAAAATATCTACAGAGTTACTCCAAACATGACACAGAGCCTTAAAGTCAATAAAAACTCCCACCGAGCTTAATTCATAAATGTAAAACAGTTAATACAGACCAAAATTTTTGTAAACTTCTCCATCGAGCCCCTCAAAGGCTGAGAAGTCGTCAATCTGTATTAATTGTCCTGAGAGATCTTTTTATCAGATCTCACCTCCTCATTCTTCTATAAATACTTCTGTGGAAGATGAGAAACTGTTGATTGCAGAACTTTGAAATGCATTTGAGCTCAAACTTCTGATTGTAAATAGTGTTCACTGGCCCTTGGAGCTCTGCTTGTGATAGATAAGTTAGGCTGAGATGAGTAGATGATTGCTAAGCTAAAGCATTGGACTTAAAGTTGTAACTGGTTTGGAGCATCAATACAAGTTGATTTATGGCATCCTGGTCTATGTTGACGGTGATCTTTTTCTCATTGTAATTTGTCATTTTGTTTCTATTTTTTCTGTGTTTCATTTTCTCTTATAAAGAACAACATGCATGGAGTTAGGACCTACTGTATATCAGTAACCTTCTCTGACTGAAAATCTTTATTTATATGTTTTCTTCCAATCTGTGTTATTTAGGAATGATTTAATTCAGTTTAAGCATATGAATGTTGGCGTTCCCTCATCTTATGGTCTTATATGAATATTATTCTTAAATGTTATGTTCAGTATTAGTTAAGTAGAGATGAACTATGGAAGATATGGTGTGCCCTGGTCCTAGTTATATCCCCAAAGGCTATCTGAATGTTTCCCTTGGAATGTGTTAAAAGCTAGCTAGTTTAGAAGTACTTACCATATCTTAGGCCATTTTGTGTCATCTTTGTGTTTGTCTTGAAAGTAACCAAGTAAAGCAAAGCTAGGAGAGGATTTGTGGTGAGCCCGGTCCGCTAGTTTCTACTCCAACAGTTGCCTTCAAGTTTCCCTTTGTTTTAAAATGTTTTCTATTGAAAGTGTATCAAAGGCTGGCTAGTTTAAAAGTACTTACCAGATCCTAGTTTACTTTTATGTTTTTCTTGAGTCTATGTCAAAGGCTGGCTAGTTTAGAAGTACTTACCAGATCCTGGGCTGCTCTTTTTTCCTCATCTTTTTAATTCCCCTTCTTGTGTATCATTCCATTCCATAAATCAAACTTTTAAGAGATCCTTAAACATAGATGACTTGCCCCATGGACCACTCTTGCCTCTTGCTATTCCGATTAAATCCTATTATGACTCCATAGCCCAATGGACTAAAACCTGCAGTTATCTACATTCCTGGCCAAAGTTGTTCTATTCACTTGCAACTTCTCACCTTTGAAAAATTTTGCATTTAGAACTTTCCCCTCAAATAATAATCATGCTCAACCATCCAAAAACAAAACAAACCATTGGCCTTCATAACTAGCCTAATATTATTACCCCAAGACTTCAAAGACGAATCCATCTTTTCACTCATTGAAGAGATCCCTCTCTCGATTCAGGAGGGCTAGATCCTAGAATCCCAAAGTGGTTGAAACGATGTTGTTTTTGCGATCGGACTTTGCCAATCTTGCTGATTACATATTCCTAAGGCTCTGACGGTGTTTGAATGAGTTTGAATGATATTATGAAGATAAGGGTTCTTCCCAGCGGAGTCTCAAGGTCTGTTCAGGATTGTGGAGTCGCCAAGTGGAAGTTTTTAGCTCCTAAGGAGGTAAAAGGTTTTATGGTCCACCACCATGTTTATTTGATTTCCAATCTAAAATATTTTTGGTGTTTTCTGAGTTATTTTTCAGTTGTGTGGTTTCTAAGAATATCCTAACTCTGTTTCAAAACTTAGCTACGGTCATGAGACAAAGACAGTCTATTCTTATGGCTAAGCCAGTTGATCTTTCAAGGTTAGATAAAGACTTATGAGAACCCTAGGGTTTACCTATTTTGTCACTGATTCAAACAAGTTCCATCATTATTACCATTCCTTGGTAGTGCTTGAAAATGCTTCTTTTTACTTACAAGTTTTATGAAGTTCTTAAGGGAACCTAAGGTGATAATTCAACTGATTCCCCAGCGGAGTCGCCAGAAATGTTAGTTGCTGGTGGCTCAGCTGGTTAATATAGCAAATGTTCTTGAACCAAATCCCTGATATCCTATGGTTACCCTCAAATGAAAATGATTCTGGGTTTCGCCCCCAGCGGAGTTGCTAGAAATGTTAGTTGCTGGTGGCTCAGCTGGTTAATATAGCAAATGTTCTTGAACCAAATCCCTGATATCCTATGGTTACCCTCAAATGAAAATGATTATGGGTTTCATCCCCAGTGGAGTCGCCAGAAATGTTAGGAATCTGTAATCAGCAATATTGGCAAAGTCTGATAACAAAAACAACATCGTTTCAACCACTTTGGGATTCTAGGATCTAGCCCTCCTGAATCCAGAGAGGGATCTCTCCAATAAGTGCAAAAATGGATTTGTCTTTGAAGTTTTGGGTAATGATATTAGGCTAGTTATGAAGGCCAAGGGTTTTTTTTGTTTTTTGGATGGTTGAGCATGAATATTTTTTGAGGTGGAAAGTCCTAAGTGCAAAGAGTTTCACAGGTGATAAGTTGCACGCAAATAGAACAAGCTTTGGCCAGGAAGGTAGATAACTACAGGTTTTAGTCCATTCGGCTATGGAGTCATAATAGGATTTAATTGGAACAGCAAGAGGCAAGAGTGGTCCATGGAGCAAGTCATCTATGTTTAAGGATCTCTTAAAAGTTTGATTTATGGAATGGAATGATACAACAAGAAGGGGAATTAAATATATGAGGAACAAAGAGCAGCCCAAGATCTGGTAAGTACTTCTAAACTAGCCAGCCTTTGACATAGACTCAAGAAAAACATAAAAGTAAACTAGGATTTGGTAAGTACTTTTAAACTATCCAGCCTTTGATACACTTTCAATAGAAAACATTGTAAAACAAAGGGAAACTTGAAGGCAATTGTTGGAGTAGAAACTAGCGGACCAGGCTCACCACAAATCCTCTCCTAGATCTGCTTTACTTGGTTACTTTCAAGACAAACACAAATATGACACAGAATGGCCTAAGATCTGGTAAGTACTTCTAAACTAGCCAGCTTTTAACACATTCCAAGGGAAACATTCAGACAGCCTTTGGGGATAAAACTAGGACCAGGGCACACCATATCTTCCATAGTTCATCTCTACTTAACTAATACTGAACATAACATTTAAGAATAATATTCAGATAAGACCATAAGACGAGGGAACTCCAGCATTCCTATGCTTAAACTGAATTAAATCATTCCTAAATAACACAGATTGGAAGAAAACATATAAATAAATATTTTCAGTTAGAGAAGGTTACTGATATACAGTAGGTCCTAACTCCATGCATGTTGTTCTTTATAAGAGAAAATGAAACACAGTGAAAACAGAAACAAAATGACAAATTAAAATGAGAAAAACATCACTGTCAACATAGACCAGGATCACTATTACAGATTCCTAACATTTCTGGCGACTCCGCTGGGGATCGAACCCAGAATCATTTTCACCTTAGGTTCCCGTAAAAAATTCATAAAACTTTGTGAGTAAAAGCAGCCTTTTCAAGCACTACCAAGGAATGGTAATCATGGTGAAATTTGTTTGAATCAGTGACAAACTAGGTAAACCCTAGGGTTCTCATAAGTCTTTATCTAACTTTGAAAGATCAGTTGGCTTAGCCATATGAATATAATGTCTTTGTCTCATGACTGTAGCTTAGTTTTGAAATAAAGTTAGGATATTCTTAGAAACCACACAACTGAAAAAGAACTCGGAAAACACAAAAATATTTCATATTGGTATTCAATAAACATGGTGGTGGACCATAAAACCTTTTACCTCTGAAAAGAGCTGAAAATTTCCACTTGGTGACTCCACAATCCTGAACAGACCTTAAGACTCCACTGGGAAGAACCCTTATCATTATAATATCTTTCACACTCAGTTAGAGGACTGCAGGATTAAATTTTTAAAACAGACTAGTTAACCTCTTAAATATTGTCATATCTGGTTGCACTTTTCCTGTTTAATTGGGTCTGAAAAACACAGCATAGTGGCTCCTAGAAAGATTCACACTAGAGCCCATCCTGACCGTCATCCACCTAAAGTAGCTGATAACCCAGAAGGTATCCTTAGGAAGTCTCCTAAGATTAAATTGTCAACTGTTTTCAGATCACCTTTGAGAGCTAATTCAGTCCCTGAAAATCTTTCATCTCTACAACAATCACAAGCTGACTTAGTAAATCCATTTAGAACTAGGTCTCTTGGTGATTTAGATCAGTTAGATTCTGAGCCTTCACTATCATCTCCTGAAACAAGTGAACACCCTGGTAGAAGAGAAACAACACCTTCTGATTTGCATTTCCTTCACAACCTAGGTGTCTCTCATCCAAGATCAGCTCAACAGTCTATTCTCGGTCCATCCACTTCTGCTCACCCTACATCCACTGTTCAAACAACTAAACTTCAACCCACTTTTCCTGTTGTTAATCCACTCCTTGTGAATCCACCCCCACCACATATCATGGCAGCATGGTATGCTCCGTTAGTCCTTCATGTACCATTAGTCAATCTTCCACAGGACTATCAGTCCAAAATTCCATTATATGATGCTAGCAATGCTACAACTGCATCACAACATGTGGATAAGATGAATGACTACTTTGACAGAAATGAAATTGATAATGATTATGTCAAGCTTAGATTATTTGCTCAGAGCTTAGGGGGAGAAGAAAGAAAATGGTTCAAAGGCCTAACCCCCCATAGTATTAATGATCTCCAAGCCTTCCATCAAACATTCTTAAACAAATGGGAAGTAAATAAAAACCCTCTTCAATTCCTTGTTGATTACAAGAACCTCCATAGAAACACTGGGGAAAGTGTGCAAGTTTATTACACTAGATTCAATAGTGTGTATAATGCACTTTCCCTAGAACTAAAACCTCTACAGGGCTCAGCTTTAAACAAGTTTCCTGAAGGGTTTGACCCTGAGATGGCCTATCAGCTGAGAGAGAGAGATTTTGCAACTCTTGAATATATGCAAAAGGGTGCTCTTTCAGTGGAAGTCAACTTAATGGAGAAGAGAGCAAGAATGAAAAATGAAAAGAGAGCGTCTTTTAGAGAGGAAAACACACCTTCTACTTCCAACTTGAAGATGGAGAAAATGATGGAGGAGATGATGAAAGAGATGAGCATAATTAAGAGAGCACAAGCCATTCAAAACCAAACTGCTCCTCAAAATAGAAACCAAAACCAAAACCAGAATTTTAGAAGGAATCAACCTCCAAACAGACCCAGGGAAGATGATCAGCAGATCACTCTGCCCTTTCATCAAAACTATGTAAGTGAGGTTGAGGAAACAGATGAAATAGCAGAGGAGGATGATATCAACATGCTAGGGGTAGACAATGATGACTTTGAGATTCATTATGATAGAAAACAAGGTCTATACACACCTTATGATGACAGAAGAGATGATGATGAAAATTATTATCAAGACATGGAAAATGTCATCATAGAATCTCAAAAAGAGTATGACCTTAGAAGAAAAACCAGTCAACAAACCCCCAACAACAAAACCTCTGAAAAATCTTCACAAAACCGCACTACAACCAAGCCTAGAGTTGTCAAAAAAAAGGAAAAAACAGTGGCTGTAAATTATGGTAATGATAAAGAGAAAGGCACTCAAAACAATTAAAAACAGAGTGCAGACATTAGTAGTACTAACATCTCAGCTAGTACTCTTGTTAAAACCATTTCGTCAAATGCAAATAGAAAAAATCAACAAGCTGATATTGCTGATAGAATGACAGCTAATAAGGCTGAAACAAGTGCTTTAAAGAGTCAAATTCCTTTCAGCCTAGAGCAGGAAATTTCAAAAATCAAAATCTCTGTTCCCTTAACTCAGTTCGCTACCCATCATGTATATAGGACCCAAATTTTGAAAGCTTTAAATATATAGGAAAATGAGGATACAGTCAATCTTAATGATGACCAGCCAGAGCTTATTTTCGGTCCAAATATTGAAGGTAGATATCAAGAGGGACCTGTTCCTCCCTTTTATGTGAGTTTAAACGTTCATGACAAAATTTTACACAACGCTATGCATGATTCCGGAGCTTCTCATAATTTAATGCCTAAAGCTGTAATGGAGAGCCTTGGTCTATAAATCACCAGACCTTATAAAGATTTGTACTCCTTCGACTGAAGTAGGATAAAATGTTTAGGATTAATCAAAGACCTCTGTGTTAACTTGGCCCAAATTCCAGCCAAATTTTTAGTCATGGATATTGTTGTGGCTGATGTTCCCCCCAAGTATGGAATGTTATTATCTAGATCTTGGGGGGCTAAGTTACATGGGACTATGCATATGGACATGACCTATGCGACTATCCCTGTTTTCAACCAGAATAGAAGACTCTACAGGGAGTCTCATATGCAATACACAGTTACAAGTCAAGACAAACCACAAAACTCTCCTATGTATTCTGTAAATACAAGCCTTGATTCTTTTATCATGTTTAATGAGGAAACACTTAGTGAAAAAGTAACTTTAACAGAGTTAATGGCCGATAGAGAGGAGGGGGTAAACACCACAGAACTGTCAAAATAGTTTTCTGAAACGTTAAACATTACCAAACTAAACAAAGGTCTTGAACAACAAGCCATGCATCCTTTTCTTTTAAACCTGGACACTACAGAAAACGTGCCTCCACTTAACAAAAAACCTGATGAGTCAAAACAAATTCAATTGAGTGCTGCTAATTATGAAAAATTTGAAAGCATATTAATTAAAGAGGGCGGTAACCAAACTGATGAAACTAAGAATAGTCTTCTGTGGAGTATGTATTTTGATGGATCCTACACTAAAACTAACGCTGGTGCAGGTGTCTGGATTCCCAACACTGAAAATAACCGTACAGAATGTATTTCCTGTAGATTAAACTTTCAGTGTTCTAATAACATAGCAGAGTATGAATCCCTTCTCTTAGGCTTACATCTATTGAAAAAGTTAGGAGCCAGAAGAATTAACTTGTATGGGGATTCAGAGTTAGTCATTAAGCAAGTCAATGGGGAGTATAACGCAAATCATCCCAGACTTATGGCCTACCGCAACGATGCCATGGACCTTTTAAAAACTTTCGAGGATTCCAAATTGATTTTTGTCCCAAGAAAAAGAAATATTGCGGCCCACAATTTAGCCTTTGCAGCTAGAACATGCTTAACGCCATATGAAACAAAGGACTACACAACTCAGATAAAATTTAGACCAGCTGTGCCTGATAATGAAAAGTATTGGTAGGTGTTTGACGGAGACAAACAAATAGAAGACTTCATGCAATTCAGAAATGAGTTTGAACTATACAGTTCGGACTCAGATTATGAGACAGACTGCGGTGAAGAAAATTTTCTCAGAAAAGAAGAGTCGTCTCCTGAACTTGCCAATATTAACCTTCTTTCTAGAAAACTTGAAAACAAAACAGAAATGAATGTCGAGTTTGAAACAGAGGAGTTAGAAACTCTGCACTCTAAAGATGAAAGTTTTCCTAAGGGTCTGGCCCCTTTAGAAGAGTTGTTCGATTTTAACGATGTGGCAAATAAACCAAAACTGGAACCTGTAGAGACTGAAGTGGAAGAGTGCAATACAGGCAGTGAACTTAAACCTATGGTGATTAAATTGTCTAAGACTTTACCAGCTCACATTAAACTCAAAAACATAGAGCTGTTTAAAGAATTTTCTGATGTTTTTTCATGGAGTTACGAAGATCTTAAATCCTATGACACTAAAATAATACAGCACAAAATTCCCCTCAAAGAAAACCAAAAACCATTCAAACAGAAACTGCGCATAATAAACCCTGTTCAGTTACCATTGGTTCAGAAGGAAATCATGAAAATGTATGATGCTGGTATTATTGTCCCTATTAGATATTTTGAATGGGTATCTAATCTGGTGTTTGTTAGGAAGAAAACGGGAGAGATCAGGCTTTGTATAGACTTTAGAGACTTAAACAAAGCTTCATTAAAAGACAACTACCCTTTACCCAAGATGGATCATATTTTACAAAGGGTGGTAGGGTCTAAAAGAATTTCTTTGCTTGATGGCTATTCAAGGTACAATCAGATTTTAGTTCACCCTGCTGATCAATTAAAGACAGCCTTTACTACACCATGGGGCACTTTCATGTATGTGAAGATGCCTTTTGGTCTAATGAATGTTGGAGCAACTTTTCAAAGAGCCATGGACATAGCATTCTCGGAGGAACTGGGCTTCTTCATCATTATCTATCTTGATGATGTTACTGTGTTTTCAAAAACAGATGAAGAGCACTTAGAACATTTAAGAAAGGTTTTTGAGAAGTGCAGGAAGTTTGGGATATCTTTAAACCCTAAGAAGACACTATTTGGTCTCCAAGAAGGTAAACTTCTTGGGCACATTATTTCAGAAGAGGGTATAAAGATAGATCCAAAGAGGATTGAGTCCATATTGCAAATCTCTCATCCTCGAAACATCAAAGAGTTGAAGTCTTTCATCGGAAAGATTAACTTTGTAAGAAGGTTCATCCCCAACTTGGCTGAGCTCTTCAAGAATATCACAAACATGTTAAAGAAGGAGCAAGGGGTAAAATGGACCTTGGAAGCAAAGAAATCCTTTGAGCTGGTGAAACAAGCATTAACCAAAACACTGGTTCTTATAAGTCCTGATTTTTCAAAAGATTTTTATATTTTTTCATTTGCATCAAAACATACCATAGTCGTTGTCCTTTTGCAGAAAAATCCACAAGGACAAGAGCAGCCTATTGCATTCTTTAGTAAGGCATTGAGGGATTCCCCTTTGAAGTATAACATTATGGAGAAGCAAGCTTTTTCTTTGGTTAAAGCTTTGAAGGACTTCAGGGTGTACATCCTTCACTCACACATCATTTCCTTCGTCCCAAACTCAGTTGTTAAAGACATTATAACGCAGGACCCAGATGGTAAGAGAGGTAAGTGGATTGTTGTTATCCTTGAGTATGATTTAGAGATAAAACCCATTCTGGTAAGAGCCTTCTGGCCAAATTACTACACCTGCTTCCCATTCCGAGGGAGAATGGGAAAGAATTTCAATGGACTTCATCACAGGGTTACCCACGGTGCAAGGCAAGGACTGCATCTTTGTAGTCATTGCTCGACTGAAAAATTATGCTCACTTCTTCGCCATATCCGCATGGTACACAGTTGCATAGGTGGCAGATTTTATCTTTCGTGATATTTTCAAATTGCATGGTCTTTCGAAGACCATCGTCAGTGACAGGGACAGTCGTTTCATGGGTGATTTTTGGCAGGAGCTCTTTCATTTGGTGGGTACAGAGTTGACTCCAAGTACCAGCTATCACCCTCAAAAGGACGGGAAGATAGAGATAGTGAACAAGTGGCTGGAAGGATACTTGCGAAATTATGTCACAGGGTAGCAGAAGGCATGGCTGCGTTGGCTGCATTTGGGAGAATACTGCTACAACACCACTTTCCACATGTCTATCGGTATGTCTCCATTTTATGCTTTGTATGGATATCATGCTCTGCCTTTTGTTGATGTTACGTTTAGAGCTAGCAATGCCCCCAGGGCCAAGGATTGGATCCAAGAGAGTCAATATATACTCTGCGCTCTTAAGGATAACTTAGCCACAGCACAGAACCAACTGAAGTTGTATGCCAACAGAGGATGGGTAGAGAAGCAGTTTGAGGTAGGGGACTTGGTATACCTACGACTTCAGCCATACCAGAAATCCACGCTAAAACAGAAGGGGGCCAAGAAGCTCAAGCCCCGCTTCTATGGGCCTCACAGGGTGATCCGCAGGATAAGGGAGGTTGTGTATGAGTTGGAGCTACCCACAGGTAGCAGGATCCACAACATATTCCATGTATCGTGCCTGGAAAAAGGAATTAGGGTAGCAGGTGATTGCAATAGAGGAGCTTCCACCTACAAATTATGAGGGGAATTTGGTGTTACAACCAGAAGCCATCATAGACACCAGGGAGAGACAGCTACGGAGCATGAAAAATAGGGAATACTTGGTTATGTGGAGAAATTTGTCAGATGAGAATGCCACTTGGGAGAGTGAGAAGATTTTGCAGCATCCATCTTTGTAGTTGCTTGAGGATAAGCAACATCTTAGTTGGGAGGACTGTAATATTCCCAATTAGCAGCAGCTAATTGGCAGTATTAATTTTGATCATATTTTTCCTTTCTAATGTTATTCTAATGTCTCCATTTTATGTTTTGTATGGATATAATCCTATGCCTTTTGCTGATGTTATGTTTGGAGCTAGATAGGCCCCCAGGGCTAAGGATTGGATCCAAGAGATTCAAGATATACTCTAGGCTCTTAGGGATAACTTAGCCATAGAAAAAAAACAATTGAAGTTGTATGCCAACAAAGGATGGGTAGAGAGGAAGTTTGAGGTAGGGGACTTGGTCTACCTACAACTTCAACCATACTGGTAGTCCACGTTGAAACAGAAGGGGGCCGAGAAGCTCAAGCCCTGCTTCTATGGGCCTTACAAGGTGATCCGCAGGATAGGGGAGGCTGTGTATGAGTTGGAGCTACCCATAGGTAGAAATATCCACAACATCTTCCATGTATCATGCCTAAAAAAGGCATTAGGGAAGTAGGTGACTGCAACAAATGAGCTTCCACCTACAGATGATGAGGGGAATTTGGTGTTATAACCAGAAGCCATCATAAACACCAGGGAGAGATAGCTACAGTGCATGACATTCAGGGAATACTTGGTGATGTGGAGAAATTTCTAGATGAGAATTCCACTTGGGAGAGTGAGAATATTTTGCAACATCCATATTTTCAGTTGCTTAAGGATAAGCAACATCTTGGCTGGGAGGACTGTAATATTCCCAATTAGTAGCAGCTAATTGGCGATATTAATTTTGATCATATTTTTCCTTTCTAATGTTATTCAGTAAAAAAAGGGGTGACAGGACCCATAACCCACACTTAGGAGATAATAATTCCCTAAAGTCACTTAGGAAAATTATGTTGGCATCCGAGGGCCCAGGAGAGCCAAGTGACAGCGCAACGAAAGGGACAGTGTGGAGGTAGCGTGGGCCAGGCAGCACAGTAGCAACATGGACCAGGACAGTGTAGTGGCAGGGACAATGTGGCCAAGGAGGGAAAGCGCAGTTGAGTGGGGCCCAAATGAGAGCTAGGCTATTAAGAATAAAAGGAAGAGGAGGCTCACCATTTAGTCATTCTATTATGAATCTTCTGATTTTATGTCTTCAGACATTGAGCACGCTTTTGTTGTTTAGAGAAGTCTGCAAGTGATGTTCAGGACACGGATGTCTCCGAGCGAAGGTCCCAACCTCAGCCTCGGGGGACTTTGAGTACCCACTCAGGTGAGGAGATCCACCATTTTTTTTCAGGGCATAGCACTCAACACTCTTAAGCCAGGAGCACGCAGTCACTAAGGCAGTGCAGTCACACTCATGGATTACGTAGTCTTGGAGGAGGCAGCACCGGGAGAGAAGGGAGATCATGGATTTCATCCCGGGATTATTGTGAAGGGATCATCCCTTCACAAATCATATTTTGTAGTAGGAGGAAGCCATAATTTTCATTCTATCATTTCAGGGGCAGCGTACTCACCTGGAGTGCATGATTTTCCCAAGGGAGGTCAAATTCTAGGGTCAGCCATTTCGATATTCCTTCCTAGGTTTTTCCGGGTTATTGGAGGAGAGCTTATATTCCGAGTTTCATATTTTTCTGAGAAGGGGAACAACCCCAAAGAGCAGCTCCATTCCAGCAGTAGTAGCAGTTTCAGCAGTAGTAGCTTCAGGAGTTACACAGTCATAGAGAGATCAGCCATTCATTGGGAGATTCTAAGAGTATTTCTAGCTTGCCTTGAGCAAGCCAAGATGCCATCATTATGATCACCTTTGTACCCATTGTTATCTTTCATATTATAATAAAATGGCTCAGTGTTTCTCCATATTTTTAGTGTTTTCATGATGTCTCTCTATTTTTTGTAGTTTTTTGTTTATGTTGCTTTATATTGTTGTCTATTTCCTATTCGGAATATTACAGGTCGCCAATTTGTTACCAGGATTAATCCCTCTTGTGGACAAGAGCGATATCCCTAGTACTCCAATGAGTAACTAGAAACAAAGATCCATTGAATATCTCTTTCTCTAGATTATTTGTATTTTAGATTATTACAACCATGAAATAAATAGGACATGTTCCTACCTTTCAACCGAGATGTCTGATGTAGTCTTTTTCCTTTCGCTCCAAATAATTTCTTCAATGATGAGAAGAACCTACAATCACAAACAAGACAAACAATAAAATCACCCGCAGTATATAATAATCGTAAACATTAATCCAACTTATTGATCAAGGAATTTAAGTCTTGACATCATTTCCATGAATTTAGAAACAAGACAATGAGGAAAAGAGATCCATATGTATTATCATAAATTAGAAAGAGCAATATTGCAACCAGATTCCTTGATGTTGTACAGATTTCTCCTGTGTGTCTGAGCAATCATTTTCCTTCAGTCTGATAATCCTTCCTCTCTAGAATGACCAACATCAATTCATGGGCACAAAGGTGAAATCTTCAATGTGTCAACAACAACTCACTAGCATAGAAACTATGAACTCTATGAACTCTCCCCAACTTAGAAACTATACAAATTAGTCTCTACTCACATTGGTATCTACCCTTCAACCTGAAACTTCAGTACAATTTATAGAGAGATTTAGGTAGTTTCAGATCCATTAAGAGAGGTATGGGTTCCTCCCATGAAGGGATTTGAGTTCCTTGGACCAAGGGATAAGCTCCATGAGTAGAGGGATAAATCTCGAACTGGCGTGACTCTAGAGGCTTCTAGTTGGGAGAATATTCGACCAACTAGGTTTCTAGAAGTTACTTTTTATTTTTACTTGCTTTTCATGGGAGTAGGTAGGTTTTAGTGGCGAAGAGAGTGGCGATCGTCGCGGCTAATGGAAGAAGCATCAGCACATGCATAGGAAAAGGCTATAAAAACCACGCAGCTAATATTTTAATGGTTTTACAGAGATTTTCTCCAATTTCCAAGACTTGATTCAGGAACATGAGTGTTTTTTACCTCTAAGGGAACATGATATGGATGGTGATAGACCCATATTAACAGTCAAATGTCATGGTGACAAAATGACGTGTAACAGTTACATGTTGTAAAGAAAAATTTATTCTAGTCAAATTTAGAGTCAAAGACTCTCCAAGACCTTGTCAATCATGCAAGCATCAAATCATCCTTCAAGGATATGTCGGCATACTAGAATAGGAAAATTTAGCTCATTAGGGCTCTAGAAGAAGCCTATATATAAGTAACCTCGACCTCACTTGGAGAAGACACAACTAATCAAGAAGTTTGATCAAGAAGGGATAGAGGACAAAAAAGAAGGCAAAATAATTAGCAAATAATAGGAAAAGAAGATTCAAATTTTTGAATTGTTTTTGGGCTCAAATTTTTCACAAGTGTGAAATTAATAGGACAACATCTACCAATCATAGTCAGACATAGTAGTATCCAGTCATAGCCATAGATTATACCTAAATAGTCATAAGTCATCACCGATAGCCAATCATTGACAGTCATTCCAGCCAGTCATACCAAGAAGGTATTGGCAGATAACATACCAGTCATAGTCTAATAAACACCTGACATAGCTGCAAATAGAGCACCTCACAGAGCCCCTTGCCATACATTGCCATAAGGTCATCTGATATCTAGTGGGGAGTCAGTTGCAGTGGTAACATAAATTGCAATCATTATTGGTCAAGGTTGTCATTGATGTCAATATGGCACTATTGAGATGGAAAATATTCTTGCAATGATTACCCCTTTCGATGTTTCCATAACCTCATGCAAACCCTAGGAGATCTAAACCATATCTACTTGACTAGACCCTAATCATATATGCATACCCCAAATGCCTCATGAATATCATGAACCCTTAACTCTATATAATGTTGGCATGAATAATTGTTGAAGGCCACTTGGAGTCCTATTGAAGAAGCTCATATTATTTCCTTGTTTCCTATTTAATGAAGAAGCCTCAACCCTATCCCTAAGCATAGAAAAATTAAGCAAACACTAGGAGCATACATTCCTAGAAGATGATAAGCCCTAATCCTAATGAATAAGTCCTTTCCATAATGGCCTTGAAAAGCCTTAGATAATTGATGATGAAGTCTTAATTCTAATCACCTTGATGGCCTAATTCTATAAATAAGGAAGCCTAAACATTGAAAGCCTAAGACTAAAATCCTAATGGCTTCCATAAATAAAATAATAATGAAAATCTCAAACAAATAATTTTATTGGTGTTAAAATGACCCTATTTAAGGATGGAACTTTCATAGGAGTGTAAAGGTTTTTTTTCCTCTTTCTAACAAGATATTACACGCCTCCAAACTCCCTACCATTTTAGAGAAAATAATTTTTTAAGTTTAAATATTATATTTTTATTGCAACCCAACTTGAGCTTAGCCATTCTAGTCGGCCTCCCTCCAAAGAGACGTGTCCCTTCAGTTATAAAAGAAATCACTATAAATACAAGTTCGGATTATTCATTTTCACCATCAATTTAGGTGATAAATTCAGAGTAAAACATAGATACAAGGATCAAATTTAAAGGAAGCTGAGGAGGACTTGATATTCTATTAAAGTTTTTGAGTAAAGTCATCTATTGCAATTTGTTTTTGGCACAAAGAACATCCTTGACTATGAACAATGATAGCTTAAACCTGTGGACAATCAATAATAAGCCTCGGACTTAGACTTGTGGTTACAGTATAGCTCGGATTGACAAACCCATGGAACTCATATCTTACTTGACATTTATTCACTCATGGAGGCTCAGATTTAGGAAAAGACAATTCAATTTGCAGACCAGTGGTGGTGGACCTTGGGCTTATAGCCTTACAATCATCGTGGAAAATAAATTAATTATTTTTGAAGGCAAGATGTTGTAGCACTATTTCTTGGACAATACATTGAAGTAGTGTTGGAGAATCTTTAGACGCAACATTAACATCCTTGTCTACACCGGTGCGCTATTTAAGGGAATTATAAGCATAAATTGAGGTTTGTGTCAAGAAAATTGTGTGACCAAATTTGAAGAACCTTGTTAAACTGTAGTGAGCAGTGTTAGCACTCCACCAATTCTCTGAAAGCTGAAAGGAGACCAGCAAAGATAACCACTGACCACTTTGACCTAGTAGCTAGCCCTATTAGGCTGAGAGGGCTCTCTCAATGAGATCACAGCTAAGGATTGACTATGACATGAAATATATTATGCTAGGTGTGTGATTTAGGGTTTTTTTATATGATGTTTTTGTGTTGGATGGTGAATTAGGTCTAGGAAATACTAGGTCAGGTCTCTAAAAATCAGATTTGCAGAGATGTAATGGGGCAAGGTAGGTACACACTTTAGAACTTTAGAGGTATCTTGGCGAATATGGTATATTGAATGGGTTTCAAAACGAACATGAATATCATGAATTCGTTTATATCATAAGAAAATGAAAATAAATGTGAAATCTTCTCCAAAACAGAGCATTAAATCAATGAATTATGCTTACCAAACTTATAAATAAAGCACATAAGACATGAAAATGGAAATGGAAGGTAGAATAAATTCAAACATATTATCACAAAATAATAAACACTGCTAAATCACATACCACATGAATCCCACCACAATAGCTGCAAATTATGTCTATTAGTTCCTGCCAAATTCACAAAGTACACTAGTGTTCCAAGCTAAATTCCATCCAACCTTTGAAAATGATTAAAATGGGCCTCATATATCCATTTAGGTCGAAATCCTCCCTTTGAAGTCGAATTTCCAACAATAAAGTCAAATACATGCATCTATCCAAAGTTTGCTAGACATTAGGGAGGTTACTTAACAAATTCCTCGTTTATATCACCACCAAGAGACATATCCTCAAAGCAATAAATGGAGGATAAGACACCTATTCAACTCCATTTTTACCATTTACAGTTAGATTTTGACTTTTACATACATATACTTTCACCTTTTGAATTTTACAAGAGGAAAACTAGAAATTGGAGAAAATTACAAAGTAAAAATTTAATTAAAATCTCAGAAAATTGTAGAAGCACAACGCCGTATTGGAGGCCATTTTTAAGCACCTTCTCGAAGTCAAAATTGAAATCTGAAAGAATGGTAAACTAGAAATGTATATATAGTTTCCATAACATCTTGAATTTTTTTAAATGACCTAAGGGAAGGCCTTAAAAAACTCATTCTCCCAAGGTGTCTCCAGAAGCGCAGCACGAGTCAAAAAGAGGGGCAGAATGTTGATTTTTGACCCCTTTTTCTCATTTTTGTCAAAATCTGAGCCCTAAATAAAAAATATGAGAAAATGGGTTTTGAGAGAATTCCATCAGATTTCTAGAATTTTCAACCATTTTTCATTTGGATCTTTATGGAAAAAGCGCAGTGCCAAGGCACTACGCTTCTATACCTAGTGAAATTTCTGAATTTTCCAAATTTGCACCAAATTTCACCGAAAAACAAAAATCACTCCAAATATTCCCAAAATTGGTCCAAAAGTGCCAAATGAGGTGTGATATGCTATCATGGATGCATCATCAAGAATATCTAACTTACCCTTCTCCTTTTGGCTGATTAGGGTTTCCTTGAGCTTGTCTTCCAATTGCTTGATCTTAACATTCCAAATTGTGTTTCTTGTGTGGTAATAGTTAGCCATGTGCTTGTGAATATTTTTGTCCCTGTTGGCCTTGTCAAGGAGCCTCTCCAAGTGAATTTTGACCGTTTCAAGCCAAAACTCCCTCTTCTCATTGATTTCTTTGGCCATTCTTTCTTCAAATTGAGTTCTTCATCAGTAGGGTCTTGTTATCTTTCTTTCTGCAATGCCTTTTTAAGACCCATGGTTCTTGGCCTCTTCCTCTTCATTTTTTGTTCATGCTCATCATGGTCAACCATTTCTTTGCCCTTTACATCATTCATACTAGCCTTAGCCTGCCTTCTCTCTGAAAGTATCTGATTTACCTTTAGCTGATGGTTTTCCTGCTCTAAGAATGAAATGATGAAGTTGGCCCTTGCCAAATTGTATTGGAGCTCTTTGATCTGAGCATCCTTGTCTTTTCTTAACACCTATAAGTTATCATGCTCTTCAGTAGCTTCCAAATCTACTAGGTCAAATTTATTTTCATCCTCATCATGCATGGATGTCTCATGTTGTGTTGATGTTCCCTGCTCTGCTAGTGTAAGCTTGGACCCTTCCTGATTTTGAGGAGAAATCACAAGCCTTGTGCCTCTTTGATAGGTGTGAGTACTCAATCCTAGATTTCTTTGTCACTGATTCTTCCTTTCTTGATGAACCAACCTCCTGCATGGTATGTGGCATGTTTTCCTATTGGTTAAGTGAAGTAGTTTGTAGGGCTGCCTCAATGAAGGAATCCTAAGTCATGTTATTTTCTGCTAACTGATGGAGAACTATGACCTTGATCAAACTATGATGGAAGAGACTAGGATAATGTTCTATGTTCTTCATTTGTGCCTTTTCAGACATCTTTATCACACTCCTATAGAAGAAATTGCATAGATTGAGGGACTTCACTGTTGTGAAGTGCATGAGCAGTCTAATGTGATATTAGTACAATCTGGAAAGCATGCCCTCACATTTGAAAATTTTCATTACAACCTTCATCAATGGTGCATACTTCTCCAGCAAATATCTAAATGGAAAAATATGTGTATGTGCTCCTTTATATTGTGATTTCAAGTAGGGTTTGTACTACTCTAGGTCTCTGTTCCAATACTCACCATGGTTTGGTATTTCTATAGCAATAGATATAGCATCTACTGAGAATGTGAAATCAACTCCTGCTATGGCGACCTTCTCTCCTTTAAAATTAGTAGCAAACATATATGTAAGCTCCTCATGGAAACCTATCTCCTCCACTCTTTGAAAAAACCCTAGACAGTTGACATCTTCAAAGCATTTTCTAATGAATGGTGAGGAAGGGATTTCACTGCAATTTGAGGGCTCATACCTTAGTATCTTACCCCCTTTGTTTTGTTTTGTTTTCTCTGATGGTGAAGAATCTGCTCCCATGATTGAAACCCTAGATGATAGGAGGGAAAAAACATGGAAAAGGAGTAAAGGGATGAAATTATGGAGTTAGGGAAGGGAGATGGGAGTAGGAAAATTTAGGGAGATGGGCAGCGGTATTAGGGATCTTTAGGGAGTGAAATGAAGGGAAATGAGTGAGGGAAATGGGCTATGAAATTTAAACACATTCCTAGCTTAGGGAAATTTCCCAAATTCATAGAATAGGGCTAGGGTTTATAGGGAAGATAAGAAAATGATGGGAAATTTCTTTATGATGGATAGAGGTGATGTATAAATTTCAAACAGAGGTGTAGGGACAATGAAGCTAGGGTTTAAAGCATCAATCCATATTTTTGAAGACCAACACCATGAAATTCTAGTAAACTCTAGAAGACTAAGCCCTTGATCAATTTCTTGGTATGAAAATCAAGAGAGGGCATAAATATGAGTGAACTTACTTGTTATGGAGCTTAGAGGGGAAAAAATCCTGAGTGGAAACTTGAAAAAGTGGTCAATTTGAAAATTTGGGCAACTCTGCCCCATGTGCAGTGCAAGCTACCTGTGTGCAACGCCTATGCGCAGCGCAGTCTTCCTACGCATAGTGCCTTCCTCCAGAAGCACAACGCAGTGTCTGTATGCGCAGTGCCAGCCAAGTTTTCCCAATTTGAGTTAAAAAACTCGTATTTTCTTGCCAAATGAAGAATGAGATCAATGATGAGAGGTAATAAGAGTGAAAATAAAATGATATTATGTATTTTTGGGCCTTTTATAAACATGGAATGACTCTCTTTGAGTGACGATGGGCCCCACATGTCATTTTCAAGCATGACTTTCATTCTTTTGAACTTTGTAACCTTTGGAATTTGTAACCTTGAATTTTTTGTGGTTTCTTTGGAACATTGAATCTCTCTAGAACTTTGAACTGCATCTTTTAGGAACATGAATTACTTATTACATATAGAAACATAAAATTACATTTTGAAATTAAAATTTATTGAAGAAAGTTTCCTATTACCACTTCTCCAATTTCCAAATTTTATGCATGAAATAAGATTTTTGGTGACCTTGAAACCCTAATGACCTAATGGAGACACTGAAGTGAATGAAATCATGGTGATGGTGACTGAAATGATGATGAAAATATCTGAATGATGATACACTTAGCTGAGTGATGACATGGACCGACAATTTAAAAATTTTGGAAGGAGTGGAAAATAGTCCTAAACCTAATACCCAATGACCAAATTTTTGCTTGAAGACCTAATGAAATGACAAAAATTTGACTATGAGACCCTAACAGGACATGATAAGAGCCCATTTATCACTGGGAAAGGATGTAAATATTAACACTAACAAGCAGTTCTTGGGTTTAAACAAGGTTGAAATACTCTTGAAGGAGTAGTGATATTGAAGATATCCTTGGAGCTTTTTTATAATACCTTGAAGCCGATATTGAAGACATCTTGTTGAGAAGCTGTTAGGGTCCTATAAATATAGGATTCGTAATTTTGAATTGACTTTTGATAGTCTTGTATAATATGTACATACCTTGCTTTCTGCAATTTGTTTTCCCATATTTTGAAAAAATCAAAATCAAAAATCAAAAAGAGGGTAAAAAGTCCTAAAATAAAGATCAAAGGACTTAAAAATATATAGACCCCAAAAGAAAAAGATGAAAATAAGACATGAAAGTGTGCAAGTCCAAATGCCACTACTTTTTACTTTTTGCAAATGATTGTGGCAAAGTGTCAATAAATTGCCATAATCCATGATGAGTTAAACTGTTTAATCTTGACTTGTCATGCTTTCAATTTCATGTTTAGACATTAAATAAAGATTTGTCAGAAAATTTAATCCTGAAAAATCAGTAGATAGGTAGAGAATAATGAGGAGCTCAATAGTTTAATCTGAGCCCTCTGATGAAATAAGGTAGAATTAGATAGTTTATGCTTTAAAAAGAATAAATGTTTCAAGGTTGCAAGCCTAAGTGGACCTGCCAAAAGGAAGAAAAAATGCTAGAGTAATGTTGGGTAGGTATAAAGAAGTGGGAAAAAGCATGTAATATTCATCACCGAGCAAAAATCACTAATTTCCCTTCCCCTGTAAATATTCAGTTTTCTACACTACCAGTCAAAAAGGTTCAAAGCATTTCTCTGACTTCTGTTGGGACCGGACCCAAGGCTCGATGGCTAGATAGTTGAAAATGTTGAGTTCTTATGACAAAATCCCCATTTATCATTATTTATCCCTCATTCATACATTTCATTCTTTTCATAAGTAAAGACTCTTTTTTACTTAATGAAACATAAAACCCCAATTAATTAACTTCCTTCATTCAGAAAACATACAAAAACCCTCAAAAATACATTATCCTAAGTAATAATGACAAACTTTGCTTTACTTATTCACTTTACTTAGTCATTTTGTGTATTTTTTGTGTATTCCATTCCCCCTTTTCATGTTAACTTTTAACTTAGTTTATTAATTCGATAAACTAAAACCTTATCCTATTTATATAAATCCCTATATCTAAATATTCCCAAAAAACCCACTATTACAAAGATTTTGGACCAAAGTTATTACCACATGTCAAAATAAAACCCAAATAAAGTGCCCTTTGGTCTAAAACTACCTTTAAAGAAATATCTTGCCCCCTATGGTTATTAAACAATTCAATAGCTTTAATACTATATAAATAAAATAAAATTTGTGCCTAATATGTTTATTCGGGCATATCCTATGTATTTTGAAATAAAATACACCTCCCTACACATCAGCGCTTAGCCTAAGTTTTTGAATGATATTTAATCATTTCATAAGGTTCAAAAAACTTAAACCCACGACCATGCAAAAGCCCGCCCTTTTGCTATGCCTTTATAAATTCATCCCCGCATAATTTTTAACCCAAGGTTCTATCTGAATAAAACTAAGGTTTGTTTTCCATAAAACTTAAGCCATTACCTTTTCATTTCATCCCCACTATATAAAGCCTCAATATTTACATAGATTAACCCATGGTATACATAATCTGCCTTTTAACAGCTGCATATATATTGACCCCGGTCCCACCATTGCGCCCGAGCACAAGATCTGACGACTTTAAAACCATATCGCGCGCATAAAGTAAACGGCCATCCCAACCCAAATTGGACGCGAAATGAGCGGTATTTCCCATTCCGCCCTCCGCAACATGTTAGCATTTCATTTGATCGTGTCCATTAGAGTTAAAACATATTACCACTTGAAATCAACGTGATAACCACTGTTGGTTTCGTTTTCAAATATGAAACCACCGCCCGCTATTAATTAAGCCTGCATTCAATGCAAGAAAACATGAACAAACCAAAGCATAAAACCTTCGATAAAGGTTAATTTTAATGTTTATTCATCTGTTTCAAACCTTGAAAGAGCTCTCCCGACTGTTTTAAAGCCTGTGATTTCTGATTTATCCAACAGAAACTCCAATTGACCAGAAATCCCCCATTGAAGACTAGTAAAGCTATTTTGCCGCTCCAGCAAGCCGCTAAAGACTTCAAAGTCAACCATAAGCATCCGCAAACCTTTTTAAACCACCGAATACCTACATCTTAAGGTATTTTCCGACAAATTGAAGCCTGAAAATTCAATTCTAAACCTTTTATAATAGAACCAAGCCTTTAATTAAGAGATTTCACCGAACCAATTTGCCTAAAAACACTAAAAAGGAGGCCAAACCCTGGCCAATTTTTCTCAGGAAACCCTGTTTCACACGGAAAGCCTTTTTTAAGCCAAATTTCCAGTTTCCAAAACTTAAAGACCAAATTTAAAGTACCTAAAGGGTTAAAACTGATGAATATACCATAGAAACCCTCTTTTCAATTAAACCTACTTAGAAAACCCTTGTCTTTATGTTTTATGCCAGTTTTACATCCCCAGATAAACCTAATTGAGCCAAAAGCCTAAAATAATCCATCCTCAGCCTAAAACTGCTCAATTTCCTCTCTGTTTAATATAAAAACTCCTGCAAACAGTCTAATCTTGCAGTAGTTATCCAAAATGACTAAGAAACAGAGCACAAGCAAACCTGTAGGATCCAAAACACTTAAATCTGAGGGATCCAAAGCCCCTAAACCTACCCCAGTCATCACTTCCAAATCTGCTGCAATAGTAAATCTTCTTCAACCACCTGTGGTTACTAGAGAAAGCCTCCCTTTGACTGATGTTGACTACAAAATTGTTGATCCTGTTGTAGAATTCAACCTCTTGGATATACACAATTGGTGTTATAAAAAGTACTTGGACAAGGATGAGATACCTATTTGGGAGACTCATTTACCCAAATATATAGTTCCATTGACCCACCCTGGGCAAGATCTTATCAGATTATGTCAAAAATATTATGAACCAAATCAAAGGGCCATAGTCAATGCTGATAGAGAAATCCTTTTCTCCATCACAGCAGAGTCAATAAACCAAATGCTTCAATTACAGTTTGAGCCTCAATCAGTCCCCTTGTCTATAGAATCTTTGACCCAATTGTACTTAGGCCTAGACTTCCCTAGGAGGTTCATGATATTTCAAAACTTTATGCCTTCCCATGTTGACATTCCTAAAATAAATTCTCCTTATTCCACTGCTAAATTCTCTGAAGGGTCTAGACATATTATCTCTATGCTCTCCTTTATACTTGGATACTCTACAGATGGACACACTGATGATTCCATTATAGGTTTCCTGTCCACCTTGTCTCCAGCCCAACCTCCATCAGTCATCTTTGACTTTGCTGGTTTCATAGCCAACAATATCCATCATCATCTAATAAAATTACCCACTGAAGGAGTTTTTAGATACTCATCCTATTTGTTTCACTTATTCTTAGTCTTTCAAGCTGATAAATTTCCTATTGCATTACAAAATATGGACTTGGAGGGTAAGCCTCTATCCATTATCTTCTAGACTTCCTTGCTCAGGAAAGAGGGCAATAATTTCACCTACACGGATTTTTCAGACCATTTTCTACATCCAGCAATGAACATTCTGAATAAAGAAGACCAGTTCAGGATCAGTGAGAAAATGAAAAGAATCCTGCAACTTTCAGAACATAGTAAAATGGGAGATTGGTATCTCTATGAGAAGCATACAGAGTTAAGAATTTTTGGATCCAACTTATTACCTTATAAGTTGCCTAGATATATGAGCATGAGAATTTTTGCACTGGAGTATTTCAGACAAATTCTCAATTCTGATTCTATTAAATTCATGGTTGCCAAAAAAAAGACTCAATTTAAGTTAAAGAATCAGGTTGGTCCCTTTATCATAAGCCACAGAGATGCAGAAAAAGAAATCACAAAGAGATTAGCAGAGTTTAAATTTCAAGAAATTTTTCCATGGAACTATGAGCCTCAAGGGATCCTGAGCAGTCTAAGGGTAAAATGAAAATTAACACCCTTCATACATGAGCTTAAGCCTGAGATTGAAAAATTTTCCAACCAAGTTGAATGGATGGAAAATACACTGACAGATGCAGCAAGTAATACAGAGACAGCAGGTAAAATGGACACAACACAAGCTCTATAACTTGTAAAATAGCCAGAGACGTCAGCAAAAAGAGTTAGAGAGGAAGGAGCCTATACAGCATAAACAACTACAGAAACAAAATTCAAATTGATCTATAATAAAAGGCCCAAAATCACTTCAGTTGATAAAGAGAAGGAAATTGATATTGAAGATACAGGAAATCCAGATACTACAAATGATATAGCCACTATCATAATAAATGAAACTCTAGTGGAAATTGAAAAAAACAAACCAGCAGACAAAGAAGACAATCAGATGATTGAAAAACAACATAGCATGTAGGCCTCTTTCTCACAAACAACTGAGGAAAAGGATTTATACATCAAGGAGAAATACAAGCAGATAAAGCAGAAGAATGAGGAGATCAAAACAGAGATATATTCTCAATTCCTCAAACAAAAGCCTGGAAATAAAAATAGGCTATTTTCAGCCTTTGATTATTCTAGTAACAAGATGATCATGTCATTTCTACAACCTACTACCTCCACACCTAAAACAGCAGCAGATTATAAGAAGGTGGACCTTGAGGTTGATGCAGAAACTGTCCATGAGCTAGATCAAATTGAATTTCACAAACAAAGCTCAGAGCTGCTTTATTCTACAGTAGCAACCAAGGCAATGAGTGAAAATAAGCTACGGAACACCATCATTAATATGCAGGATCAAATGAGTATAGACAAGGCATCTTTATATGCCAAGGATCTAAGGATTAAAGCCTTGGAGGAATTAGTTTTACAGGTGGGATATGATCCCTCAAACATTCAAGCAGCAAAACTATTGATAAATAAAAATAATGATGACATAGCAGCTTTGAGGAAACAGCTCAAGCTTCCTCAAAGTGAGCATCTACAAACCAAGGAAATCCTTCAAGATCAGAGTGAGAAAGAAGAAATTATGAAGCTCATTCTTAAACTGACTGCTCAAATCAAAGAGATGGAGACCTAAATGGACCACCTTGTCGGAGAAAAAGAGACTGTAAAAGAACATGAGACTCCTATAATTGCTACAGTTATTCCAGTAATAACTACAGTAGTGACTTCCACTTTAGGAGAGAAACTAGCACCAAAAGAACCATTGGCAACTGCAGTGCCAGTGTTTTCAGCTACCACTTCAGCTACAGACTCTTCTACTACAAATGTACAACAAACAGATGAAGCAACCCAGATTGTTAAAGCTATGGAAGAAATGTCTTTAAAGACAAAAGAAATCAACAGCCTAAAAAATATGATTGAAAATCTTAAAGCTACAAATAAGACAGCTCTGATAAATGTTAAAACCCATGAACAGAAAGCAATCAGATTGGGAGAACATATCAAGAATTTGCAAAAAGAGCTAACTTTCACTGAGCAGATTTCATATGTAAAAATTCATCTCTAGAATAACATAATTGAAGCCATTCACAATCAATGGCCTTCAATTCAAGTTATATATGAGCAGAGAAATTTGTTGTTGGCAGCCCAAACAGAGATACAAAGGACAAAAGATGAGTTGACTGATAAGCCTTCTCAAGCTTTAAAACTCATTACATTTTAAACAGCAAGAATAGGGCAGAATTGTAAGAATTACAAGTCTTGGACAGGATAGAAACAATCTTACATATAAAAAAGGTTGTAACTAAGAAGAACTTGATGAATAATCTGGAAGAAAAATGTGAATCAATGAACATTGGCATAACAAAATTTATGGTAAAATACGCAAACTTAAGACAGAGGGGCCTACTAGACATCCATGTTTTTAATGAAAAACTTATGCCCCAGAAGGATTATGATAAAAAAATCAGAGAATTTGCAAAAGAGCAAGTTAACAAGCCACTAGCACAAGGCACCCCCACAGGGAAAGTCCTTCTTCAGTATTTTGAAGATCTCTTCTTTTTACAGCATGAGATTAAACATCTCTTTGTCATCAAGCCCACTTTTGCTAGATATACAGAGGTTGATGAGAATTTCAGGAAGTTGAGGAATGTCAAAATTCCCAAGGAAGAAGAATAGCAAACTTTTACTAATTTGATAAAGAGATAAGAGGGAAAAAAATCAAGTAATATTATCTTAAGAAATAGTCAAATGAACAATTAAAATAAAAAGACAGTTTGTTGATTTTACTGTTAAAAGATTATTTTACAGTTGTAAATTAGTTAAGCTAATCAGATGAAAGAGTATCAGCGTTAAAGGTCATCAGGTAAAGAGTATCGGATGAAAGAGTATCAGCAAAGGCAAGTCAGAAGCCAGATATTTTCTAGCAGCCAGCAAGCATGACACCTTGACAGTTAAAAGCTCCTTGTTAGATAAAGCAGTTCTATTTGTTTTGGATAAAAGAGGACAGTTTGTTGTTTGTTAAGCAGCTGTACCTTTTATTATATAATGATATTTCCCTTTTCCTAAAGATATTCCTAGAATTCTCCTAGGATATTTGTAATTACTTTTTGTATAAATACTTCAACATTAGAAGTATTCAGTGTGGAATAAAATTGTTGGACTTATTATAGACATTTTTGTTGAATATTGGAGGCCATTGTGTGTTTGAATTCGAAGTGGTGGACTGGACAAGCTGAATGGCATCATAATTCAGGATCCCTGTGATAAGTTGATGAGTGAAGTACTTCCTACTTGTCATTGTTTCCTTTTCTAAGTTTCTTGCATTCATTTTTTGTTTTTTATGTCTGAATGTGTAACTAGGAGTATTACTACAGGATTAGTCAAGTGCTCCCTATCTTTAACTAGTTGCCATTTTAATGTTTTATTCTAATTTATGGTGCAAGGAACCCTTAATTTCTCCTTCTCATGTTTGACCTCTGCCTTCTACTTCCATTTTCCGGATCAAAGGATCCTTAAGTGCCCTTTATCCCAATCATACCACCTCACAAAAAACCACTTTCCCAAATCTCTGAGGGTTATCTATCTTTCCCTGATTATATTTGTACCTTTTTGGCCTTGATTTCTAGTGCTGCTAGCTTGATTTAGACTCCATAGCCCAATGGACAAGTATATTTCTCTCTATTTTACCTTTGAGTGATTTTTTCCCACCAAACCATTTAAAACAAAACCAATTGTTCTTTCATAACTAGCCTAATATTATAAATCAAAACAAAGATAAATCTTAAAGAGAGAGCCCTCTCTAAACACTAGGAAGGCTAGATCCTAGAGTTCCAAGTAGGTTTGTGGTTACCTCTAGTGTTCTTTGACTAAAACTCAAAATCCCACAGCTTAAGAATTTACTAGAGTGATAACAGAAGCTTTAGCTAATCTTGGAGATCTTGGAAACCATGATGCTTTGTTGATTTCATCATGAGGTTTAAGTGAAAAAATTTCGTACTTCTCGTTAAATACTCTAGAAGACATGGAATACAAAAATATCCATTGAGGATACAAATATTATATATTAAAATGTATGAAGAATGAATGATTGTTACAAATGAGGCCTGCTTATATACCTACGCAGATGTCTCTTCATGGAAGCTCATGTCCCATCAGACATGCCTCTTCAACCTAATTACTAATTAACTAATCATTATTTATTGTTTACATTATTTATATCATTTTATTAATAACATTTCCTTCCTCCTCAGAAATCTTTGTCCTCAAATCTTGTTGATAAAAAATCTTGAGCTCTTTTTCGGTCTTGACTGACTTCTTGTCTCGGAATCTTCATTGATACTAGACGATATGATCCTTGGAGTGATATATAAAATTCTGCACATAAAAGGGATTGGACCATCCTAGATTAATATTCTATGTAATCTTGTAGTGACTGGAAACTTGTGATGAATTGTTACCACATGAGTGGATTGCACTAACATTAATATTCTTCGGAACATCACTTTGTTGTTTATGTTTTGAAGATGTAGCTTGATCGAGTTGTCTACTCTCGTGATTTGGATGTTGATAAGTAATTCTATTGATTTTATTTTCCCTTATCTTGTTTATGTCGTCTCCTTGATTAATTTGAAGTACCTGATTTCCGTTAGTTATGAGAGTTGAATGGTTACTTTCTGGATCTTCACTTGAAACTTTTGAGACCTCTTTACTTCAACTAGCTTGTCCTCTTCTTGAATTGTGTTATTGACTGGATCGTTATTTGATGGCTTTTCATCAACTTGATTTTGTAGGTTTTAACCCTGAAAAGAAATCATCTACACACGATCTTATAACAGAAAATAAACAATAGCGAGAGCATAAAACATAAAACAGATAAACACAAAGATTTTCCCCTGGATCCTAAATCGGGACGACCCAGCTTGATTTTTCATTATGTCTTTTGAAAAGTCATAAACACATATATATGGCGTCACATACATAAACCCAACGTATTAACCTTCCCGATTAGAAACATACAACCGTAGTTCTCTCGAATTTTGATCGAGAAATACTGTAGGCCGAAAAACATTGTACCCCAAAACCATTTGGCAAATCCCGATGCACAAAACATGGGTGGGTCCGCCGGAGTGGGACCGCACACCCAAAAACAATTTTTCTGGCGTTGTTGCCTGTGTTGCCCCCCGTGACCCCCCCGCTGCGCTCTGGGCAGTAAATGACAACACAGGCTAGTCGTGGAAAGAATATAACACATACCCAACATTCTCCCACTTGTTGTTTTCTTTCCACAGTGGGCCACAGGAGAGCTTAGTCATTGGCCCAATTCTTCAACACCCATTGTTTCTCTACACCAAGAGAACTTCTGAGTGCTCACAGACTTCGTCAATGCATCTGCAACATTCTTCAAAGTGTCCACCTTTACCACCAACACCCTTTTAGCCTCAACCATATCTCTAACAAAGTGATATTGAACATCAATGTGCTTTGTCTTCGAATGATAAGCAGGGTTCTTAGCCAAGAAAATTGCACTTTGGCTATCACAGTCTATCCTTATAGCTTGCTGTACCAACCCCATACTTGAACACAATCTCCGCAACCAAACTGCTTCCTTGCTTGCATGAGTGGCTGCTATGTATTCTGCCTCTGTAGTTGAAAGAGCCACTACAGACTGTCTTTTACTCATCCAACTGACTGCGCCTCCAAATAGGCTAAACACATGCCCACTTGTAGATCTTCTTTGGTCCAGATCTCCAGCCCAGTCTGCATCAACAAAACCACGAATGTCCAACATTCTTTCCAATCCTGGTCTTCCCTGGTAGCACAAGCCATAATCACTAGTGCCACGTAAATATCTCAAAACCCGCTTCACTGCTGTCCAATGCTCCTTCCCTGGGTTTGACATAAACCTGCTCAATACTCCCACTGCATGTGCAATGTCTGGTCTAGTACAGACCATTGCATACATCAGGCTACCCACTACACTTGCATATGGAACACGGGACATATCCTCCTCTTCGTCTTGTGTCTTGGGACACTGTTCAGCAGATAGCTTTGCACCTATAGGAATAGGAACATTCACCCAAGCATTATCCAGCATTGGGTGAACCTCTGCAATATAGTCTCGACATACTTCCTCTCGTTTAACCAGAGCTTCCTCTTTGCCCGATCTCTCTTAATTTCCATGCCCAAAATATAGTTTGCAGCACCAAGATCCTTCATGTCGAATTTGGAGAACAGTTGGGTCTTCAAATCTGGATAATTTCTTTGTCATTTCCAATCAACAACATATCATCCACATACAAGACCAAATAAATAACACGGTCACCAATTAATTTAAAATAAACACAGTGATCCTCCTTGCTTCTGGTGAAGCCAAGTCCCCGTATATAGGTATCAAATTTCTCATACCACATCCTTGGTGACTGTTTTAACCCATACAGAGACTTCTTCAACCTGCATACCAGTTCTTTCTTACCCTTCACCATAAAGCCTTCAGGTTGCTTCATGTAGATCTTCTCTTCTAGATCCCCATGAAGAAATGTTGTCTTCACATCCATCTGTTCTATCTCAAAATCAAATGCAGCAGCAACAGATAAAAGTAATCTAATAGAAGTAACCTTGGCAACAGGAGAAAAAATATCACCAAAATCAATTCCCGGCACCTGGGAATAACCTTTTGCTACCAACCGAGCTTTGTATTTTTCCACCTTGCCTTCTACATTCATCTTCTTTTTAAACACCCATTTGCTCCCGATGGGCTTCCTTCCAGCCGGCAACTCCACCAAATCCCATGCCTCATTTTTGTGCAAGGATGCCATTTCATCAACCATGGCCTCCTTCCAGAGTTTTCCATCCTCTGAATCTACTGCCTCCCTGACAGTTCTGGGATCATCATCAGTTATAGTTAAGGCAAAACCTAAACAGAAAGCAGATGGACTATACCTTTCTGGTTGCCTTCTTTCTCGAACTGATCTTCTCAAAGCTGGAGTTTGTGGTTCTTCCTCTTCTGAATCTTCTTCTGCTGTAGAGTCTGATTCATACTCCTTTAGCTCAAACTCTATCTTCTCAGGTTCCTTTGGTATGATTTCATGTTTAACAACATCTTTCACCTCTCTAAACACCACATCTCGGTTGTACACAACCTTCCTTGTTTCCGGGTTCCAAATCTTGTAACCTTTTAAACCATCCTTATACCCAATAAAGATGCACCTTTCAGATTTATTATCCAACTTGGTCCTTTTCTCCTTTGGAAAATGTACATATGCATCACATCCAAATACCCTTAGATGTGAAAGAGAGGGTTTCTTACCAGTCCATACCTCATGTGGAGTCTTATCCTCCAACGCCGATGAAGGTGATCTGTTAACTAAGTAACATGCAGTCTCCACTGCCTCTGCCCAGAATTCTTGTCCTAACCCAGTACCACTGAGCATGCTTCTTGCCTTTTCCATTAGCGTTCTATTCATTCTTTCTGCAAATCCATTTTGCTGAGGTGTGTATGGAGTAGTTTTCTGCCGTGCTATACCACACTTCTTACAGAACTCTTCAAATTCCTTCTTGCAGAACTCCCCACCATTATCTGTCCTCAATGCCTTTATCTTCTTTTCTGTCTGGTTTTCCACCAGAGCCTTAAATTCTTTAAATTTGTCAAAGACTTCAAATTTCTTCCTCAAGAAATATATCCATGTATTCCTTGAGAAGTCATCTATGAATGAAACATAGTACACAGACTTTCCCAGTGATGGAACTGACACAGGTCCAAACACATCACTGTGCACAAGTTCTAATATCTTGTTTGCCCTCTTAGCACCAGAAGGAAAACTCACCCGATTCTGCTTCCCATATACACAATGCTCAAAGAAATCGAAATCCAGAGAGAAATTAGACATACCTTCTACCATATCATTTCTATGCAGTATCCGAAGGCCCTTCTCTCCAATATGTCCAAGCCTTTGATGCCATAGCATGGTCTTTTCTCCGAAGACAGCTAGGCTTTCCGCTCCACTTTCAGGAACCACAGAACTGTTACACCCATCAATAACAGTGCTACCTTGTAGCTTGTACAGAGTTCCAATCCGAACTCCCCGCATTAATACCAGTGCTCCCTGAACCATCTTGTAGGCATCTTTCTCGAACACTATTTTTACACCTGCATCATCCATCTTGCTTACAGAAATCTGATTTTTGGCCAATGCAGGAATATGCAGAACACCAAGAAGTGTTCTAATCCTTCCACCTTGTAGCTTCAGCTTGAATTTTCCACGTCCGATGATTCTGGCCTTCCTATCATCCCCTAGGAATACATCGCCACCATCATATTTCTCATACTCGCAGAACCACTCCCTATGGGGAGTGAAGTGAAAGGATGCACCCGAGTCAATCAACCATGACTCATGATCTACATGTGTATTTGAAGAAGACGCCAAATACACATCCCCACCTTCATCTGAGGTGGTTTTTGCCTCTGCAGAAGGAGCATCATCAGATCCCTTTCCTTTCTCAAGAGCTTTAGATCTGCAGTCCTTTTTTTAGTGCCCTTCCTTTCCGCATTTTAAAGATACCTTTACAAAACTCTCCAGGAGATTTACATCTCCCTCTAGATTTAGATCTCCCACCGAAACCTTATTCTTGTTTCCGTTTTGGGACCTTCCTCGTACGTACAAGGCATATCCATTTTGACCCTCCATATTTCTCCGTCTCATTTCCTCCGAGTGCAAGGCTGAGACAATGTTACCAACCAAGGTAGTCAGGCTGTTACCTGCTGTTACACCACCGGTTCCACGAGTCCGTGTAGAGAACAATAAACATGCACTTATCTTCATTTGAGATTTTAATATCACTGCATGACAACCGACTTACCACAAGATGAAGGTGTTCAAGGTTTGCCATCAGCTCCCATCTTCATCCCTCGTGATGCATGTACTTTTTGCGCAGAACAACTTATTCGTCAGACTGAGATTGGTACAAAGTCCCAAGTTTTTCCCACAAAGCCACCGTAGCTTCCCGTATACATTCACCGAATACCGAATCTTAAGACACACAAACGTATTGTGCTCTTAGCCTTCCAATCTAGTTTCTTCCAGTCTTCATCGACATTACCATTGGTTTAGTACCTGGCTCTACCGCGATCCACTGATCTTTATCCACCAGCAGATCCTCCATCTTGAGCTTCCACAACTCAAAACTCTGACCGTTAAATTTCTCGATCTCTATCTTTCCGCCGATTGCCATCTTCTTTCACTGCAAGAATCGATTACTATATCTCCCCATCGAATGGTTCACTCTCAAAGCCCAAGTAAAACCTCGCATAAAGGTATCCCCCTTTAGCCGAAACAGTCTATACGGCGAAGCTAATATTCTCACAAATTATCCGTACAAAATAATCTTATAATAAGAAATAAACGAGAGAGATACATAATATGTGTTAGATAAACATGATTTTCCCCTGGATCCCAAATCGGGACGACCAGCTTGATTTTTCATTATATTCCTTTTAGTGTTACAACACATATATATACATGCCGAAGCATACATAAACCCCAACGATGAATCCCGGATGAAAGACAATCGTAGTTCTCGACCGCATTTACAGGCGACGAAATAAAACATCGTACCCCAAAACCATGTGCAAACTCATGCACAAAACATGGGTGGGTCCGCCTATGAGTGGGACCGCACACCGAAAAAAAAAATTCCGGGGCGCTGCCGCCCCCCCTGTGACCCCCCTGCTGCGCCCGGCGCAACATACAGTGCGTGGGGCTAGTCGTGGAAATAATATAACACATACCCAACAAATTTTATACATTTGATGCTTCCTTCTTGATAAGTGGTTGTGCCTTGTTTTATAATGACTTCTTGTCCTTCTTAGGCTTCTTAATTTGCGTCAGTAGTTTTTCATCATGGTCTTTAAATCGAGAAAATTCTTCATTTTTTCAGTGGTGATCTTGTCAACCTCTCTTTGCATATTTTGTATCCCCTTTTTACTTTATTGAAGAATTACTTTTGAGATTCCTTGTATGTCTTCAGGGCTCACTAAATTTGGCTTCAAGGTAACGCCCTGTAGTGTTATTTTTTTCTTTTTGTGGGAAAATATCAAAAACTTATTTTTTGTATTTAGGATAAAAGAGCCTAGATTTTCCATCCAGGGTGAGCCCAACACAATGTCACTATCATCAAAAAGTGAGGATTTCACATTAAATTGAGAGATAAAGATATAATTCCCGATATTTAGTTGTATACTTTTTATGTCGTATTTTTTTTGTCAAAAAATTCTAATTTTTCGATTATATTTTACTCAGGCATCACCAATTTGTTTGCAATTTTAATATTTACATAATTTTTATCTTCGGCGGGCGATATAGCAATAGTGACATATTTTCCCGCAAGAGTTATTTTAAATTTAAATAGCACTTTAGCATCGGTGGTTAAGGTTTCTAAAAATATCCCTTCAATTTATTCTGATTTAGATGTCATTTTACTTGTCAATGTGACTTTTCTTCAAATTCACCCTTTTTATTATTCTGTTGGAAATATTGAGAGGTGGGGTGAAACATTATTTCTTTTCAATTGTTAATTTTTTGCAAGTTAGATTCTTCACAATTAAAAACAGATAGGTGTATAGTAATATTATTATTAAGGATCAATAATAACTTCAATCCTTTTTCAAATAATTGAGTACAATAGATGTGTGAGGACACCAACCCTTCAATGAATCAGGCACCAACCTGTTGCCAAGCACCAACTTGGACTTAAGTGAGGCTCTAACCTCTAGGGCTTCGAACCTATACTTCTCAAGGCTCCAACCTTGTGTTTAGAGGCAACTAACCCCTAGGACATTAATCCTTCAATCTTATTTTGATAGAAAATGTGTGATGTACTTACTTGAATGTCCTTGACATATTCCTCAAAGTACAATTACTTCCGAAAATTCTTCATTGTGCTTCACTATCAACTTGTCTTCATCACTGGCCTTCAATTAATCCATCAGTGTCATTGTCTTCACTATCCAAGAGGAAAAATTTCACTACTCGAATCTGTTAGCCCCCTATAAATTCCTTGACAAGCAAGCAAGGGGCTAATTTTTTTTATGAGCCTTCAAGGAATTCATTTCCTCTGAAAACACATCATCCTTGAAGCCTCTTTGTGCTTTTTTTCCCTTTGATAAATCCACTCTATTGATTCCCATTATTAAGCCTCTCTAATTACAAAAATTGTGCTCCAAAAGGCTTTAATTTTCCCCTTGTACCCCTGCAGAATGCCCCATTTTAACCTTTGTTTCCCCTTGTCAAATTCCCCTCTGATCCCCTAAATCCTCCCAAAATCCCCTTTACATCCTGCACATACCCTTTGTTTGGTTTAATTCCCCTCTTTTTCTCTATCGTTACCCTTTCCTACCCTCAAATTTCACTAAAAATGGGCCAAAAACCATATGTTCCATAGGTATGGGTCTTAGCCCCTTTCGTCCAGCCCCCTTAACCGTTTCCCTCAACGTGACCCAATGCCGAGACCAGGCGCCAAGGCGAAAGGCGCTTACTGCAAATGTATATCGGGAGCGGTTAAAACCGTCAATCTGTACAGATCGCACGGTCGTCGCGGTCCCACAGCGTCCACCATTCTACCTGTTCGCCGCCCGATCGAATATCAGCCATCCGTTTAGCCGTTGATCCGACGGCCCAAAATGCATCTGCCCCAGTGGTCCCCACCCGCGCACTATTCAAAAACCGCCGGTTTCCATCGCACCGCATTTGGAGGTCGGGCGGTATTCTCCATTTTAGAGCGATTCCACTCATCGCATGACGCGTGGCAGCGGCACTGTTTGAAAACCACCCGCTCATCGCGCGTTATCGTTCAGCACAAGACACGGAGCGATATGCATATCAGTCGTCCAATCTGCGATCGTCCATCCAACGGTGATCGCTCCATGAAGTTGCGCGGAAGTTAACCCAAGGCATCCGTACCCCTAGCCCACTGTCCATCACCCTCCGACGTGTTTTCCACCGTTGATCTCTGTCGGAATCGGGCGGCCCAGATTAAATGCACGCCCGCCCATTAACCCCGTACCGCCACGTCATTTTTCCATGTGTGTTCGTCGTTTTCTCGTCCGTCCCCTATATAATTTCATGCCAAGGTCAAAGTTTTAAATGTTTTTCAGTGGAATTTCTATTTCGACGTCACCCAGTGCATTTCTCACTATTACACGTTTTTCCTCCATAATATCCTCTGCATGCATCGTCGTCCACCGTATCACGTCGTCGTTTCCACATTCATCCACACCACCCTCTCCATGCACGGTTTCTTAATTTGTTTTCATGTTTTGCAGGGTTACGAGCAGGCAGAAAACCTCCATGATTCATATGCGTTATTGTAAAATCACAGTGCTCAGAAGGAGCTGAATTTAGAGCCTGATTTTACATAAAAATGTCCGGAAAGGTGTCTGCATCGTAAATTTCATCAAAGGATAGAGTTCAAACTCTGCAAACCCTCTCCGGTGCCATTAAAGCTCGGATTGCATAAACAAAGACAATACGGGAGCAGCAGAGAGCTCGAGGCAAGAAATAGAATATTTTTGAGCTTTTTCATGGATTTTAAAAGGCAAAGGTACCAGTTCAAAGACATCATGGATTGCATGGAAGGTCCAGCGTGTAGAAAACAATGCTATCAGGGTTTCAAATCAGCAGAATGTTTCTTCCTGAGCAAGGACACGGTACACATTATTGTCTCAGTCTACATTGTGTCCAAGTGAAGTTCCCCCCCCCCCTCCCCCTACAGCAGTCTTATGCTATCAGAAGCATTTGTTGCAAAGTATGGCAGATCTTAGCGCAATGATTCTATGTTTTTTTTTTAATTCATCATAAGTACTACAGAGTGCTGCAGCAGAGTACCGCAGAGCCATACCAGAGTAAATGGAAGCCTGGAGAAGACCACTCGTGCATCCAAAAGAGTGCCAGAGATAAATGCGCAGGGTTTAAAACAGAATGGGCTTCAGCCATCTTTCTTTTCTGAGTTTAATGCTTCATTTAGTGTTTCACCTACCTTCTCTGCTCCACTTCAGCTATAAATTCATGAAGAAACTCATTGTAAAGGTTTTTGATCAGTTATCAGAGAATTGCAAGCAGTTTCTTTTGAGACATAGTCTCTGTGTAAAGTAGTAAGATAGGCTGAGGAAGATGTTTTCAGACTGAGTATCCAGCTATTGGCAATGTTGTACTTGACTGGTATTGCTATTTAATATGACAAGCACATTTCTTTGGATCCTGATCTAAAGCAGCGGTGATGTTTTCCTATCTCTGTGTTTTAATTCATTTCATTTCGTTTCTACTGGCTTGCATCAGAATATTGGCATAGGATTTACCCTTGTTAGGTACCCTATGTTTCTGCGCTCCTCGCCTTCAATGTTTTCTACTAAATGTGTTATCTAAGAATTGATTTCAGTTTATTTAACCAGTGTAGTGGATGTTATTGCCTGCTAGCTGATGTATGAATTAAATAAATCTGTTCTTAGATGTTCTTGTTAGGATTTAGCTGGAAGATTTAAGAACACTGGGGATTAGAGTTAGCCCTGTCCACTAGGATCCTTGTGCAACCAGCTGGCCTTTCTAAGATCCCTCAAGCTGGAGGCCGAAGCATTGAGAGTTCAAAGTCTCTCTCTGATCTCAGGTCTTTAACTTTGTGTTCTAAACCTTTATTGTTCCTCCTCCCTTACCATCCCATACCACACAATCATCTTTAAGATCCAATGTTTTAGATGACCTGCCCAACTGAAAGCTTGCATATTGATTAGCAAGCAAATCCTTTCCTGACTCCATTTCCCAATGGTTTTGAATACTCCCTAGGCTACTTCACCTCTGCCTTAATCCTCTTTTCTCATCCTTGTCTTACATTGAACCCTTCTTTCTTGATAACCAGCAACCAAACAAAAAATCAAACAAACAAACCCTGTGCCTATAACTAGCCTAATATCTTAAACCTTTTGAGCTTTAAAGACATAAAACCTTTGCTTATATAGAGAGATCCCTCTCTGGACCCAGGAGGGCTAGATCCTGAGGTCTGAAAGTGGTCTGATTTTGTCTCATCTTTTGGTATCACCAACCTTTCCAAAACATGGGAACCCCAACAGAATTTACAAGAGATTTCACCATAGGTACACCAGCAAATGCAATTTATTTCACAATTGTCCCAGCGAAAGTCCACCACTGAAATCAAATTTGAAAGAGCCAAAGTCTAAATAGGAATAGTATCCACAGTCCAATGAAGACAGTACCCACAATCAGAAAAATTATAGTCCAACGAAAATGATGATACACAGTCACCACACTGATTCAAGCCCTTTTTTTTTAACCACGGGAAGGAACTTTGACACAGATATTATTTGTGATGTATACTCATAAGAAAAGGGCACAAGAGATAGTGCTTTCAACTTGTGCAAGAGAATTCTTCCATGTATAAATTATACAATATGCATGTATATCTTGGATTCACCCGATCTAACAATGTACTAAAGTTAAATATTGAATTGCTTCTACAAATATTTTGCAGAATTAAAAACAACACAATTTCCAATCACATGAAGCAAAGAAGAATAGATCAAAACCACAACACCAGATATTCCCTGGGAAATCTTGCTGCTCAAAACCCCTCTATCATATATTTTATATTCCACAAGGAATCATGAAACAATTACATACAAAACTCTTCTCACAAGAGCTCTCAGTACATCAGCTAATTGTCTCACACCTTCATACAAAAATTGGCAAGTTCCTTAGCCAATTTATTGTCTGCAGACAGCCTGCCTTGCTCACGCAGTTCTTGATGAACGCAATCCTTAATCACAAAGAATTTCAGCCTTCCTCAACTGTGCTGAGTATCATGGGCATCCTGTGGTGTTATAACTACACCTGGGTAGCCTGCTAATATCACAACTGATAGTTACACTTCCCTTTCACCTAGATCTCAACTGGGTCTCCATTGGATTTAACACATGCAGTTAATAATAGTAAAAACATCAGTTGCATGTGAGATCACTACATGTGAATTAATTAATATTTAATTCACTTGATCTCTCACTAGTGTATATGCAGTTACAACTAGAAAAACTGACTTTAACTCACTTAACTGAGTTAAACTGCTTTACAACTTGCACAACTCATGCACCACTGCACTTCCAACTCTGTTACAACTAGAATCACTCTGTTACAACTCAAGTCAACCTGCATGTCCCACCAACCAACCTCTTAACTCGAAATTAACTCAGCTAACTGATTTTCTACTTCAGTTAACTATTTTCAAGTCCACATTAAGAATAGATTATTGTTTATTGTCCAACTAATATAAGGAATAATAATAGCCGACATGCATCTATAAATAGACATGCAATTTATAAATATAACTTTCACATACATCTATAAATAGACCTCATCTATGATAGAATGTGCTCATCCATCTATAAATAGACAACCACCTAAAAATAGCCTGTGTGGACCCCACCTAGTGTAGGTGCTTAATTTTCACTAGGATCAAGGATGTTGTTTCCGGATGCCAATTTCACTATTTCTTGTTGCATACTTCAACACTCCCCCTCAAGAAGAAATGAATGTCCTTGCATGCGACATGCAACTCGATGCATGCGACATGCGACACTTCTCTAGTGTTTCTCGCGTATGCAACACTTCGCTAGTGTTTATCGCACATGTAACCTTTGCATGCAACACTTTCAAAACCGAACAGCCTACAAACAATTGAATCAGTATAATGCATATTTCATCAAAGTCTTCTGACTTCTACTAGCTACTACACATCTCTTCAGGATTCACTACGCTACTGACACTTGCATCCATGCACTCTACACTTGCTGCCAACTTTGATCTGCACTCCAGTATCTAACACTGTCACTTTGATTTCATGTCCTCATGACATCTTACTACATCAATCCAACTGATCCTGCTATTGCTGCTCTGTGGGCTCCTCGTAGCCAAGTTCAATTCATGAGATCCACACCATCTCAATGAATCCTGCCCAGAAATTTCTTCTTGGGATTACTCATGCATGTCGCCCCACCTCTCACCTGGTGGTATAGTTTCATGCACTCCCTCTGCCCATCTAGCACAAAATTTCTCTGTATGAGTGGTTTCTCCCACTCCATGATCCTCATCTTATGGTTGTTCCACATCCTGAGGTTCACTCTTACCTGCATGCAAATCCAGCTCCCTCTCAAGGGTCAATTGCATGGCTTTCCCACACTTCCCAATGGTAGGAAGCTTTGTAGAAATCACATCTACATCAAATATATAGATATTCTTCTGCATCTCCAGTTGTGGCTACTCCACAACCTTTTGAGACTGCTTCTTAGGTTGCATGTTGAGAGTCTCCCTCTCAACCACCAAGTCACTAACCTCTGATTTTCTCCTCAAATATTTGCATGCATCGTGTACCCCAATGCATGTAGGTTCTTGGTTCGCACACATTGTAATTGTTCCGCCATCGCAAAAAAATTCTAACAAAAGAGTTGCTTTTAAATTGCTGATATCTCCCTCATCCGAGCTCCGATTCAACAGATTTGTTTTTTCAATTTGGGTATTTTTTTCGCAAGGAATCCAAATATCCTATTTGTTTCTGAAAATGTTGCATCAAAATTTTCAGCTATTCTCTGCAAACTCATGCACCCAAATAATTATTGTTCTCATACCATGTAGAAAATTTATAACACAGCTCCGATACCATGTAGAAATTATACAATATGCATTTATATCTTTGATTCACCTTATTTAACAATGTACTAAAGTTAAATACTGAATCGCTTATACAAATATTTTGTGGAATTAAAAACAAGACAATTGCAAATCACATGAAGCAAAGAAGAATAGATCAAAACCACAACACCAAATATTCTCGAGGAAAGCATGCTGCTCAAAACCCCTCTATCATATATTGTATATTCCACAAGGAATCATGAAACAATTACATACAAAACTCTTCTCACAAGAGCTCTCAGTACATCAGCTAATTGTCTCACACTGTCATACAAAAATTGGTGAGTTCCTTAGCCAATTTATTGTCTCCAGAGAGTTTGCCTTGCTCACGCAGTTCGTGATGAATGCAATCCTTAATCACAAATAATTTCAGCGTTCCTCAACTACATTGAGTATCGTGGGCATCCTATGGTGTTATAACTACACCTGGGTAGCCTGCTAATATCACAATTGATAGTTACACTTCCCTTTCACCTAGATCTCAGCTGGGTCTCCACTGGATTTGACATGCATGCAGTTAATAATAGTAAAAACATCAGTTGCATGTGAGATAACTACATTTGAATTAATTAATATTTAATTCACTTGATCTCTCACTAGTGTATCTGCAGTTACAACTAGCACAACTGACTTTAACTCACTTAACTGAGTTAAACTGATTTACAACTTGCACAACTCATGCACCACTGCACTTCCAACTCTATTATAACTAGAATCACTTTGTTACAACTCAAGTCAACCTACATGTCCCACCAACCAACCTCTTAACTCAAAATTCACTCAGCTAACTGATTTTCCACTTCAGTTAACTATTTTCAAGTCCATGTGGAGAATAGATTATTGTTTATTGCCCAACTAATATTAAGGGATAATAATAGCAGGCATGCATCTATAAATATAACTTGCACATACATCTATAAATAGAATATGCTAATGATAGACATCCACCTAAAAATAGCTTATGTGGGCCCCACCTAGTGTAGGTGCTTAATTTTCACTAGGATCAAGGATGTTGTTTTCGGATGCCAATTTCATTGTTTCTTGTTGCAAACTTCAAAATTCCAATTATGGGCAGAAAACAAATTTGAAATAACCTTGTGAACCCTTCAAAAGAAAATACTTTTCATAGCAGCGTCTAAACACAGTGCTTCCAAAATTATGTTCACAGTGCTCACTTATATATAATAATTCCCTTCATAACTTCAGAGAACGAGTGAACTTCAATTTAGTGGTGAATGAATAACTTGTCTTTCGATAATAAGGAAATTCTTATCTTCATGCCACACATTCGAGCAATATAACAGCAACCATCCACCCACTAAAGATTGCACTCGGTCACACAGGAAAGCTGCTTCAGATCTATTGTAATTTTGGATAAATCTGAGTGACAGTTTGATAGCCTCCATAGGATTACAATGTGGTTAAATTATCTTTCAAGCCCAAACAAAATTGTTCTCTTCTTTAACCTTTAGGTTCACGAGATGTGAACTTAATATTTTCTGTTATGTGGATGTGTGACCGAAATTGAGTGCCCATAAATGAATTTCGGACTGTGTAAATATAGCCTTCTTTGAAATAACAAATGAAAAGACACGTCCCTATTTGGAGGCCGACTTGTGTCCTTGAGAAAAAGGTCGGCTCAATATCATAAATATATTTTTATAACTTGAAAATTCACGTTCTCCCTCACCGTTTGGATTTTTTGGCCAAGTAAAGGCTTGTTGGAAAGCTAAAATTATGCTCTAAAGGATGGTGATGGTCTCAAAAAGAAATGTTGCCTCTAATATGGTGAAAAATATTTTTTAATGCGTCTATTCATTTATTAGTGCAAAAGTATAATGCCTTCGAGTGTTGGGCATCTTCATGGATCGATTTCTTCATAGTTTGTCTTATTCATCATAGGGTCATAGGCTCGTAGTTTCATCCATGTCATCATGTAGTGGTGATAGTGTAGCCTTCATTAGGAGAGCTTATCAAGTATATTTCCATCAATGACAACCTAGATTAACAACCTCCCCCTTTGTCATTGATGGAAATATTCCACCTTTTTCTCCCCCTTTGACATCAATGGCAAATGGGGTGCCAATGTACTCCCCCTGTCATGATGCTCCCCCTATTATGTTTCTCCTTTGCTTGGTTTCTTTAATGTGAGGCAAGCGCAATGACCCCCATCTTTTGACGAAGATATTCAAATGCTTCTCGGAGAAGGGGTTTTGTAAAGATATCTACAATTTGTTCCTTTGTATTGACATATTCCAATTTGATATTTTGTTCAGCAACCTGTTCACGGAGAAAGTGGTATTTGATTGGAATATGTTTGGTTGTTGAGTGCATCACCGGATTCTTTGAAAGGCTGATGACGGTAGTGTTGTCACAAAAAATGGTGATTGGTTGCTTAGTTTCTATGTTGACATCTTTCAAAGCTTCATTCATCCATAGTATTTGTGTACAACAATCAGCAACAGCTATATATTCAGCTTCCGCTGTAGAAAGGGATATAGATGATTGTTTTTTGTTAAGCCAAGATACAATACAATCTCCCATAAAGAATTAATTCCCACTAGTGCTTTTTCGATCATCCACTCTTCCAGCCCAATCAGCATCGGAGTAAGATGTTACAGTAATTGTTGAGCTCTTGGGAAACCAAAGACAAAAATCAGTAGCTCCTTTTAAATATCTACGTATTCTCTTCACAGTTGTTAGATGAGACTGTTTAGGACATGATCGAAATCTTGCCACCATTCCAACTACTTGCATAATTTTTTGGTCTTGTGGCAGTTAAGTATAGAAGGGCTCCAATAATTGACCTATAAAGACTTACGTCGATGAGAAGGGAATCATCATCTTTGCTTAATTTACCATCTGTGGTCATTGGTGTGCTCATAGGAGCACAATCTTCCATCCCATATCTTTTGAGCATGTCTTTAAGATATTTTTCTTGAGATATAAACATGCATACAGTTGTTTGAGATATTTGTAGTCCAAGAAAGTAATATAGTTCACCAATCATTGACATTTCGAACCTTTTGGACATATTTATAGCAAATTCATGGTTAATCTTATCATCATTTCTAGCAAATATTAGATCATCAACGTATACGAGAGTGATCAGAAGTTTTTCCTCGTCCATCTTCATGTAGAGATTGCTACTTGCTACTCCCTTCTTGAAACCTTCTTGTTGCAGATAGTGATCCCACTTTGCATACCATGCTCTAGGGGCTTGTTTTAACCCATACAAGGCCTTTTTTAGCTTGCATACAAATTCCTTTCCTTCAGCAAGATCAAATCCTTCTAGTTGCTCCATGTAAACTTCTTCCTTGAGATCTCCATTCAAGAATGTTGATTTTACATTCATTTGATAAACCTTGAATCCTTTTGAGCAAGTAAATGCCAAAAACATTCTTATGGCTTCCAATTGAGCTACAGGTGCAAAGGTTTCTTCGAATTCAATTCCTTCAATTTGAGAGTATCCCTTGCATACAAGTCTGGCTTTATTTCTGATGATTTGTCCTTCCTCATTCATCTTGTTTTTGAATACCCATTTTGTTCCAATTATATTTTTATATTATGGGCAAGGTACCAGCTCCCAAGTCTCATTCTTTTCGATTTGAGACATTTCTTCTTCCATGGCCTTTATCTAATAAGGATATTTACTTGCTTGAGAAAAAATTTCAGGTTCTATTAAAGATAATAGAGCAACATCATCTTTTCTTGGAGTGTTTGTCATCCTTCTTCGAGCTTGAATTCCTTCATTTATATTCTTGATAACCTATTCTTATGGATGATGTTTTTGAATGAATTTGATCTTAGGAGGAGTTTGTGAAGGTTCACTTTGAGGTTCTCCATCCTCCTCTTATTTTTCAAGTTCTTCTTCACTTTCTTCAAGGAAAGGCTCAACTTCATGATCTTCAATTCTCTTTTCTGGAAGACCTTCATCAATCTTCACATCAATGGTTTCCACTATTTTCCATAGAGGATTGTTGTAACATTTGTAAGCTTTTCTCCTTGTGGAGTATCCAAGAAATATTCCTTCTTCAACCCTAGAATCAAATTTTCCTGGTGAGTCATCATTTATTTTTATGAAGCATTTGCTTCCAAAAATCCTGAAATATTTTACTGAAGTAGGTCTAATTCATAAGGAGTCTTTTCATCATTTGATCTTAGTTGAGTTCGATTTAAGGTATAAACTATCGCCCCAGCTGCTTCTCTCCAAAATTTTGGTTTCAAATCAGCTACTAGTAGCATTGTCCTTGCCATTTCTTGAACGGTTCAGTTCCTTCTTTCAACTACTCCATTTTGCTTGGGTGTCCTAGCAGCAGAGAGTTCTCTTTCGATTCCATGCTCTTTATAGAATTCATCAAATTCTTTTGAGGTGAATTCTCCTCCTCTATCTGTTCTAAGACATTTAATCTTAGATTCTTTCTCATTTTCTCATTTTCTAGAAGATTGACAGGGACCATTATATTTGTCTTTGTGATATGCCCTACAATCTTTTTCCATGTGCCCAAAGTTTGTACAAGAATAGCAATACCCAAGAAATATAATTTGGTATCTCGGAGATGGAGTTTTCCCTAATGTACTTCTGAAGTCTTTTTGCCTTGGGATTCTTTGATGATATTCATTGCCTTTTGTATTCTTGACACCATCTGCAAGTCTCCTTGGAGTAGAATTTCTTCCATTGTTGTCTTGATTCTTCTCCTTGCCTTTGATAGAACTGGGAGCATCAACATTTCTTTCTAGGTTCCTCACATCTTTGCTGTTTGAAGCATTATCATTCTTTCTTGAGGATTCACCTGCATAGCCAAGACCTGATTTATCAAGGGGAGACCTTTCATGACTTAGGATGTCATCTAGGGTTTGAGAGCTTTTCAAGTTCTTATTGAGCAATTCAACTTCCTTTTTAAGAAAGACAATTTCTCCTTTCAACTTTTCACAATCCTCATCTTTCATAACTAGTTGCTTCTTCATTTCTTCCATCATCCTTGTTGCTTCATGTGCTTCGGTTTTAAGGGAGATGATATTTGATTTCATTATGAAGACTTCTTCATTCTCCTTTGCTAAACTACTCGCCATTTCTTCTTTTATTCTTGTAGCTTCACATGTTCTGGCCTTGAGAAGATTGATGTTTGATTTTAGTTTAAAGATTCTTCATCCTTTTCTTCTAGTTGGAATATCATGGTGTTTCTCTCCTTTTCTACTTCATTAACTTGTCCTTCTATGAATGCCAAAGTTTCCATCACCTTCTCGACTCCTTGCGCTTGTTTCCTTGCTTCTTCTAGCTGAGATCTAAGAGAGGAGACCTCTTCCTTGTATTGACCAATATCTACTTCAAGATTGTTCAAGCTCTTAAGTCTTTGTTCAAGGTGGCTTGACAAATTTTCTTCCCTTTTCTTTGCCTTATCCAATTGATTTGTCATAGATATGACTTCTTCATGATGCTTTCTTTTGTTTTGATGAAATTCATCTTTAATTTTGGCGATCTCCTCATCTCTTTCTTGTACTTGAAGCTTGACAAAGTCAACTCCCTTCCTTGTCTTGTCTTGGTTACCAACTTTCGCTTTCTTCTTAAGTTCCTCATTTTCCTTTTTCAAACCATTAATCTCTTCCATGGAAGCCATAATTTTATTCAGGAGATCTTCAAAGTCTTCTTTGTTCTCTTCATCTTCTAGGTCTTCTTTAGCCTTGTTGTCATCTCTCTTATCTTCAGCTTCTTTGATGGATTATGTACTTCTTTAGTGTTTTCCTTCATCTTCTTGACTAGAGATCATTGTCAACACTCCTTTTGAGTGAAGATCATGAAGTTTGTCCCATATGACTTTTGCTGACGAACAATTTTCAAAATTGGCCTTCACAAAATTTGGTAACCCTTTCAAAATTGTCTTCATTGCTTTTGTATTGTACTCCTTGGATTATTCGTCCATCGTGTCATTAGTAATCATTGATTTCCAAACTTCAATTCCTTGAGTCTTCAAGAAATTCCTCATTCTTCCCTCCCATATATCAAAATTTCCATTGAAAAATGGAGCCTTTGCAAATTGATTGACTTCAATTTCTATGGTTGAGGAAGATACATCTTTTGGAGGATTGGAGACTTTCTTCCTTGGCTTTGCCATTTGTGTTCTAATGATCAACCTTCAAGCTGTTAGGCTTTGAATGAAGGCACTGGCTCTGATACCAATTGTTGGAAATACTGAGAGGGGGGTGAATCAGTATTTCTTTTCAATTGTTAATTTTACCAGTTAGATCACTTATATTTAGAACACAAAATGAACAATGATGGAATAGATACGTTTATTAATTTCTTATTTACAATAAGTACAGTACAATAATGATATAGGGCTCCAACCCTAGATGAAGACTCCAATCTTCAAGGCTCCAACCTGTATTGTGCCAAGCACCGACTTGGTCTTTCCAAGGCTCCATCCTTGTCAATTTGAGGCACCAACCTCTAGGGCTCCAACCCGATCTCTGGTACATGCTCCGACCTGGTTTCTTGAGGACTCCAATCCTCTAGGGCTCCATCCCTATCTTCCAAGGCACCGACCTTGTCTCTATGAGGCTCCAACCCTCAACTTCAGTTCGTCAAAATATGTTTTGTTATTCTTCACAGCTCCCAATGTCTTTTACAACGAGCCCTATCACACTTAGTATCCACGTCACATCATCAATGACAACCTTTTCTTCTTAGAAGGTGTCACCACTACTCTTCATCGTACCCAAGCAAATTCTCCAAGTCACCTCATGATGTCATCAGCATTGCATCATGATCTTCAATATTATCTTCAAGACAACTCACCAAAATGTCTTCAATAGTATCCCCAAGGTCAGTCAAGGCTACTTAACAAGAAGGCTCCAATCCGGGATCTTCTTCGATATCACTTCTCAAAGACTCCAAACAAGGTCTTCAAAAGTTATTCAAAATTGTCTTCAATAACCCTTGCCTAAAATATCTCTCCACAAGGATGCTTCAAAAACTTCACTGTCCAATATTGGTCTTCACAATGCTTGCCCAACAAGATAACTTCACTTGGCCTTTCACTTAGAATTTGCTACAATCAAGGAGGTAATACGATATCACAGTCATAGGGAGAACACAATATTCAAGCCACTATGATTATGTTTGTTGCACTATACTCCACCATTGTCTGAGACCAAAAGGTGAATCCGAGTTACTGTTTACAATCACAGTAATTGATGCATCTAACCTGTAGCATAACTTAATCCGTGTCACAGTTCGAATTTTTAAAGACAAGGAAATGGGACAATACTCCCTTGTTGCTGCACCAATGTCTATATCGGCGATAGCAATTGTCTAGTCTCCAAAAGACACTACAGTCCAATCTTCATTGTTCCAAGAAGGAGATGATGCTACAATCCGAGTGATGAGACAGCCCTGTAATAAATGTTGTGGTGATAAGACTGGTCACTGTAATGAATGTCGAGTTTGCAGAGGTTGTCCGAGAAATTTTTGTACCACTGTTTCAGTTTATCCTGATCCATAATCCAAAGTTAAAGGATATACCACACAGGAATCTGAGTTTCAGCACATCAGTAATGGATCTGAGCTAACAGGACCGTATACAACTGCTTTACATCATAACTAAGCTTCCTATTTTAGGCACTGTGCTACCACAATCCAAAGTATGAAATACTGTCGAGTCTACAAGAGGCACGGAGCTCACAGTGCAAAGAATTTGAACTGTTGTTTGGATGTATTATATCAATGTACAATCCGAGGAGAAGATAGCTATCACAAATTTGTCACATGTCCAAGTTTCACTGGGTTAATTCACGACAGTTTCGAGCTATGCATATATGTCCGAGCAACTTCGTTTATCTTCTTCGTTTTCCCATACACGCTTCTGCTTTTACTTCACCAAGATCTCTCATTCACAACTAGGTGCACAAACGTGTATATATATATACCTTTTTATGAGTCGAATTGCTATGTATGAAGGAGAGCCGATAATCATATTTTTAGTAGTCGACATATCTTTAGCATATTATTTAAAAAAATATTTGTATGCCATGTGATGTATGCATTACATCTATCTACCATGTGATGGACATATATTATATTTGTCTGCCATGAGATGTATGCATTACATCTATCTACCATGTGACAGACATACATTATATTTGTCTGGCATGTGAGTGTTATATCTCATCTTGTCTGCCATTGTATCTCATTTTCCAGTACATGCTACAATTATACATTGTCTTCCATGTATAGTCATGTATGTCATGTTTGTTTGCCATTAAACAAAGTCATTTCATGTATATGGTAGTGGTAAAGTGAACAGGTATATATTGCTTTCGTAGGTGTTTGGGAAATAAGATTTCAGGATTAATATTTAAGAATTTTTAGCTAGATTTAATGGGGTCCCACGAGAATCATATGATTTGAATTTCATGTGATGACTTAGGGTATAGGATTTTCTTTAAAAAAAACAAGGACATCATAATTATAGGGTTCAATAATGCATAGTGTTAGAGTTTCTAATTAGGAACATGATGTAATCTACGTAAGGGAGAATTTTAGGATTACAATATTTTCATCATAGGTAACTAGGGTATAAGGATAAGAGTTAGGTTGAGGGTTTCAAAACAATTAGGGTAAGGGAATCTTCAACAATGTCGTATTGACATCATTGACAACTTTTACCAACACACTTCATCATCACTATCATGTTTAAGAGGGAATTTTGCAGCGTAATGGCCTATTCTTCCACATTTGAAACAAATAAGAGGGTACTTACCTTTTAGCTTAGATCCCTTCTTAAGTCTTCATACAAATTGAGCTAATTCGGTTTCAGCATCAGAGTAATCGTTGTTGCTATTCCATCCTTTTCCTCTTTTTGTTGATTTTGAGGCTTTGAATGTTGTTTCTTTGAAATTTGGAATTCCTTTCCTCATCTCATAGGCAATGAGAATTCCATGAAGTTCATCCATATTTAGAATATCTAAGTCCTTCTTTTCTTCTATGGCACTTATTTTGGAGTCAAATCTGTCATGAAGAGATCTCGGGATTTTTTGAACAATAGTGCTTTCTTCAATATTTTCTCCTAGCCCTTTAAGAGAGTTAACCACTTCAGCTACTCAGAGGAAGGATGATGCAATATCTTCTTCATCATCCATTTTCAAACTCTCGAATTGTCTTCTATAGGTTTGAAGCTTTTCCTTCTTAACTTTGGATTCCCCATCATACAGGGCAACCAGATTATCCCATACTTCTTTGGCCGAGTCACAATTCATGACTTTCGTGAATTTGGATTCGGTAATTCCACTAGTGATGGAATTTAAAGCTTTGGCATTAGCAATGTAGGCTTTTCTTTCTTCTAGATCAGTTGGAAGGCCGGAGGGAAATTTGTACCCATCCAAAACAGAGTGCCATACTTTAGTACCAAGAGACATTAGATAGTAGGACATCCTCTTCTTCCAAAAACCAAAACTTGTTCCATCAAAGATAGGCAACTTCCCTGTTGCTTCTATGTTCTTCATTGTGCCTAAGAATCCTTCTTCCCGCTGTTAGGCTGATAATGAAAACGTTGGCTCTGATCCCAATTGTTGGAATTACTAAGAGGGGGGGTGAATCAGTATTTCTTTTCAATTGTTAATTTTTTTCCATCTAGATTCTTCACAATTAAAAACATAGAGGTATATAATAATAATATTATTAAGGATCAATAAGAACGTCAATCCTTTTTCAAATAATTGAATACAATAGATGTGTGAGGGCTCCAACCCTTCAATGAATCAGGCACCAACCTGCTGCCAATCACCAACTTGGACTTAAGTGAGGCTCCAACGTCTAGGGCTTCGACCCTATACTTCTCAAGGCTCCAAACTTGTGTTTAGAGGCACCAACCCCTAGGACACCAATCCTTCAATCTTATTTTGATTGAATGAATATCCTTGACATATTCCTCACTGTACAATTACTTCCAAAAGTTCTTCACTATCAACTTGTCTTCATCATTGGCCTTCAATTAATCCATCAGTGTTGTTGTCTTCACTATCCAAGAGGAAAAATTTCACTACTCGAATCTACAATAGATTTCACCACAGATACACCAGCAAATGCAATTGATTTCACTATTGTCCCAGCGAAAGTCCACCACTGAAATCAAATGTGAAAGAGCCAAAGTCTGAATAGGGATAGTATCCACAATCCAATGAAGACAGTACCCACAGTCAGCAAAAATATAGTCCAACGAAAATGATGATACAAAGTCACCACACTAATTCAAGTCCTTTTTTTAAACCACAGGAAGGAACTTTGACACAGATATTATTTTTGATGTATACTCATAATAAAAGGGCACAAGAGATAGTGCTTTCAACTTGTGCAAGAGAATGCTTCCATCTCTGGGCAGAAAACAACTTTGAAATAATCTTGTGAACCCTTCAAAAGCAAATACTTTTCATAGCGGCGTCTACACACAGTGCTTCCAAAATTATGTTCACAGTGATCCCTTATATATAATAATTCCCTTCATAACTTCAGAGAATGAGTGAACTTCAATTCAGTGGTGAAAGAATAACTTGTCTTTCAATAATAAGGAAATTTGTATCTTCATGCCACATATTCAAGCAATATAACAACAACCATCCACCCACTAAAGATTGCTCTCGGTCACATAGGAAAGCTGCTTCAGATCTACTGTAATTTTGGATAAATTTGAGTGACAGGTCGAAAGCCTCCACAGGATTTACAATGCGGTTTAAATTATCTTTCAAGCCCAAACAAAATTGTTCTCTTCTTTAACCTTTAGGTTCACGAGATGTGAACTTAATCTTTTTTGTTCTATGGATGTGTGACCGAAATTGATGCCCATAAATGAATTTTGGACTATGTATATATAGCATTCTTTGAAATAACAAATGAAAATACGTATCCTTGTTTGGAGGCCAACTTGTGTCCTTGAGCATAAGTCAGTTCAATATCATAAATATATTTTTATAACTTGAAAATTCACGTTCTCCCTGACCATTTGGATTTTTTGGCCAAGTAAGGGCTTGTTGGAAAGCTAAAATTATGCTCTAAAGGATGGTGATGGTCTAACAAAGAAATGTTGCCTCTAAAATGGTGAAAAATATTTTTTAATGTGTCTGGTCATTTATTAGTGCAAAAGCATAATGCCTTCGAGTGTTGGGCATCCTCATGGACTGATTTCTTCATAGTTTGCCTTATTCAACATAGGGTCATAGGCTCATAGTGTCATCCATGTCATCATGTGGTGGTGATAGTGTAACCTTCATTAGGAGAGCTCATCAAGTATATTTCCATCAATGACAACCTAGATTAACAATTGGTATTTCCAACAAGTGGTATCAGAGGGTTGGTCACAAGTTTGATACACACCCGACTCACGTTGGGGGGGAGATTGTTGGACATTGGATAAACCAACGCTCCCCATGTATTTCATGACATGGACTAACCGCCTCTCGTGGATCCTGATCTTTGGCAATGCGATCGTTGATTAAGACCTGCGAGTTTTGGTCTAATGGCAATCGTGACTCCCAACATCTTCTTCTTTTACTTTAATAGTCTTTTTTCTTAACTTTCTTTTCCTCTTTTCTTCTAAAAATAAACTTTATACTTTTTAACTTTTATATTTATTTCATACTCCAAGAAGTTAAAAATAATAATAATAATAATAATAATTAATTTTATCAATCTTGAAAAAAAATACTTTGATACTTCCTTGGGCTTTTACACTCATATATTATTAATCTTAATATCCTCAATTAAATCCTTATTATAATATTTTAATTATATAAATAAATTATAATTTATTTATAAGTTAATAAAATATATTTATTATTATAAAGTATCTTTATAACTATAAACATATAGTTATCACCCAAATAAAATCCCACTAAATCTAAATAAAATACACCCAATCTACAAGGTAGCATGTGAACCAATGGTGGCTCGAGTTAATGGTGTATATGGTTCAAATGTTTCGACTGTGGCTTGGACCAGCACGTGGTAAAGCAACTGGTTTGCGTCAATGCTGTGATAGTGGTGTGCCACTACCGGTTTAATAAATGTATGTTGCCCAGGAGATTGGATGAACTGTGGTCGAGTTGTATGTTGCGCAGACAATTGGATGAATTGCAGTTGGAAGTGGTGATGGTGATTGTGGTAGAGTGCGGGGCAGCGACTTTAGCAGACAGAGTGGCATTGGTGATGCTGAGAAGTTCACCAGCGACAGAGACGGTTGTGAAATCTTGTTGGTTCGTTTGCAATGGCTACGCTTGGCATGGGGTCAGCGATGGAGTATAGTCACGGCGTTATGGTCAGGTTGTGGGCTGTAGCAGGTAATGAGTTTATATATATATATATATATATATATATATATAATTTTAATCTTTGATTTTTTTTAACTTCTATTTTTATTTTCTTATAACTTTCTTTTTATTATATATATGCTCCCTTTTTATATATAGTTTTTTTTATGCTCCCTTTTTTTATATATAATTTTTTTTTTTAATGGCCAAAGGCCAATTGGCGAAATATGAAGAAACTCCAAAACTGATAGCGAAACGCTTCAACGGCAACGAGGTTAACGAATTTGACGGTCAAGGACCTACATCGGAGAGCGTGACTCTGTGCAGCAGTGAAGCAGCCAAATGATCGAACTACTCTGATACCAAATGAAGTGAACAAAGTTTGTACTTCTCGTTAAATACTCTAGAAGACTTGGAATATGAAAATATCCATTGAGAATACAAATATTATATATTAAAATGTATGAAGAACGAATGATTGAATGATGATTGTTACAAATGAGGCATGCTTATATACCTATGCAAATGTCTCTTCACGGAAGGTCATGTCCCATCAGACATGCTTCTTTTACCTAATTACTAATTAACTAATCATTATTTACTGTTTACATTATTTAAATCATTTTAATAATTTTGTAGTGGTGATACCTTCTAAGAATATAAAGTTGTCATTGATGAAGTGATTTGGAGAAGGCAGTGTTGTAGAAGAGATCAACAAGGCTCGTTGCAGAAGATATTGGGAGTCGTGAAATACCATTAAACCTATCTTGAAGAATTGAAGCAGTAGGTTGGAGTCCTTAAGAAGACCAGGTTGGGCCTGTACAAGAGATAGGGTTGGAGCCCTAGACGTCGGAGCCTCTTGAAGTCCAAGTCAGTGCATGGCATTGAATAAGTTGGTGCCTAGAAGGATTGAAGATTAGTGTCTTCATCTAGCCTGGTTGGAGCCCTACATATTATTGGATTGGATTTATTGTAAAAAAAAGAGATTAATAAAAACATTTATTATTATTGTTCAGGGTTGGAGCCCTACATATTATTGGATTGGATTTATTGTAAAAAAAGAGATTAATAAAAACATTTATTATTATTGTTCATTTTGTGTTATAAATATAAGTGATCTTAACTGGTAAAAATAATAATTGACAATAAACACTGATTCACCACCCCCCCCCCCCTTCAGAGTGTTTCCAGCGGTCATCATCAAGGGTCGAGTTCTGGGTCAAGAAAGGTCTCCTTTGCAAGTCGAAGTAAGAAGGAAGAGAAGACAAGTCAAGCGAAGGAGAAAGGAGACAAATTCATCCATCTTCTAGCATGTGTGAACTAGGTTTCTGCAGGAAAGGCCGAAATCGCAATCCTTCTACAACAAACCAAAATTTGAAGGGGGACAAGATTTGAGGTTGTGAAGAAAGTTTGACCATTGTTGACTTGAAGGAAGGGAAGCACATCAAGGAGTGGTTTTGACTTCGTCTTGGAGGGGTCTTGGTCAAGGGTCATAAGTCTTGGAATTCGTTAATTGAAAATTTTATATTAAGAGAAATCAAAATTAAATTTAACCAAACCATAAAGAAAAAAAAAAAAATTCATGTGGGTTTCCTCCCAAAAAGAGAGGTTTTGGCCCTAGCTAGTCGCCTACACCTTGTGTCCTCTTGGCTCATTGTTCTTTATGATTTGGTAGTTGTTTGATGATAAGAACGCTAAATATAATCAAGAGAACAAAGAAGTTAAGTTAAGTAAAAATACATCACAAGTAATAATCAAAGTAAGAGAAATCACTTAATTTGTTGAGCCTTCAAATGACGCATTCAAGCATTGATTCATACACGAGAATTCCTCTTATTCTAAACAAGTCGATATTAGTAAGAGTTATTTGTTGCAGGCCAAAGTTGGGACACTTTATGAGATAAGTTAATGGGCAGTTCTTGGTTAAATCATCTGCTACAAGACACTCTGCGAGGTGAACGAGGTATATGTTGCAAGTCGGAGTTGGGACACTTTCTAAGATAAGTTCATCTGAGCCTCAATTTTGAGACTAGACCAAGTTATTTAAGGTCCAATATGATCCCAAATCTATTATTGAAAACATAAAGATCTTATACACGCCAAATGTTTGAGGCCCAGTGTGTCGCTGGAGGGTTTTTGTCATAAGATAGGTTTAACCCGCCGTTGGTCTAGTTATGCAAGTCAGATTTCTGAGCATCAAATGGTTTGATGTACTAGCACGACAAATTGTTGTTTAAATCTAGTATAGAGCATTTCAAATTAGTCTTAGCATGATGTTATTGATACTTTGGCACAAGCCACAGTGCATTAACTAGTCACAATATTTTAAAGCTTCATCTATCCAATCTTGTGAATGACTAAATACACAAAGGTATAGCCCTACTTCAATCTGGATCTATTTAAGCATAATATCTTTGATCTAATACAGTGATGTGTGGTTTAACGGAAAGTTTCCTTGGGTGAAACCCAAGAGACCGATGTTCAAATCTCATTGAGTATGTGGCTTGCTATGATCTTGGCTCAAGGAGTAGGCTCTCTCTTCCACGAGGGGTCTCGGCTCTTGCTAAATCATAAGATCTGGTATATTTGCTTGCAGGTTGTTGGATATATCCTGGTGTTATATTGGCGACCATGAGGATTGATCCTGGGTCTCCCCTAGATTACTCTAAAGAACTACCGATTCACCATGTGTCAAAAAAAATATCTTTGATCTAGTAAATGATTAAGTTTGTGACAAATATATGTGTACTTGCATGAGCATTTAGATTTCTATAACAACTTGTGTAGTTCTAGACTAAGTTTGAGGCACAATTAGAAGTTGGTCATTGGGCAAACCAAATGCACATTGAATTGTGTTTGAGAGAGCAGCTTGAGGATGTGAATTTGCATGGGTGCAAGTTCAGTAATGATGATGCAACGAGACAGTAACTAATAAGCAGCTATGGTTGAGTAAGAGGACAATGACAAGATTGTAGAATTGTGTGACAAGATTGTAGAATTGTTGACATTGTCTGGTATTTTTGTAAGTGGGTCACGATCCTTGGTATGGGAGCCCCGCAATTTATTATATCTTTCATTCTAAGGGTGGCAAGGTGGTGCTAGGAAAGGAAGTTGTACCTTCCTTGGGTGTTGTTAACCCGAGGGTTTTAGTTCTTTCCAGTGGTCGCTGGTTTAAGTTTTACTTTCCTTGGGTGTTGTTAAACTGGGATTGTAGCTCTTTCTAGTCGTCGCTGGTAAAAACAAACATTGTGGCTTCCTTCAAGATAAAAATAAATTTTTAAGATAAATCTTGTGTATCTTTGATGTGAAAGAAAGAAAGAGTATTTTTAGTGTCCACGAGGCTAAAAATAGCCTATGGGACAAATTGCTTCTCTATTTGGCTCTTGTATTCGACCCTTTTCCTGTGAAGTTTTACAATAACCGCTCCCAGCGTATCGACAAACTCTTCGTTGAATAGATTATCCCAAAAACTAGCTGCCAGAATACCTGCATAGTTTTCCCTGCTGTCTTTGAAGGCCTCGCATTCTAAAATGAAATGTTTTTCTGTTTCCACTTTTCCAGAAGAGCAAAAAATACACTCCTTCCTCCCACATTTCTTTTGGTCTTTTCCAGCGCCCTATTTCACAACGGAGTTGATGAGAATTAGTCCTTAATTGAGCAATAAGAATTTTAGATCTCCAAGCAATATTAACCCCTATGTACACCTTTTGTTGATGGTTATGCATGGGGTTAAACTCTTCAATGTAGTGCTTCTTCTTTCTCCCTAGCTCTTTCTCCCAAGTACGTTTGTGGAACTTATCCATAACAAAAAAATTTATCTCTTACTGTTTGTAGGACACATGTTCAAGCAAATACCCCATTTCCTAAACCATTTGTTATTTTGTCACATCCAAGTCTTCTTTCTTTTGCACAATCTGTCACTAAACACAACCTTAGGCATCTACCCTCTTCCATTTGCTCAATTTTTTTCAGATACCTTATGACTCGCACCATAGCAATTGCTTCAATAGGAGCAGCCCCTGTTTCACTTAACAGAATAGCATAAGGAACTGCACTTTTAATTTTGAATTTGTTTGTAATCAAACACTTCTGAATTTTCTCAATTTGTTTCCACTGCATCTCGATTGTGCTACTGGCCCACAGGTCACAACCGTAGAGAACCACCGAAATCACTAAAAGCCCAAAAAGAGTTAGAGTAGTTTTTGAGTGCCACGACTCTGCCTCTCTACACGTGTTTTGAAGAGCATAAAATGCTTTCCAACCCCCTAAAGTTATTTTCCTTCTACAACCATCTCAACTTAAATTTTGTTGAAGTCAATTCCGAGGTATTTGTAGTCTGCAACTTCTTCCAGAATGTTGCCTTCAAAATAGAACTTATGTTGGTTATGCTTTCTTTTGTTAGAGAAAACCACTACTTTCGTTTTTCTAATATTGACTTGCATCCCAACCCTTCTACAAAAATGCTCAAGGGAACGTAAATGTTCTTGCAAACCAAGAACCGATTTAGCAATCAATATAAGATCATTTGCGTACAAAAGAAGCCTTATAACGAACTTGCCCAAATGGATACCGTCACCCCCTTGCGAATTTAGCCACTCTTCAAGCTTGTCAATATATAACCCAAAAAGGGTAGGAGACAATGGGCAACCTTGCTTGACCCCGATATTGTTTCTAAAACTTTCAAAAATGCTCGCTGAAGTTCTGATTTTGACTTTCACCTCTTCATACAATCTATGCACAGTTGCTCTCAAATGCTTGGGAACCCCGAGTTCCTCCATTATGCCCCAAAGCTTATCCCTAGCGACCATGTCAAAGGCTTTTCTGAAATCAACAAAGCAACAGAAAACCTCTTCCTTTTTTTCCCACACTTTTTCAATGATGTGCCTTAAAGTTATACAATGATCAACTGTGGAATGTTTAGGTCTAAAACCTGCTTGCCCTTTAGCATGTTTATCTCTTTCTTCTGCCCACTTGCTAATTTTTTTTCTAACATGCTTCCAAATAACTTTGCAAACAAGGGGTTCATCATCATGTTTCTATAATTGGAGGGATTATTGACATCACCACTCTTGAAAAGAGGTATTGCCATACTAGTTGTCCAATCTGTGGGGAACCCCTGCTGTAAGATGTTGAAAATTTTTGTGATGTGAGGTGAAAGAATTTTTAGGCCCCAATTTAGATATTTTGCTTGGAGTTCATCTAAAACTTTTACTTTTCCAGCGCCCAACTTCTTCATACCCATCTCTACCTCTTGCACCTGAAGAGTTTTGTATCTGTGTTGACCAAGGGAGGAGGGTCAACCTTGGGACCCTGCTCATAAAGTTGTCTTGCATAGTCAAACCATTTAGAAGTTGTAATGTTGTTTTCAGTTTGCACCTTTTTCGGTTGGAGCTCCTTCCAGAGTAATTTGGGGTTATTTTTCCGAAGGAGATTAGTTCTCTCCTTGAAACCATGAAATCAGCCTTTTTCTTTTTTACTATCTGCTTGTAAGCTTTGAGCTTTATGTTATCCGTGTCTGGTTCCTTCCACCTTCTCCTTGCCTTTTTGCATTCCTCGTCAAACCAAGCATTAACCAGAAAGCAATTTGTTTCAGACTTCTTAATTTTTGCTCTTTTACACTCAGCAAGTGCACTTTGAATTAGATATGTTAATCCGTGACTATGAAGGCCATGAGATGAGATTTCCTCCTTCTTGAAGAGTGTCTCTAGCGTTATTTTGAAGGTATTACAATTCTCTGGAGTCAAAAGAATTCTACCCTTTCGGGGATTTTGTTAAACACAATGAGTTTTTGACCCTAATTGCTTCTTTCCGGTCCAAGAGAAACTTAAATAAATTGGCTTGTGATTTGATTTTAAATCCCAAATTTGATCCCCAATCAGCACTTCCTCCATTTTCTCACACAAACTATGTGAGCAAATTACATAATCTAATACACTTGCTCCATTGTAAGTATTGCAAGTGAAATTACCAGACTTTTCCCATCTAGTCAAACCATCACAAATGACTAAATCGAAAGCCCCACATAGCGTAAGCAATTGTTCTCCAAAGAGATTGCAACTTTTATTCTCTGAAATTCGTTCCCAATGATTATTACTCTCTTCTGTAAGCCAGATAGGGTCACTATCTTCTTTACAACAAAGAATGCTAGCTTGTTCACTTGCAGTTCTAGCATTGAAATCCCCCACTATAAGGACTTCACCTCGCTGAGAATATATTGCAATATCTATTTTTAGGGCTGCAAAGGGATCTTTGTGGTCAAGCCCTCTACTTTTGTAGATTTTTGAAACTTGTGGCGCAAAATAACATGCTGCAATTCTGATGTGATTTCCATTTTCTGACATTTTAAGCCAAACAAATTGCTTATTTGGGTCTTCTTTTTCTAGCTGAATGAAATAACCTTTTTTTTCTCTTACTAATACCATGATACCCCAATGCCCTTTTCCATTCCCTGCTGCCTTGTTCCACACTGCTATCTTCCAGTACCCTTCAAACAAAGGTTTCTTGCACCCTTCATACTCGTGTTTCTATGAGGCAAATTATGTCTCTACCTTCCGCAATAGGCCCTAACCCAAGTCCTCGTCTCCATGGGTAACCCCTGCAATTCCAACAAACTAATCTTAAGGAAACCTGGGTAAGACTTGATTGTTATTTGTTTTGACATGCAAGACGCACAGTTGAGTCTTTGTCCACGCTTGCCCATTATGACCTTGCTTCCTCATTTCTTGGGTCCAAATTGTGCAATCACGGCTTTACCTTTATAAATCCATGTTATTTTTCCCTCATCTCTTATTGCCCTAACTTTTGTCATTTCGTCCCTTCTTTCCTCTTGTTGTCTTATAGTTAAATCTTCATCTAGAAAAAACCGAGAACCCCTCAAGAGTTGTTTTTTGCTTAGAATGATATATTTATCACGCAAATTGGGCATGATGACCTTTATGGGCTTGGCTATCTCATCGTTAAGCTTACCTACTCTCCATGCTTGACATATTTGTCCTTGGCATTGGAGCTTGTCTTTCAAAAAGTCTCTTGCAAGGTCAAGAGTATATTCATTTTTCCCATGATCTTTTACCCCTTTAATAATTATGTTTGTTGCTCTATCTTGTTTTTCCTTGCTTTCTCTATCTTACATGTGATTTGCTAATGCTCTATGATATTAAATTTCTAAAAAAAAGTGCAATATTGATTCGCCCTCTTCTTAATGTTTCCAATAGTGTTATCATTATTTATTAATAAGTTGTAAATAAATACATATACTATAAATTTCTTAACAATTTCTTATGAAACATACAAAGATACCCACAATCCTCCGCTGTTTCACTTAACATAGTGTTATGGGTGAATATAAGCTACACATGTTTTAAGTCCAGAGTAACTACAAAGAGAAAATCGTGTTTTAAATCCATGTTTTAAGTCCAGTAACAGCAAAGAGAAAACCACGTTTTAAATCGAAAATAACCGCAAAGAGAAAATCACCCTTCACTCCTACAATACTCAATAAATTATACATGAAACACATGGATTAAAACACCTTATGAAATATATTTACAATTCACTGGTCATTTGAAATAAATGTGTCCCAAATTTGAAACAAAAGTTTGTCCTGAATACCATTAAAAATTTTAAAAATTCAATACAAGTAAACCAACCCTGTACTATTAGTTAAACATTTTTAAAAAACGATCATAATAAAAGTCATATAAATTATTAATAAACAAACATTTAAAATAACTAATTATTATATCAATATTAATTACTTGTAACCCAACCTTAATATATATATTACGACAGTTTGTTGTTTCTTACATCTCTCACCCTTGGCACTGACATCTCTCATTCCTATTTAAGTACCTAGAAACTTGAGCTAATACACCTGAATCAATTGACACCAATCAATACCTTAATAGTTAGGAATTACGCTGATGAATATCTTAATGGCATTGCATTGATTGATATCTTATCAGTTAATCATTCGAATAACATTCCTCATATGTGATCACTGGAATTACATCCATGTCTTAATTGTTACGACTACTGCAAAGAATAGCGCGAGAATTAGTCGAAGAATCGCACGGGAGTTAGTCAAACAACAGGGAACTGAAAGGAACATGAAAGCATTCTTAATTTCACTGATAAGACGCAAATTTCTATATTAATATTTTATTTTGTAAATTAAAATTTTCAAGCAAAATAAAGTTCGAAGTAAAAAAACTTAAACTACACCGCCATGAAGGCAATAGAGTCTGCAACACATTGAAGTTTGAGATCATGAAGGCAACATATGCTGAAGTTTGATATCGAGTGATTCTAAAGAGCAGCTGATGAAGGTGGTGGAAAGAGCTTCCTTGTTAATGTGGCCCGACCAGCAGCAAATAAGACCAAGGAGATAGCAATTATCCTGCAATTTTGCTCCTCCTGTTTGGAGCTGCCTCATCGAGCAACGCTAACTTCTGTCCGGTTTCACTATAGCCCCTGAACAATGCACAGCATGAAACAAAATCCAATGTTCGATAGTATCCCAGGGTGGTCAGTATTCATGCCCTTTCTTTTCTCTTTGCAGTCTCAATCAGATAACGACTGGTCATCAGACACCTTATGTGTATGAAATAATGTGCAAGAAGAAAATTTGGCTGAATATGTATGGTCAATTGAAGCATAAATATGTTCAAATACAAAAGTAAAGATGCAGAACAATGTGCAAACAATTCCAAGCTAGAATCGCAGTAGCATCTTCTGAACCCTTTGTATTGTAAATTTATAATACAAATATAGGTTTGTTTCTGTGAAGAACATTGAAAAAAATACCCGCAACAAGGGTCAATATTCTTATAAATCTAAATTCAGTTTTTTGTCATATAAAATAAAATGAAATTAAAAGGCAAGGTATCTAAGGAATCCAATTAAAATATAAACAAGGCAGTACACCTTATCAGGTCCTGTTCCCAGCTAAAGCTTTGCGTAATTTTATTTAATAACAGAACTTATATCAGTAAAGATAACTTTTCACCAACGTTGGAGATGGCATGCTTGTTGATAGAAAAGCTGGTGATTTCTATAGCTGTTTCAATGAATATGAATTTTGGTAAAGTGCCCTTCTAACGGCCGATATAATTATAATGAAATTTTTTGGATCGTTTCCTTAGTAACCAATCTGCCTGTTATCACAAACAACATTCACTATAAGAAGACTTGTAGTGTACTTCTGTCTGTGTTAAACACATTATTGTAACATTTTCATCATCGATCAATTTTTAAAAGCTTAAAAGCTATACCAGAAATAAAATCTTTCTTTAACTTCCTCAGCAGTTGCAACAAACGGAACGAAAAAAATTGGTCCGATCTTACCAATCAAGTTGAGAAATGCTCATTACTTGTTGATTCAAGATTATAATTACACTAATACACATTTTAATCTACGCAGAAAAAACAGCTAGAGATGTATCACTGCCTGACAAACTGTCACTGGTGTCATCAGTTTGAATCTCCAAGAAATAGTTTTTGAATTTATGTCTGCAAAACCCTCGAAAGCAAAAAAAGCTAGAACAAATACAAAACGTTCACTTTTTCCTTTTGGGATGAAATCTGCATCCTTCACTTGTCAGCTGGAAGTTAGTTTCCTCTTGCAAATCAAATAATGCAACTCAGCGAGTGACTTACAATAGCCATGCAGCCTACAGCAATGATACCAACATATCAAAAATATGCTACCATGCAGATGCATCATTGAGCATAATTTCATTTTAAGTTCTTAAAATGAGTTGCACCGAAAACTATGCATGGATTGAGTTATGATTGATTTCTATAAGCATTCTTTGAGAACGTTAAGGTTTGACTCTACTCAGAAAGAGACAATTACCATTAGCAAGACGTGCTAGCACAAAATGAAGAATGCCCTCCAACATATTTTGAAACGAGTTTACTGAACTCTATTGATCTATGAATATTAGACAAATGAGGAAGTAATAAGACAGATAAGGACCACAACAATGAGAATGCCTCGTAATTGTCCATCCATCAATTGCACCCCAAGAAGACTTTCTTCAAATCATACTTTCTTCAAGCTTCAATGACGCTGGCTAATATATCTCTCATGTTGCAAAATTATTACAGTTGCTCCAAATGGCAATCTACCAATAGCCCCTTCCCCTTCCACGGCCACCTCGCCAACCACCCCTTCCACTGCCCCTTCCTGCACCTCTTCCTCCACGAGATAAGCTTGCTAGTGCCCTGTTTACAAGTTGGGTTGGTGGCATGCCATCCCCACGGCCTTTCTTTGCTGGAGGGCCTCCTGCAGTACCATTGATAACAGAAGAAGATCGTTTTGCCCTGCCAGCCACAGCTAAATTAATAAGTAAAATTCCTATAAAAACCTATGTTGTAAATTTCATTCCTACAATTATCTCCAAATCAAGATATTTTCTAAAACATCCGAAGATGAAATAATACATACCCAGCCCCAGAAGCCGGAGCAGAAGGTTTTGCAGCTTCCTTCCATGAAAGGTTTATTTTCTTGTCACCAAGGAAAGTAGGGGACTTTGAATGTAATGGCTGCCATTATATTTCAAAAGTAGTTTAAGAAAACAGCGACAAAAGTTAAAAGACTGTAAGCAGGTGGTCATCTCATTAATGGTAAATGAAGATCATTTCTAACCTACTATATTTACACTACCTGAGTCATTGCCAATATGTTATTGCAGGTTTTTAGGCCTGTTGTAGTATTCTGTTTTTTCACTTTCTGTGAAAAAACGCAAAAGAAATACATCAGACCCTAATCTTACCTTTAAAAAATTATAAGTCATCAAAAGCATGCACAAAAACAAAAATAACTTACTACATCAGCCTTTGCAGCATCATCCTTGGCAGCAGCCATGGCTTTATTATGTTCTGACATTCCTTGGGTTAACTTTTTCATGGTAGCCCGGGCGAGATCCTCAACTATCGTCAATCTACATGACCATAACAATTAAATCAGTCGGTTGATAACCACATCTCAAACTTTTCAGCTTCTTCATGTGTAAAGTAAAATAAAATATGGCATGTCTGATTCGTAGCCTTTGTTATATGTACTTTTGTACAAACTAGCGCAGCCATATAAATTAAATGGCCGGTAAATGCCGATAGGCATCAATCCATAATAAGCATCAAACTTCATGATACATCTCACGTTGCAAAAAATTATTTTTAAAAAATCAAAAAAACTAACTAAATTATAACTTTATTTAAATTATTATTATTATTAATTATAAGAAGAATTATTATGTAGATCCGGCTCTCTAGGGTATAGTATCCACGGATCCGTTCAAGAATCGGCAGTGTGGGGAATCCCTGATTGATGGAAACGGATCCTTCAAATTAAAAACAGATCCCGCAAATCAGAAACGGATCCCATGTAGAATTCTGGATTTCAGATTTTTATTCAATGCGGTTTTGACTTCTTTTACTTTAGTTTTAGGTTTTTTTAAATTACATGTTGGAAAGTTGAATTGATTCGCACTAAATACAGAGATTTGTACGAAAGTCTGAATATGGTTTATAAAGAGCTGAAGCAAAAATTAGGGACCAGTTTGTTGAGCAGTTTCCAGATTTACTAAGACAGTCCCTCCCATCTCTCAGCATATCATCATCATTTCCCTATACACGAACGAGCTACCATTCTTCTTTTTTCGCTCGCTCCCTTGTTTGGCAAGCACAAATCTTTGATTAATATACAGTAAGGAATGACGATAAGGGCATTCAATGAGATGACTCTAAAGTGCTCTTATCGATGGATCCAATACGTCCACTTAGCACATCTTAGGTGGGGTAGGCATGCATACTCTATCAGACTCTAGCTCTCAAAGGTAAGTGGTACATTTATTGAATTGTCCCCTTCGGGCTAGTCCCCTACGGGCAGGATAGTCCCCCTCTCCTTGGACTAACAGTCTAACAGCCTATGGCCTGGGTCATACTATAATAAAACTACCCTAATGTCGTAAGACTGTGAGGCTCCTATCTAACCTATCTTCATGTGCTCATATAAACAGATAGTCAAGCGTCATATCAATTCAGGTATTCATAAGCTACACAAGAACAAAACTTTTACAGGGAATTCCCCGATCAGGTGACTCGTTTTCATCTGAGAAGAGTGGGAAAGTGTGAGGCCATGTGACAATGGTTCTCCTTCAGAGTTGCCCTTGACTTGTCTCAAGAGTAGACCTTGCTCATCTATCACAACAAATGAAGCAATAACACACTGAGAAGTACAGCCTACCCGAGATGTGAATCAAAAGTCCTCATGAAAGGTTACTGGGAATAAGTTTGCATTACAATGCCCATTTTTACACCAAAAAAATTATTCAATTATTTTTAATCACTAATCATATTATAGATACAATAAATGCATATAGTTGGATTTGGTTTTTGAACTCTAAAAGTGCTTTTTAAAATTTGGAAAATATTATTAGATTTTTTGTACGACGTAGTATCCAGATCCTGGATTTTCAAAAATCTAGCGAATTCGGATCCACTTTACCATGAAGAGATTCTTAATTTGTAAATAGGCTTTGTTACAATACCATGACTCACTCCATATGAAAGTTGTTCAGAAGACATTTTTTAATTCGTTAATTTAATTACTTTGGAGATAAATCTCAACCATCGATTTGTGTACATACTACATATTCCATGGAGGCTAAATCCCTGCCATCTACCTAATAATTTAATTATTGATAATTAAATTAAAATTCTGGAAGCTCTATTCCAAAATAGACGTGCCTATTGACGTAAAATAGACGTGCAATGACATTCAAATATTGCACAGGAAAGGATGGTTGCTCTAGAACACCACAACTTCAGCCAATCCAAATCTAATGACCACATAACAAACAATGAAAACAACATCAAGACTTGAATATTTGGGATTTCAGCGTAACTTTCCCTGCATCTAAATATAATGACAGTAGCCCAAAATTTGTTGGGCAGATACATTAGCTACGGTCACAAACACGGCCTCATAAATGAGTCAGGAATAAAGTACATTGCAGCTTTGCAAAAATCTGCAAGCGTATGGTTACATGTTATAAAGAAGCTACAGCACTGATAATAATTTCAATTCTGCCATTCAATGTTATCCTTAGGCAACATGCCATATGGCAACTCTCAAGTCTCAACTAATACGGCCACATAGAAGTGTGCCCACTTCACCTACGAAGCAACATAATAGAGCTATAAACAAAAATAATAACTTCCTGGCAATGAATATCCTCACATAAAAAATATCAATTGACACAACATATAAATTACTATGTTGCACGAGTTTCCGGTACATGGGTACTTTGGGTACGAGTATCTGGTACGGCTAGAAGCTTTGCCCAAATTTACAGGAAACGTCAAATTGGGGAGCGGCAATAATATAATATATTAAAAAATAAAATTTAATATATATGATTTTTTTTAAATAGTGTAAAGATTAAATGTTTTAATGTAGGAACAATAAAAATACTCAATTAAATAATGATAATCATGTCTTCTTTTAATTTTTATTATCTAAATATTTGTATAATGAATAATCATTCCTATGAACGTGTGATATATATACATATAGTATGGACTTAGTGAAAGATGATACTAATATGCACCATTATGAATCAAACAATCAACATAATGAATCTGAGTAAGAGTAAATTATGAGAATTAAAATGTTGTTGCCTAGACTTAAAAGAATAAAGTATAACACAGGTATTTCTTTGCACGAATCTTAAAGGTCGAAGTTTATGAAACACTAATCACGGTGTGAAATCAAGCATGAGAAAATTGCTTTTAAGTTTTATCTTATCCAAAAAAATGCGATCCCGTGATCCATAGTAGCCCCGTGACATGGTGTGACACGCAAATGACGGAAACAAATAGGAAGACATTCCTGCAATCCACTAATAACGTTCCCACCAGAAACCCGCTCCGGAAACAGCAAAACTTGCAAAGAGAAGCTTCCGAAAATCTCCAACGCTACAATCAAGGTTTCCGCCCATTTTGGAGTGTTTCCTACCCGCTCAAAAGCTCCCAGGAGCGGCGGAGCTTGGGGTACTTGCCCTCCAAGGACTGGGAGCGGTACCCGTGCAACGTTGATAAACTATAATCCATGTTTTAATCACAATAACCCAGAGACTAAATACGGCAACATGGGAGTGCCCACATCCTCTACAAAGCAACATAGAGGAGCTATAAACAAAGAGAATTCAATAAAGTTATTGAACTTCCTCGCAATGAATATCCTGACATTTAAACATCATTTGACACAACATATAATCCACGTTTTGATCACAATATCCCAGAGACTAAACAATCCCTGTCATCATATAAAACTGTGTTGGCAATCTATAAAGCCACATCTTGGATAGTAGAAAGTGTAGAACAGTGGAAGACAATCTCAGATAGAGATGGAAAATTTTAAATATATCGACATTCAGATCCAAGGCATTGTACAATGTTAGAAACTTTGAATATGAGAATACATCTATGCTGAACTCTAAACTACAAAATTATATCTCATACAGGCATTGAGTGTTGATCAAACCTTCAATAGGTGTGTAACAAGTGAAAGAAAACAAGTTCATGGAGTTACATATAACTCACAGCATAGCAGAAGAGTCCAATATGATGTGAATAAGTTCTCACACAAGCCACTACCCATATAAGATTCAATTTCTATTGCATTGGTTGGGACTCAGGAGTCAGGACCATTATGAAAACACACAGAAAAGTTCATTTGTTTATAAATAATGCATTGCAGGCTCCCAAAGGGGATAATACTATTTGAAGGAAAGAGAAACCCAAAAATCAGGCCACCTAACCTTTCAGTAAAATCCTTATAATTCTCAGAAAAATCCTCCCCAAGCCTATCTGATGGCTGACCAGTTACTATCCTGTAACCACATAGGCTATTTGTCGAGTTTGGAGTCTGCAGAAAGAAACTTGCTTCAGTGTATAGAAGAAAAATATAAAAAAGCACAATCAAGAATAAATTCAAAATCTGGATAGAAAATACCTTGTGAGAAAGTTGATGGAATGTAAACAACAGACACTCAACATATGTGAAGTTCAGCTCCTCTCCAGTCTTACGCCGTGGCATGTATTTCTGAGTATTAAAAAAATGCTAAGAAAATTGGACCACTACAAAAACAATTTTTAATAATAACAGGGTAACTTCGAAATTAATTTTATCAATTACCAGTGTACAAGGTCATGCTATTTTTAACTAAAAATCCTTTCACATACCTTTAGAAGTTGAAGAACAGACGGAAGAAGATGCCGTGCATCCTGAGGTGTTGTATAAGGTGAGCTTTCAGCTAGATTTTTTAACAGATCCAACTTTTTTTCCTCAGGAAGCTGACCAGGGGCCAATCAAAAAGGAATATCCATAAGACAAAGCTTAATGTACAAGCAAGATAGAACACATGATTGCTGTTCATAAAATGAACGATTTATCACACAACTTAAACCAAGACAATCTTGAAGATTTCATAATATCCCAAGATTGTATAGTTCCATCTTTCATCATAAAACATCATAAAGCAATACTAAAGTAGAAAAAACAGCCTTAGAACACATTGAATTCATCTTCTCAATCAAATTAAGAATTTTCCTAGCATGAACTACTATATCTTCCTCCAAACATCAACCATCAACAACCAAGGACAGTGTATGGCTGATAAACAAAAAGAGTTTTGATTTGTTTCTAAAATTGTTGTAACTTGAATCATGACCAGAACAGCTATAAAGCATAAGTCTTTGTCATACAATATCATCAATCTAGCATGATGTAGTAGATCTAAAATCCTAAACAAATTGAAACATTTAACAACACAAATTAGTAACTAATTCATTTTTCACCAAACTATAGCCTCAAAACAACAGATCTTCCATGCCTAAAATAAAAATAAACTAAACAATGGGAGTCCAACGTAACTGTGGAAAAAATAGCTGCCAACACAAAAATATAAGCGAGACTGTAAAAATTGAAAAGCCCAGCATCCTAAAATGCTACTCATAATGAGTTTCAACCTGACATGAGCCTTTTCAATTTCCTCAAATTAACATAAAATACCACATACAACTGAAGAGTTAACCTTTACATACAATGGCCTCACAAGAACTGGAACTACAGTTGTTTCCAATCGTACATTCTCATTGCAATTTGCATGTTTCCCAGCACACTTTGACAGTATGTTCTAGCAATCCAGACAGGTAGTGAGTTGCCAGAATATACCATAATTGTTGTGATCCTCTTCAGACCCTCTTCTTTCAATGGTTTAACCATTAGTAAAGTGACATAGTTCACAACTGTGGATATTTTGTCATTACTAATCTAGTCAGAAAATTAGGTACAGTTCATGATATGGACTATCAATAACACTTACTCTTGATTACCATAATTGCAGTCTAAAGAGGGAAAACTCAAGTTTTTTCCGTAATTCCTTGATCAAACACAGGCACCACAATCCCATTTATTCTCTCATGGACAGCACAGGCTGCAAACATTCTGAGCATAAGAAGATAGAAGGACCCTCAGCCTAACTGAATCGCAGCTATCAAGTGAATAACTGAGCACATCGCCTGTGTGGTCAAAGAAGAGCAAAATGAAGCCCTCGTGAGAGAAATATCCCCTTGATTGAAGTAGAGGAAGCGATGATGAGCATGCCTAAAATTAAAGCACCAAGTCCAGATGGCTTTACACCAAACTTCTATCAAGCAAGCTGATCACTCTTAGGACAGGAGGCTCTGAAGTAGTGAAAGAATTGAGGCAATTAACCTCACTCCTAACAGCCCTTAATGCTACCTTTCTGAAACCCATTCCCAAATCTGACGAAGCCAATGAAGCAAAGCTATTTTAGGCCCATAGCCTTATGCAATGTCATTTACAAAATCATTTCAAAGATTCACCAACAGATTAAAACCCTTGCTATCTACTCTCATCAGAGAAGCAGACAGGGTACATCAAAGGGAGGCAAATTTTGGATGGCATTGTGGTAGCTCACAGGGTCATACAATCTTTGCAGAAGACCAAGAAAGCAGGCATGATCATTAAACTAGATTTCTTAAAAGCCTTTGATAAACTCAGCTGGCCGTATTTATACAATGTCTTAAAATATTTTGGCTTCTCTAAATTTTGAGAAAATTGGGTGGGTTCTCTCTTCTCCTCCACCTTTTTTTTCCATCCTGATAAATGGCTCCCCCTCGGCCCCCTTCAATCCCTCCAGGGGCATTCATCAACCCCATCTCCCCCTTCTTGTTCATTTTAGCTGCAGAAGGCCTCGGTTGTTCCCTTAAAGTTGTTGTTTCTTCGAGCTCCATTAAGGGCCTTCACTTGTCGATGAAAACCTTCCCAATTCCCACCAACAGTTTGTTGCTGATACCATTCTCATGGGAGTTGCCACTATTCAGGAAGCGCTGGCTCTGAAAAATGTTCTGAAAATCTTGTGTGTGGCTTCTGGCACCTCGATAAACCTGTCCAAATCCTAGATCTTCTTTAATACCCATCTTGCTGTTCAAAACCACATCTCCAGGATGCTTGGATTCCAAAGGAGCTCTCTCCAGACCAAATACTTAGGCACACTGCTAGTTAATAATTCTCTCAGAACCAAACACCAGCAAAATCTCTTACAAAGAATTTAGGATAGCTGAATTGTTGTTCATTTTGATCTCTAAATATTGCTAGTAGATTGACACCTTTAAAATTGGTTCTGTAGGCTCTCCCCATCTATCTGTTCTCGGCCCTGGCAGCTCCCAAGAGGGTCCTTAATTCCATCAAATGCCTTCAGTGTTCTTTCCTTTGGGCAGGTGCTCAATTGAAAAAGAAATGGGCTCTTGTAGCTTGGGATAATGGCCTTGGCCTCAGGGATCCGGAACTTATGAGCAAATCCCTTGGGGAAAAATAGGACTAAGGATGCCAAAGGTAGCTAATTTCTTATGGTTACTGACAAGGAAAAAAATTTCTGTCTGGGGCAAATTACTCTGCAGAGGTTTTCAGGGTCCTCCATTCTGCTTCATCTGTGAAAACAGCCCTGAAATTGCTGAGCACATTTTCAGTACCTGTGCCTTGACGGAATCTCTCTGGATAAAAGCATCCACCCTCTATAGGCAATGGGATAGCTTGCACAGCAGTATGCAAAACACTACACTGAATTGGAGAGACATGGCTTTCCGCAGTCCGATAATCAACCAAGCCTGGGTGCTATTGCCGGGCTTTCTATCTGGCAGAAAATACTTGAGAAAAAATCAAAAATAGCCTAATGGAAACTGTGCAACTTAAACTGTGGCAGTTGTCAGATTGGGGAAACAGATCTGGAAGAACAAGTCATTCTTAATGCTCTATCTCATTGTCATCTCTTATCAGACCGCTAAGGATTCAGCCCCATAATGGCCCTTCTCCAGACAAATGGTCTCCCCCTCTCCGAACTTCATCAAACTAAGTTCATGATGGATCCTGATCATTTCAGGCAATGTGGTGGATTGACGGCTGAGTTATTTGAGGTGGGGAAGTTTCTCGCCGTACGGTCAGCAGCCTTCAGGTTGGTAATGGATTCTGGGCTGGATATTGTTCATTATTTCGTTCTGGTGCTCAAGGTAGCTCTCTGTTTGTCCCTGTTGTTTGCAGGAAGGAAGGTCTGGTGGTTTGGAACACAAATCTCAGAGGGACCAGACACCCCCCACTCCCCCAACCCCCCCCCTGAATATTCAGCAGGAGCTCAGGGATACTCAGGAGGACATGGCCAAAGAATGAGGGTGTCATTCTGATTCTGAAGTCAGGCCCACTGTTCAGGACTGAGGGTGAGATTCAGGCCACACTCAAGGGCACCAAAATCAATACCTGCACACCATTGACTTGTATTGACATCTCAAAACTCTGCTTGGCAGAGTGTTGCTGGACAAGGATGATGCAAAACAATGAAATTTTATTGGAGCTAGATGAACTGAAGCTGGCTTTCAAGACAATGGATGAACTGAAGCAGCTGGCCACACTGAATCTCAGAGGGTCTAGGAACACACCTCCCCCCCCTCCCCCCTTGAATATTCAGAAGGAGCTCAGGGATATTGAGGAGGACGTGGCCAATCATTCTGATTCTGAAGCTGTGTTATGGCATGGCAAAGGTCCAGTAACTCTTAACAACTGGTGACCCTGAGCCCATAGAGGTGGACATCTCCACCTCCCATTAAAGTCTGCTCGTTCAATGTTGTTGTTTTGCCTTGATTACTGTAGCATTCTGCCAAATGTTATGACAGGGTCTTTAAGCAATTCTGGAATATGGCCTATAGGCATGTTTCAGTCAGTAATGGATAGTAAATCCTGTAGAACTATAGATAGTTATAGAAAAAATGACTACTTGGTCATTTACAAGACTCTTTCATTTTTGGATATCAATTCTCCTGTATTGCCAATGGTCTAGTTTCCCTGGTGACAGGCCAGAAGCATATAGGTGAATATCTGGTTTCCCTAGTGACAGGCCAGAGCATATAGGTGAATAGTTGATATGTAAATTTTCTCGAATAATAGGAGGACCTTTTAACTGACCAAAAAAATAGCAGTCTAAAGAGGTTCTGAGTGGCTCGAACATACCATCATTGTTGTGATCCTTTACAGCACCTCTTTCAATGGTTCAAGTATTTATAAATTAGCACAGTTAACAACTGCAGTTTTTTTGTAGTTTCCAAAGTGGGAAATGTCATTATAAGCACTTAGTCTTGATTAGGTTGCATCCATCATAATAGATTGAATTTCAATTGAGGATACCAATATGAGAATTTACAGCTTATCATTCAAATAATCTTTTGTTTTCCTTATTGATTACTGTTCTGCTTATAATTAGAAACTTCCATTTCCATAGGTAGCAATTTACAAATCTCCATCTGGTTTTGATAAATGCATCAGTCTTCCAAATAAACAATCTATTCTTTTGATACTACTCTCTGGTTAATCCCATCCCTTCTTTCTGCTTTACTCTATGGCTCAGATTATCCCATTCTTCCTCAAGCTGTGAGTACATTCAAAAAGAACAACAAATATCCATAGCCAGTGATTTCTATGCACACGGTATGCCATTGCATACTTGGAATGTTCTTTACTCCATTTTTCATGTTTTCAGATTTATTAAACTTGTTTGCAGCTTCATCCCTCCAAGAGTTTATTTTTCCTTCGAATTTTCTGATTGTGACCCACTCTAGCAAACACCTATAAGCCATCCTACAACTTTCTGCATTGATAATGGTGTGAAAGGATTAGCCTCCCTGAAAGTTTCAGGGTGCATTGCTTTCTTAACATATACTTGTTGAAATTTGGTACCGGAGGACAGGTGGTTCCCTAAGGCTTTGATCTTTGGCCTAGGGAAAAGTGTCCAAAAGAATTTAATTTTTCTCCTAAAGTAACTTTATAAATTTTTATAAAGTTAAATCTAATTTAAAAGTGACTTAAGTGATAAAGTTACTAAAGTGACTTTATAAAGTTATAAAATCAAATCTAATTTTAAAGTGACTTTAAGTGATAAAGTTACTAAAGTTAAAGTGACTTTAAATAAAGTCAATATAAAATTAGAAAGGAAAAAGTGACTTTGGAAATAAAAGACTAAGTGGGTCTTTATTAAAGTGGGGTGAATTAAAAAATGAAAAGTGAGATTTAAATGAGCATTTAATCTCAGCCCTTGATCTCAATCTATCTCAGCCATTGGATTTAGGGATTCCCCAAAAGTCACTTAGGGTTAGGTTAAAGGAGGAAAAGGAGGAAAAGGTCATTCATTCTTTCATGAGCAGATTGAGAGAGGAGGAGAGGGAGCTGAAGAGTGATTTCTGAGCAGAGGGAGAGCAGCAAAGGCAGCACAGCAAGTCCGTACAGCAAGAGAGCACACTTCCCAAGGCTGAAAAATCCGTACAGCAGAGTTTATTGGCACATTAACCAAGGCAGAAAGTCCGCACAGCATTTGCACGGTTTTCGAGAGAGGGGCAGCATTGTTTTCGAGAGCTGGAACAGCAGCAAGGAGCATGATTTTCAAGGCAGATTTTTCTGGGCACGAAAATCGAGAAAGGGGGCTGCTGTCCCATCCGTACGGAATCCGTACAGTCCGTACGGTCATTCCTGGCACGTTTTTCGAGGCAGCTAAGACAGCATTTAATGCTGTAATTTCTCTGAAATATTTGTTTGCTGTTTGGCACGTTTTTCGAGGTGGAGGGTGGCACGAAAGTCAAGATAAGTGATTTTTGTGTTTGCTGTAATTTTCTGTGTATTACTGCTCACTGTAAAAGCATTATTCAGAAATAAATGAGAAGCTTCCAGACTGGTTTTCCCCAAGAGTTGTAGGGGGTTTTTCCAGGGTCACCTTGACCAAAAATACTGAGTTATGATGTGTTGAATGACTGTTTGTTACTGCTGTTATTTTATTTCTGCATTTACAACATTCTTAAAAATTTCCAGAATTTGTGTTTTCAGCAAAATTTATTTTTCCAGTTGTTGAATGTATGGTTATGGGAAAGGGCATTTAACTATTTTTGGAGTAATAAGGTGAAAACTGAAAACCGGGGTGGGAAACTGAATTTTCTACATGGTATCAGAGGCTTGAGTGCTGAAGGGCAGTTTGGGACAGCAAGGAAGAAAATTACAGCTTGCTGATTTTTCACTCAGAAAATTCCAGCAAGCTGATTTTTCACAAACAGCAGATTTTTACCTTTACTACAGCAGTGTTATTTTTCAGTTTTAGGACAGCAGGATGTCATTGGGACGGAGGGTGGAGGATAGGTTGGATGGGCATTCCAACTACAGCATTTGGAAGGAGAGAATGCAGAGTATCTTTGAGGAGGCAGAAGTCTGGGACATTATGGTGCATACCACACAGAACCCTGTGAATGTGCCTATTGATGCTACTCAGTTGGCAGCATATAATAAAAAGAACAACAAGGGTAAGAGGCTGATTCTAGATGGAATCAAAGACCATTGCATTCCTCATGTGAGAGGGAAGAGAAATGCTCATGAGATGTGGACAGCATTGTCCAATCTCTACCAGAGTACCAATGAGAACCGGAAGATGGTCCTGAAGGAGAAGATGAAGACCATTAAGATGGGCAATGATAGTGCAGCTGGATATCTCACTAAGATTACTAATGTGAGAGATGAGTTGGCAACGATTGGAGAGGCCATTCCACCCACTGAGTTGGTGCGGATTGCAGTGAATGGCCTCCCCCGTTCATGGATGAACTTTGCTGATGGAGTTTGTGCACGTGAGACCCTTCCCACATGGGAGAGGTTTTGGGATGATTGCATTCAGACAGAGATCGGGAAAGGTCAGCTTGGGGCAGCCAAGCCAGTTGAGCAGGATGAGGATGTAGCACTGTTGGCAGGACGCAAGAAAGGCAAAGGAAAGAAGCAGGCTTCCACAAGCAATGGTGGGGGCAAAGGCAAAGGTAAAGGTAAACAGGATAACACACAGAAGGACTATTCCAAAGTGAAGTGTTGGAATTGTTAGAAGATGGGACACTATGCAGTTGTGTGTCCGGAGAAGAAGAAGAAGAAGGGGAAGAACCAGAGTATGGCAGCTTCAGCAGAGGTTGAGGACTTTGCAGATCGTTTTGACCCAGAGTTTGGGTTCACTGCGTGTGAGTCCTCTAGTGCGTGAGTACCGCCACACCGTGTTCGTAGGAGACAGACGATTAGCGAGCATCTTTATCCGGCAGGTGGACAAGTGGGGCTTCACGTCATATGACAGGAGACCGTGAGTACTTCTGAGAGCTTTCAGAGAGTGGCACCGATATAGAGGTAGTACTCGGTGATGACAGAGTTGTTAGAGCAGTTGGTGTGGGAACACTGACATTTCATAGGGAACCCAAACCTCCCTTGAAGGTGTCAGATGTTTTTTATGTGCCAGGGATGAGGAAGAACCTCATATCCGTCTCAGCTTTGGAGGACAGAGGATATGAGATACTGTTCAGGGGAGGACAGGTGCTGATATATCCCAGGGGCGCTCCAGCTGATTCAGCTAGAGTGATAGGTGTACGCCATGCAAAGGTGTACAAGTTTGCATTTCAGTCCCTTTTGGCATTGAGCAGTAGTACCGACAGCAGAGCTAGCAGTTCTGAGCAGTGTGAGATTTGGCACCCCAGGATGGGGCACATGCATCATGGAGCCTTGAGGACTTTGCGGGAGATCACTACAGGTGTGCCAGAGTTCAGTACTGATCACTTTGATACTTGCAGAGGATGTGCGATGGGCAAGTTTGCCAAATCCCCTTTTCCCAGCAGTGACAGCAGAGCGACCGGGATACTTGATTTGATTCATTCCGATGTGAGCGGTCGGATGTCTCATGTTTCCTTGAGTGGATATGAGTACTATGTGTTATTCATTGATGATCACTCCAGGAGGACCCGGATTTATTTCTTGAAGACCAAGAGTGAGGTCTTCAAGCGGTTTCAGGAGTTCAGAGCTCTTGTGGAGACACAGACAGGTCGGAAGATCAAGTCCCTGAGGTCGGACAATGGGGGAGAGTACACCCTTGGAGAGTTTGTTGACTATTGTGCTGAGGCAGGCATTAGGAGGGAGCTCACTGTTCCTTACAACCCCCAGCAGAACGGGGTTGCGGAGAGGAAGAACAGATCCATCGGAGGGGCTGCCAAAGCCATGTTACATGATCAAGGGTTGCCATTGTTTTTGTGGGCAGAGGCCTGCAACACAGCTGTTTACTTGCAGAACAGGAGTCCGCATCGTGCCTTGGGGCACATGACTCCGGAGGAGGCTTTTTCTGGGAAGAAGCCTGATATTGGTCATCTTCGTATCTTTGGGTGTATCACATACTCCTACATACCCAAAGAGAAGAGGACCAAACTAGAGCCCACCGCAGAGAAGGGTATCTTTGTGGGCTACAGTGAGACCTCAAAGGCCTTTCGGATTTACATTCCTGCACAGAGGAAAGTTGTTGTCAGGCGGGATGTGAAGATCGAGGAGGATAGGGCCTTTAGGAGGTCACGGGAGTTAGAGTATCTCGGACGTCTGCACCTCCGTGTTAGCTGAGTCGGGCCGGCAGTGGATCCGGCGGCGGTGGATCGTGAGGATCCGAGGCACATCTAAGGACGATGTCGTGTCCGTCGTTGGGAGTGGCTCGAAGAGTCGTAGGGTGGAGCTATGGGCGCACGCAGCGCTCCGCTGTGCGCTTCTCATCGGGAGTCCACCGATGGATGCTTCACGACCAAAGATCTACAGGTTCAAGTGCGTGGTGGAGGACAAGCAGATGGCCGGGGCCGGTGGAGTCCTTGTGCCCTCGATGTTGAGGAGGAGGAGTTTTATTCTCCAGCGGGAGAAGTGTGCTCAGGGAAGAGGAAGCCCAAGTGGCTTCGTGAACACCCGAGAGATGCCACATCTCCATCGAGCCTAAGAGGCCTTAACCGCAGGCTTGTAGCTACATGGCAACAAGGCCGCATCCTTGACTCTGAGCCTTCTAGCTATGAGGAGGTAGCTAGCCAGCAGGTCTGGAGAGAGACAATGTAGGAGGAGTATTCTTCTATCATGAAGAATGATGTTTGGGAGGTGGTGCCGAGGCCTGAAGGCAAATCCGTGGTTACTTCCAGATGGCTTTACAAGGTAAAGCATGCTGCAGATGGCAGCATTGAGAAATTCAAAGCGAGGTTTGTGGCTAGAGGGTTCTCCCAGGTAGAGGGAGTTGATTATGAGGAGACCTTCGCTCCCGTGGCTCGACATACTTCGATCCGCTCCATTATATCGATAGCAGCAGAGATGGGTTGGAAGATCCACCAGATGGATGTGAAGACCGCATTTCTCAATGGCTTCATACAGGAGGAGGTGTACATTGAGCAGCCACAGGGCTTTGAGGTGCATGGGAAGGAGTCCCATGTGCGCAGACTGAAGAAGGCCCTTTATGGCCTGAAGCAAGCTCCCAGAGCTTGGTACTCCAGGATAGATACTTACTTGCAGAAGATGGGTTTCACAAAGAGTGAGTCAGATCCGAACCTTTACTATATTGTGATAGGTGAGGAGCCTCTCATTCTGGTGTTGTATGTGGATGACTTAGTCATTACAGGTGCAGAGAGACTCATAGAGCACTGCAAGAGAGATCTTGCGACGGAGTTTGAGATGAAGGACATCGGCTTGATGCATTACTTTTTGGGTTTGCAGGTGTGGCAGGAGGAGGGGCATTTCTTCCTGGGACAGGGGAAGTATATTGTGGACATCCTTGCCAGATTCCACATGGAGGATTGTAGACCCATGTCGACACCGATGATCACCAACTGGAAGAAGCTTCATGCTTCGGATTCCGAGTTGGTGGATCCCACATTGTACAGACAGCCGATTGGTTCCTTGATGTATTTGGTCAACACTAGACCAGATATTTGTTTTGCAGTCAACACGATGAGTCAGTTTATGTGTGAGCCTAGGAAGGTTCACTGGGTGGCTGCAAAACACATTTTGCGGTACTTGCAGGGGACAGTGGATTATGGTCTGGACTACAGGCAGGGGGATGGAGTGAGATTGGCAGTTTACACTGATTCTGATTGGGCAGGTTGTGCTTCTGATAGGAAGAGCACTTCAGGGTGCTGTTTTGGGTTGGGTTCGGCAGTGGTGTCATGGTTCAGCCAGAAGCAGCAGTCAGTAGCATTGAGTTCAGCGGAAGCAGAGTATATGGCAGCCAGTCTAGCTAGTTGTGAGGCCATCCGGCTTCGCAAGATGTTGTTTGGCTTATTTGGTCAGCCATTGAGACCTTCAGTGATTTACTGTGATAATCAGAGTTGCATTAAACTCACGGAGAATCCAGTATTTCATGATAGGTCAAAGCATATCGGGATCAAATATCATTTCATCAGAGACTATGTTCAGAAAGGAGCTGTGAAGCTTGAGTATATTCCCACTGATGAGCAGGTTGCAGATATTCTTACCAAAGCCTTACCACGGGGCAAGCATGTCTACTTCATAGACAAGATGGGTGTGGTGAGGAACACCTTCCTCGGTAAGAGGGAGTGTTGAAATTTGGTACCGGAGGACAGGTGGTTCCCTAAGGCTTTGATCTTTGGCCTAGGGAAAAGTGTCCAAAAGAATTTAATTTTTCTCCTAAAGTAACTTTATAATTTTTTATAAAGTTAAATCTAATTTAAAAGTGACTTAAGTGATAAAGACACTAAAGTGACTTTATAAAGTTATAAAGTCAAATCTAATTTTAAAGTGACTTTAAGTGATAAAGTTACTAAAGTTAAAGTGACTTTAAATAAAGTCAATATAAAATTAGAAAGGAAAAAGTGACTTTGGAAATAAAAGACTAAGTGGGTCTTTATTAAAGTGGGGTGAATTAAAAATGAAAAGTGAGATTTAAATGAGCATTTAATCTCAGCCCTAGATCTCAATCTATCTCAGCCATTGGATTTAGGGATTCCCCAAAAGTCACTTAGGGTTAGGTTAAAGGAGGAAAAGGAGGAAAAGGTCATTCATTCTTTCATGAGCAGATTGAGAGAGGAGGAGAGGGAGCTGAAGAGTGATTTCTGAGCAGTGGGAGAGCAGCAAGGCAGCACAGCAAGTCCGTACAGCAAGAGAGCACACTTCCCAAGGCTGGAAAATCCGTACAGCAGAGTTTATTGGCACATTAACCCAGGCAGAAAGTCCGTACAGCATTTGCACGGTTTTCGAGAGAGGGGCAGCACTGTTTTCGAGAGCTGGAACAGCAGCAAGGAGCACGATTTTCAAGGCAGAATTTTCTGGGCACGAAAATCGAGAAAGGGGGCTGTTATCCCATCCGTACGGAATCCGTACAGTCCGTACGGTCATTCCTGGCACGTTTTTCGAGGCAGCTAAGACAGCATTTAATGCTGTAATTTCTCTGAAATATTTCTGTTTGCTGTTTGGCATGTTTTTCGAGGTGGAGGGTGGCACGAAAGTCAAGATAAGTGATTTTTGTGTTTGCTGTAATTTTCTGTGTATTACTGCTCACTGTAAAAGCATTTTTCAGAAATAAATGAGAAGCTTCCAGACTGGTTTTCCCCAAGAGTTGTAGGGGGTTTTTCCAGGGTCACCTTGACCAAAAAATACTGAGTTATGATGTGTTGAATGACTGTTTGTTACTGCTGTTATTTTATTTCTGCATTTACAGCATTCTGAAAAATTTCCAGAATTTGTGTTTTCAGCAAAATTTATTTTTCCAGTTGTTGAATGTATGGTTATGGGAAAGGGCATTTAACTATTTTTGGAGTAATAAGGTGAAAACTGAAAACCGGGGTGGGAAATTGAATTTTCTACAATACTATTGTCATTTTTGCTAAATTGATGTGATATAAGAAATGACGAGATATAAACCAGTATAGTCCATCTTAGCTCCAGGTCTATTATGCACCGAGAGGGACAGAAAAAAAAAATTTGAGATGCAAAACTCTCAGTGATTAATAGATGCCAAGTTAAGATGGTTCTACACTGATGTTATATGTGTGTGTGTGTGTGCACGCGTGCATGCTTGGTATCATGCAGCCAGGAATGGTGCCAAACACATACCTCCTCTTCTAATAGTTGATATATGATTGGCCTATCCCTATGGGCCTACAGTTATTTTATGAGAAAATTGGAAGAAACTAGTCTTTTGGATATTGAACCCACTAAACTGTCTCCTACCTGGAGAAACAACAGAGTTAGGAAGCCATTATTGAAAAGAGGCTCAATCGCCTTTTAATCTCTGAACCCTTTCTTGATGAACTCATTCAGATTAAACAATGGATCACTTCTGGGGGGTACTCTAATCATAATCCTGTGGTATTACTATTAGAAGTGGTACCTATGATAGAGAAACCTGCCAGTCCCTTTAAACTAAATCCTACATGACAGGAGGAGTTTGTGTGGAAAATCAAAGCTGTTTAGAAACCATATAAAGGAAACTTAGGAGATCCTGGACCCATTCAATTTTACCAAAATTTAAAAGAAGCTAAAAAGGTAGCTTCTGATTGGGCATGAGATACAACGATGAGAAATGATAGGGTTCTTAGAGAAGTAGAGGAAGCATTGGAGGTACTCTACAATAGTGAAGGTTTTGGGTATGTGAGTGAGGATCAGAAACTTGCAATAAAGCAAATAGAAAAGAAAAGGAAACACATTATTCTAGAAAAGAAAAAGAATTGAAACTCAGAGCGCATGGTTTTCAAATCACAGGCTGGTGAAGAGAACACTAATTTTCATGGGTATGCTAACTGTATAGAAAGAATATAAATTATGTTTGAAAAATTAACAAGGGAGATGGCACTTGGACAACAAACTTCAAGAACATGGCATTTGAAGGAGTTAAGCAGTCTCCTCCCAACCAATGACTGTCAAGATGTCAAGTAGGCTGTCAAACGCCTTTCCTGTCTTTGTCAATGGTGAAGACAACCACACCTTGATAAAAGTTAGGAAAGAATTGTATCAAATATTACAGAGTTTTCAAAAGGACAAAAGTCCTGGACCTGATAACATGATTTTATTGAGCAAGATTTAAGTGTAGAAAATCCTTGAAAATTCTGCACTGCAGTAGTGAACAATTCTGAAACCAAATTGTAATAACACAATTAAAAACACATTCATACAATAATAACACAGAATTTTCTAGGGAAGCCAACTGGTAAAACCCTCTGCTTGTTTGAGAATTTTATTGATAGAAATTAGAGAAATAGATCTCTTAAAATACAACTGTTTCAATCAGAAAACAATCTTGTTCTCCCTCTGCATGTCCTAAGTTAGAAACACTTTGCAAGAACCCTGATCTGCTTCCTAAAACCTTGCGCATAGGGAGCTCCTATTATTTAGAAATTAATTCCTAAATCCTAGTGCAAATCCCGAGAAATTTTCTTCTATCAATCTGCACACAAGCTTCTCCTTCGTACACCATTCCCACAAACAAGCTCCTGCACACAAACTCGTGCTCTCTATTGTCTTGTCTCACCAACTCGTGCTCACAAAACAATGATCTGATTTTGTACCTTAGTCCTCATAAGCAATTTGCATCAGCTAAATATGGCAAGTTTATTTTGGGAACTCAAACTTGTGATTGACGAGTTAACTGAGTCTAACTGACTCAAGTAACTCATCCTAGCCACAAATAATCATTGAGACTCCTAACTCGCACTAGGAGACAAACAATTGAGCCTCCAACTAATCACATGAGTTCAACTGTTTCATGCACTCATCCAAATTTTTAGGAACTCGTCCCAACTTTTAGGAATCCATCCTGACTTTCAGGAATTTGTCCTAACTTATAGGAACATGTGCATGCTAAGGAAGCACCACTTGTGGTCTCTTTGACTAAGGCACAAGTCAAAGAACACCTTACTTGCTACTGTTTTCAACACTCCCTCTTAGTGAGGAAGGTGCTTCCAGAAGAACCTCGTACACCTGGATCTATCTCCAATACCACCACATTCTCCGCTACTACAGTTGCTCCCTCTGAACTAAAAGACTACCATGCTTTCTTTTTCTTCTTTGGAACTTGATGTAAAGACCTATTCTTTCCCACCGTGCTCTGCAGGTCCATCACTTCAGTCATAAGTGCCATGTACCCTGTGTACCTCTACGGGTGGTTGGATGAAGGTGATACTAGAAGATCCAACTCTCTCCTGATCTCACTTAAACAAATCCTCTCCCCACGTGGCTCGAACTCTCCCTATAATGGGAGTCATTGACTAAGTGGCTTCCTCCGCTCACCCAGGGCTATGCTCCTCATCATCCTGCTGGTCAGCCCAACTGCCAACTAGCTTAGACTCAAACTGAGATTGTTGAGAAATTAGGGCTTTTATTAAAATTTCTCTTTCATGATAATTACTTGTGATTTTGTTATGCTTCTTTCACTTAGATCTTATCTTCGTTAGATTATTACATTCTTCATCAAGTCAATTATCAAATGCACAAGAGACAAATATTTAGGCTAGCAAGTCAGGGCCAAAACCTCTCCTCCCTCTTGGAGAGGGAAAACCCGAAAGTAATTCTTCTTATAGACATTCAGTTGACGAGCACCAATACCATGACCAAGACCCTTGACTCCAATATGCCTCCAAGACCCTTGTCACTTGCTCTTCTAGGCTCCTTATTTCTAGGCTCCTTATGTTGGTCTTCCTCTTTGCACTGTACTGCACCAGCTTTAGGGAGACTTCAATCCCTAGTCTAGCAACCCTTGTTGATATGCTTCCTTTCGTTCTCCTTTGATGTGACCTTAGTCTCCAAGAATCTCCCCCTTCTAGCACCTCTCTACCTTTTGACAGCCCTGAGACTGAACTCTCTGAACACAGAAATAACCCTCGGTCTTTGCTGAGATGAGAGGAGTATTGGTGAAAACCTAGACCAAAACAGAGAGAGACATCTTTACACACCTTCGAACACCCTGTAGCCCTTTCTTCTTGTTGTAACACCTTTATCGTCCTTGACTGATCTCTTGCCTGAGGGTTATTGTACCAATTTCCAGTCGACAGATTGAACAAGTTATAAAGAAACTTCTTTACAAGATTCATGTGATGAGCTATCTCAGTGAAGTATAAAATTTCAATTGTTCATGTTCTCCTTCTAAGTATTCCATAAACTTTTATGTGTTCTAAATTTGAATGTTATAACAGGAATATATAAAAATTCAATTGTTCATGTTCTCTTTCTAAATATTCCATAAACTTTTATGTGTTCTAAATTTGAATGTTATAACAAGAATATTACTGCAGAATTTGCTTAAATATTACACTCTGTTTTTAACTGTTATACATTTCTATGTTTTCTTCTGAAATCTAGTTTAGAGAATTCTTAATTGCCCTTTGCTCCCGATTGACTTCTTCACCCTTCTACATTATTTGGTTTAAGGAATTCTTAATTGCTCCTTGATCCCGATTGAAAAATCACTTCACCATTCAGCCTTGAGATCTGATATTGCTCACCTATCTTGCCCTGTAACACTTTCATTATAATTTGATTCAGTTCTGTTTCAAAGCATATTAACTCCATAACCCAATGGAAAGTTGATAAGCACCTATTCATCTAAATCATTAATTCCACCAACTAACTAAAACCAATCAAAAACCAACCCAACCAAACATACATAACTAGCCTAAAATCTATTAAATCATATAGAGAGAGCCCTCTCTGAGTTTAGGAAGGCTAGATCCTAAGCTCCAAAAGTGGTTTGTAGTTACCTCTGATATTTATTTTTAACACAAGAACAACCTTTTGAAATTTCGGAGTGATAACATATTGGCAACCATACTGGAGACAAATCAGTTCCTAGTTAAAATAAATGTTAAAGGAAACAATTTTCCTCATTTTTCACATTAAGGTTTTAAAGGGTTGTTTGAATTTATGATAGAAAGTTAAAATTTTGGCTTCTAAAAGAACATATTATGCCAAGGCTCATCCTGATCCACAACCTGCTACAATTGTTGATGATCCTGAAAGAATTTTAAGAAAACCAAAAAAAGTAGAGATTCAAGTAGTAGTGAGTTAATCAAAGCAAATTCACTTCCGAAAGAGTTATCAAGCATAGAGAATATTCAATTTGATTTATCATTTGAGCATTCTTTATTTCGTACCAAATCTGAAAACTTAGTCTACGATACTATAATAGACCCCGATTTTATTCAATTTATTGAATCAAAGAAGGATACTATAAAACTTGATTTAGATCAACAAGTTCTAGATACTTTTGACAAACTTGATGCTTTAACCTCAACTTTGATAAAAGACATAAACAAAGCCTATTTTCAACAATCAATTGAACTAGCCACCCTAACTGCTGCTACCCCTAAGCGCACTACAGTATCTTCAAAAACTGTAAATATAGCTCCATTCAGTACCACCTCACCTATAATATCCACCACAGTTCATTCCACAAAACCATTCATACCTAAACTTCCTCTCCAACTTAAAGTTTCGAATCCATCTTCAAACACCACTACTTTACTTCCCAGTCGAGCTAAAATCTTAGCCATGGCAGCCAGATTTGCTCCTTTGGTCTTAGAGGCCCATTTACATGCCATGCCACAAGATTACCAGAGTAAAAAAATTTAGTTCGATAGTACTGGTCAATCTACTGCTCAACAACATGTAAATAAAATGATAGACTTTTTTGAGTTACATAAAATTGATGAGGTTGATGTACAAATGAGATTATTTGCACAAACACTAGCAGGAGATGTTAATAAATTGTTTAAATCTTTACCTGCTGGCCATATCGTTGATTTAGCTGCTTTCCACCGACTGTTTATAAGTAGATGGGAAATAAAGAAAAACCCTCTCCTGATATTATCTGAATATGAGAACATTAGAAGAGCTCCTAATGAACCTATTCAAAATTACTGTATTAGGTTTAATAACATTTACAATGCAAATCCAGTGAATATCAAACTTCCACTAGACTTGGCCCTAATTAAATTTCCAGATGGTTTTGACACTGAAGCTCCTAATGAACCTGTTCAAAATTACTGTATTAGGTTTAATAACATTTACAATGCAAATCCAGTGAATATCAAACTGCCACCAGACTTGGCCCTAATTAAATTTTCAGATGGTTTTGACACTGATATGTCCTATCAGTTAAGAGAAAAAAACCCTGAAACTTTAGAACAAATGCAAAGTAATGCAGTTAGTGTAGAAAGACTAATGGATAGATTAGAGAACATAGAAAGAAAACCTCAGCGGGGAAATCAACAAGGTCCCCAAATTAGAAACCTCAACTTTAGGAAAAATCATAATACTGGTAAATCAAGAGAAGTAATACTTGATCAACAGATTAGACCACTTTTCCAGGAAAATTATGTTGAAAGTTCACAACAGCATGAAGAAAATCAGGACACCCAGATAAACTTGATGGGAATAAACAATGAATATGCCATTTTTCTTACCCAGAAAGAACAAGAGTTGTACATGTTACAACAATTACAATTAGAGTCTGGAGAGTCCTTTGATTACAAACAAGGCTATGAATCTGCTATCTACGAAGTTCATAAACAGTATAGCCTTCGAAGCAAAAAGAACACGGAGGTTCCTATTAAGAAATCAGTCCACACCCAAATTAAGAAAACAATAGAAGCTCCTGTGACCAAAATTCTACAAATTCTACCTAGAGAAACTCAGAAGGCTTCCACCCCAAGGATTGTAGACATTACATCCACTGCTACTCAAACCATTCCAGACAAGGAAGTTGAAAACAAAACAGTTGACACACAAACTGAATTACCAATTGTTAATAAAGAAGACAAAACCACACAAACCACAATTGGTAAAAATGAAATGATTAAAATAGACAAAACTCAAATGCCATTCAATAGCAAAATTGAAAATACCAGTTCCTTTAACAGAGCTGGTGAAAAATGACTCGTACTGAAAGATTATTGAAACAGTAAGCATAGCTGAAGGTGAAGATGTTGTCAACCTCAATGATGATCAACCTGAGTTATTATTTGGTCCTGAAGTAGATGGCAAACATCAACAAGGTGGTGTCCCTCCATTCTATAATAGCTTGAACATTCATGATAAAATCTTACATAATGCTATGTTGGATTCAAGAGCATCTCATAACTTAATGCCTAAAGCAATCATGGAAAAATTAAACTTAGACATCTCCAGACCCTACAAGGACCTGTTCTCCTTTGATTCTAGTCAAGTCAAATGCATTGCCCTGATAAAAGATCTGTGTGTAACTCTAGTCCAGTGCCCAGCAAAGAGTATCATTATGGACATAGTAGTTGTCGATATCCCTCCCAAATACGGTATGTTATTATCTTGCTCATGGAGAGCAAAATTACAGGGATCACCGCAATTAGACATGTCATATGCTACCATTTCTGTGTTTGGTCAACAAAGGAAGCTATATAGAGAAACTTTGATAAAATACATGGTAAGTAGTTCAGGAAGACCACAAAATTTCCCTATCTATTCCATGCATTCTGATCTAGACTCATTTATCTTATGTAATTCAGACAATGACAAAGATAAAATCATGGCTGTAGAAGAAGAACACCAAGAAGTCAATACTGAGAATTCAATTACTAAATCTGAACCTGCAATAGATGAAAATATAACGCATGAATCTTTGTGACATTTAGATTTTGATGGCTCTGTGAATAGATTAGGAGCAGAAGCTGGAGTATGGATCTACAATTTAGAAAATGATCATTCAGAAAGACATGCTTTCAGATTAAATTTCAAATGCACTGATAACATGGCAAAATATGAAACATTAGTGTTAGGCCTTCAAATCGTAAGAAAACTTGGAGCTAAAAGAGTTTCCATCATGGGAGACTCAAAACTCATTATAAAACAAGTCAAGGGAGAGTACCTTGTTAATAACCCTAGACTTAGTCGTTACAGAGAAACCATCTTAGACTTAATAAGATGTTTCCTCAAGCCTGACTTTGCTGTCATTCCAAGAAAGCAGAATATGCAAGCACATAGCTTGGCCACTTTTGCCAACACATGCAGGTTACCCTTTCAGCCAAATCATCAGTACACGGCTGAGGTAAGACATAGGCCAACCATACTTGATAATTTGAAGTATTGGCAAATCTTTTCACAAGACTCACAAATTTATGATTTTATGAATTTTGAAGGAGAATTTCATAACTGTAATATAGACATTGACTGTACATTAGATTATACCATAAATAATGAAATAGATGTAAATGATGTAAATAAGATAGAACCAACTAAATTCACTAAATTAGAAATAGAATAATTAGAAACAATAGAAATTGAGGAATTAATCAATGATGAATCAGAAGTTTTAAACTTCAAAGGCAACATTTTACCTAAGGGATTAGCCCCACTAGAAGACCTCTTTAACTCCAATTATGTAGCTAGAAAACCTAAAATGAAGCCTCTAAGGTCAGATATAGAGGAATGCAACATAGGAACAAAGGAAAATCCCAAGCTTATCAAGATATCTAAGAAATTACCTCCAGCTGAAAAATTGAAGTACATTAGCTTGTTTAAAGAGTTCCAAGATATCTTTGCCTGAAATTATGAAGACCTCGAATCTTATGATACCAGCATTATCCAACATAAGATACCAATTAAAGAAAATCAGAAGCCCTTTAAACAAAAGCTAAGGACTGGAACCTTTGAAAAGGTCGGGAACCTTTTTCCCGACCCCACCTCCTTTGAAAAGTCCAAAACTTCGTCAACCGTTCGATCATTACCGTCCACATCGAACACCACACAATGAATTTCGCACCCCCCACGTTCGATGTTTAAAGCCAGGGGGGTGCGAAATGGGTAGTTTTATGCACCTGCTCCCCTGCAAGCAGCACCTCCAGGTTTTATCGCACCCCCTCCTACCCAAACCACCATACCACCCCGCGCCATGCGATAAACCACCCTTCACCATGCGATAAGTACCAATTTCAAAATATAAAAAACCCGTTGTCTTATTCATTTCCCTATTTTTCAAACTTGCAAAAAAGACTGAAAGCTCGCTCGTCTCCCTGCAAACCCCTTTTTTTCATTAAGGGTTGTTTTATTGTTGCCAGTGATTAACGGAACCGGAAGATGGAGAAGCAGCTTGATACTAGTTCCATCCTGCTTACTCCAAACCCACAGGATATGAATTTGAAAAGGTCTAAAGAAGAAGACTTTTACTCAGCAGAAACTACATCAAACAGTAAATTCAAGATTATGTACAGAAGTAATGCATCAAGCTAAACCCAGTACTAGAGCAGGGAGAGACAATTGAAACAGGGAAAGTGATTGTTATCAAGAACGATATGCCTACACCACATACAAAAGAAACACCTCTGCCATTATCTTCCAGGGCAGAAATCGTTCAAAAAGTAAAATGAAAACTTATTTTACCTCCAGCGTGAGATAAATCACATTGTTGTAAATAAGGCAGATGAGATTTACCACAGGGTAATTAAAGTCAAAATCCATGATGAAGAAACACGAGAGAATTAGTGTGATTTACTGTAAAAAGTGAAAGAGCAGACAGATGAAAGAAATAAAAAAATAACAACAAACAGAGAAACACGGCTAGATATCAGTTAGTTAAAAGGTGTCACTGCCTTTATGCATAAAGATATTTTATTTTCCTAGAATAAAACCTAGTCAGTTGACAGGATATTTTTGTAATATGTTGTATAAATACTTCATCATTTGAAGTATTAATGGTCAGTCAAGTGTGGATTTCTGAATATTTCAGTAGTTGACTGATCTCTTGCCTGAGGGTTATTGTACCAATTTCCAGTCGAGAAGCTGAACAAGTTATAAAGAAACTTCTTTACAGGATTCATGTGATGAGCTATCTCAGTGAAGTATAAAATTTCAATTGTTCATGTTCTCTTTCTAAGTATTCCATAAACTTTTGTGTGTTCTAAATTTGAATGTTATAACAGGAATATTATTGCATAATTTGCTTAAATAATACACTTTGCTTTTAACTGTTATACATTTCTATGTTTTCTTCTAATATCCGGTTTAGAGAATTCTTAATTTCCCTTTGATCCCGATGGACTTTTTCACCCTTCTACATTATGTGGTTTAAGGAATTCTTAATTGCTCCTTGATCTTGATTGAAAAAACACTTCACCATTCAGCCTTGAGATCTGATATTGATCACCTATCTTGCCCTATAACACTTTCCTTATAATTTGATTCAGTTCTGTTTCAAAGCATATTGACTCCATAGCCCAATGGAAAGTTGATAAGAACCTATTCATCTAAATCATTAAATCCACCAACCAACCAAAACCAATCAAAAACCAACCCAACCAAACATACATAACTAGCCTAAAATCTATTAAATCAACGTAGTTAAATCATATAGAGAGAGCCCTCTATGAGTTTAGGAAGGCTAGATCCTAAGCTCCAAAAGTGGTTTGTAGTTACCTCTTATATTTCTTTTTAACACAAGAACAACCTTCGAAAATTTCAGAGTGATAACACAACCCTTCCTCTTCAAGCCTTCCTTCAATGCATTGTAACTCAACCTAATACATGGTGTTATTCCAAGGTTATCTACTTGTGTCCAACTCCCATCTAGGGCTTCTGCCCTCCTGTAACAAGCACAGAAACCTACAACCTAATGCACAGAGAATTGCACTACCAAAAAAAAGCACAGAATTGCCATCAACCTCGGCCACCAACTACCCAAACTCAGCCTCTACCAATCACAGAGAAATGACACAAGAAACTTAGATCCTTCTTCCTCTACCAATCACAGAGAAAGGACACAAGAAACTTAGCTCCTCCTTCCTTTGATAAGGCTCCTAGAAGTCGTGGTTGCTTCAAAAGTTGTTCTCCTATGATTGTGTTGCTTCTTGTGATATATGGATACCCCTATGTCGGTCTATGTTTTGTTCCCTACTCTGATACCATGTAGAAAATCCTTGAAAATTCTACATTGTTGTAGTGAACAATTCTGAAACTAAATTGTAACACCAAGACACAATTTCTCTACTCTTTTGCAACAGAATTAAAAACACATTCATACAATACAATAACACAGAATTGTCTAGGGAACCCAACTGGAAAAACCCTCTGCTTGTTTAAAAATTTTATTGATGGAAATTAGAGCAATATATCTCTTATAATACAATTGTTCCAATCATAAAACAATCGTATTCTCCCTCTGCTTGTCCTAAGCTTGAAAGACCTTGTAAGAACCCTAATCTACTTCATAAATCCTTGCACATAGGGAGCTCCTATTATTTAGGAATTAAATCCTAAATCTTAGCGCAAATCCAAAGGAATTCTCTTCTATCAATCTACGCCCAAGCTTCTCCTTAGTACACCCTTCCCACGCACAAGCTCCTGCACACAAACTCGTGCTCTCTATTGTCTTGTCTCACTGACTCATGTGCACAAAACAATGATCCAATTGTCGGCCTCAGTGAAATGTAGGCTCATGAAGCCCAATAAATGTGTCTCTTCACCCACAACGAAGTGTATAAATAGGAGTGACCTCTCTCCTCATTTGGACATCATTCACTCACACATTCTTCTCTCCCTCTCCACATTAAATTGGTTCGTACAGCTTGGGTTTCTCTCTCTTTCTCACACGTGTGGCAAAGGAGGTTGAAAATTTTAGAGACAAGTTGCTGGCCGAAATTCCAGATTGCAAACCAGCGTTGACCAAGGCTTGTTTGACCGATTTTGTTTGCATTTTTCTGGGCAAAATTCCAATTTTTGCAAGCCTTACTTCCTGGCACAAAAATCGAAGCATTTGTTGAAGTTTGGCATGTGTTGACCACAGGCCTATTTGAATGAAATTTCACAGAGTTTGACCAGCATTTGTGGGAATGTTTTGGATTGACTTTGACCCTTCTTAGAGGCCGAGTTGTCTAACTTTGAGCGAGCTGCTAAGGAGATGATTTGTTGCTGATTTGACAAGCGTTGACTTTCTAGTTAGGGCTTAAAGTTGACTGTTGTTGATTGTTGTTTTGACATGATTGTTTTGACTCTGTATTGGTCAAGTGAAACTGATCTATGTACTCTCTCTACTGAACTATTGAATAATAAGAAGAAGAATTGATGAAAGAGTTTTCCACACATTGGGGTTTTTCCCTGGCATCTGCCAAATCTAGTGTTCTCTTGTCTTGGCTTGTCTTCTGCATTTTGTTTTATGTTCTATCTGCATTTATTGTCAATGTGATTAATAGCTAATGTGATTGCTAAACAATTGGAAATTGTCATTGAGTTGCTTAAGGAACATTGAATTAAATTGTGCTAACCATAGAAGATATCATTGTTAACTAAAATTAACATGGAATCAGAGCCCAGGTGAAGACAAAGCCCAACCAAGAGAGATACGAGAAATCACGAACATATGTAAAACAAGGACAAAGACTCAATGGCTTCCTCATCTTACTTCAAATCTGAGGATAACTTCAATGATAAATTTGATTATCATCCCTGGAAAATGACTTTAGACTTGACTGTGGAAGAAATTGATCTCATGGATTATGTGCAGGGAAAAGTTGTGGAGCCTCCTTCAAATGCACCAGCTGCTACTAAGACAAAGTACAAGAAAGGTGAGGTCAAAGCTACGAAGATCATCATGGACTCCATTCCAAAACACTTGGTTGCTTACATTTCTGATTTGGGCACATCTAAGGAGATGTATGACAAGTTGGTTGGAATGTTCAAAGCCAACAATGCAAACCAAATCCTCTTTCTCAAGAACAAGATGAAGAACATCAAGATGGATATAGGGGACTCGGGGAGTGTATCCAATCCTACTTCATGAGGATAACTAAAATTAAGAATGATCTTCTAGCTATTGGAGAAGTTGTTAATGGCAGTGACCTCACTCTTTTTTATCTTGGATGTCTCCCACGAGCTTGGGATGTGTTTAACACCACTATCCTTAACAATGACAGGATTCCTAGTTTCGATGAATTGTTGACTAGATGCACTCAAGAAGAGACAAGGATGATGGAGAGAGACAAGCCTTCAAATGGAAATGAGCCCACAACATTCTCCACTCATACTAAGAGGAAGAACAATGTTGGTCCAAAGAGACAAGGTCAAGGAAGACAGGGATTCAAAGAAGGAAGAAAAGGAAGATGCTTCAATTGTAACAGATTTGGCCACTATGCTAGAGAGTGTCCTTATAAGAAGGATACACCACGGGTTGATGACAACAACAACCACAACAATTTCAAGGGCAATGGCAATTAGAGGAATCACAGGTTCAACAACAAAGGAAAGAGGAATGCTCTCACTGCACAATATGGAAATGGTCGACCTCCCAAAAGGTCGAGAACCTCCAGGTATGAGGAAATTAATGTTATAGAAAAGAAAAAAGAATTTTATCTTATTTCTGCCCTCACTACTGCCTCTCCTCCGAACAGTTTGGATAATTGGTTGATTGATAGTGGTGCCTCAAGGCACTTCACTGCGTACAAGGAGGCCCTCTCTAATTTGATTGAAAAAAAGACTAATTTGGAGATCATACGTGGAGACAATGCCACCTACCCCTTGAAAGGGGTAGGGACTATTACTCTTCATTTGAATCAAGGTCAAATCCTTCATCTACAAGATGTATTGTATGTACCTGATTTGAAAAATAACCTTGTATCTATTTCTGCAATGGAAGACAAAGGCTTCAAAGTAGAATTTGTTGATGGGAAGGTACGCATTTGGTAAAGGAACCCGAAAGATGCAGTTACATTTGGATTTAGGGTTGAAGGTCTCTATTAGGTTGGAGGAAGTCCTTTGAGAGCTATGACTTGCAACACTTCTCTTCAATCTGAATTAATGGCACCGAAGGCTTGCTCACCTTCATTATAATGCCTTACCTGATGCAAGGAAGATGGTCACAGGTATGCTTGAATTCAAGGTATATCATGAAGGTATTTGTCAGGGTTGTGCTGGAAAACATACAATGGAACCTTTTAATTCAAGTGAGAGTCAAACCATCGACATTCTTTACATGGGCCATTTTGATCTATCTAGTATGTTAACATCTTTGGGAGTATACTTGTACTATGTTATTTTTATGAATGACTTCTCTCGCAAAACATGGATCTATTTCTTGAAGAAGAAGGACCAAGTGTTCAAATGGTTCCGCACTTTCAAAGCCTTGGTTGAAAATCAAACAGGGAGATGATCAAAATATTGAGGACCGATAATGTAACCGAATATGAGTCAAATGGATTTAATGACTATTGTATAGAAGTTGGGATTAAGAAGGAGACCACAACCCCACATACTCCTGAGCAAAATGGAGTTGTCGAAAGGAAGAATCGAACCATCATAGGAGCTACTTATGCCATGCTTCATGACAAGGGCCTACGGAAATTCTTATGGGGATATGTTACCAACACTGTCCTGTATGTTCAAAATAGATGCCCACATCAAGCATTCAACTTCAAGACACCCGAAGAAGTTTTCACCGATAAGAAACCTGATGTTTCTCATTTTGGAATTTTTGGTTGTCCCAAATATTTTCATGTGCCGAAAAAGAAAAGAAACAAGCTAGATACATCTGAGAAGAAAGGAACATTTGTGGGCTACAGTAAAACTTCAAAGGCATATAGAATCTGTGTCTGGTCAAAGGGAAATGGAAATGAGTCATGATGTCACCTTCAATGAAGATGTTGCTCTTGGGAAGATTAGAGATCTTTCTATGCCAAGGAAGGACAGTGATGAATATGCAGGAAAGCAAGATGAACCTCTGACAAAAGTACCGATGCTTGGTGGATCCCATTGATCAACCATCTAGTGAGCCCTCTACCTCAAGGAAAAGACCCTTGTGGCTCAAAGACACTCTCGAAGATGCTAAAAGACATGTTTCACCAAGGGGGACATTTCATGAAAGTAAGAAGCCGAATGGGTATCAAGGATACTTAGCTGCTATGGGTACCATTGTTCAATCTTAGCCTTGTACATTCAAAGAAGTTCTGAAGCACCAAGTATGGAAGGATGAGATGAATGAGTAATGTGAATGGAAGAACGAGATGAATGAGTAATATGAATCGCTCATGAAGAATGATGTCTAGGATGTGGTTCCTAGACCCAAGGACAAGTCTGTGGTCACTTCAAAATGCCTTTACAAAATCAAACATGGAGTTGATGGGAGTGTTGAAAAGTTCAAGGCTAGGTTCATTGCTCGAATCTTCTCTCAAAAGGAAGGAGTGGACTATGATGAGATATTTGCACCAGTTGCTCGATTCGATCTATCATCACTCTTGTTGCCTCTCAAGGATGGAGCCTACACCAAATGGATGTCAAAACTCCCTTCATGCATGGCTCGCTCAAGGAAGTAGTCGATGTAGAACAACCCAAGGGGTTCAAAGTTCAAGATCGAAAGACACATCTATGCAGGTTGAAGAAAGCCATCTATTGGTTGAAGCAAGCCCCTAGGCCCTGGTATGAGAGGATTGATAGCTATCTTAGTCTCAGTTTCTTCAGTTTCTATTTCGGTTGCATACATTGGACTTTTTCAGATCTCAAAATGAATGGTAGAAGTAACGTTTTGAAAGACTCTTTTGTTTTTTTTGTTTCTTTTAAGAAGATGCAAATGTAGCTGTCCATATATTTGCGTGAAGATGGCTTGGACATACAAATATCATGAAAGGAGCTTTTTCATTGGCAAAAAAAATTATTATTTTGCTTACATTAAAATTATATTTAGTTTACATTAATTATTATTTTGCTTGCTTAGAATTATATTTATTTTACATAAATTATCGTTTTGCTTACATACGAATTATATTTAGTTGACATTAGAATTATTTTTACCATATTTTTAGTTTTGTATATAATATTATATTGGCCCAAAATAAGCTGACATGAGCATTACACAAAGGCGAACAATGAATTCAAACAATTGCCCTCCTCTAGGTGCTACATTTTTTAAATTTGGATTGCAATAGAAAAAATTATCTCAACTTTGAAAAATCAAAAACTTGGAATTGGAGGGAAGTGATCCCATCTGTCTACCATCTACAAATGAAGTGTCTTCCATCTTGACCAGCAGAGGAGTTTGTCACTAACCAGGGATAAGTCCTTTTTTATCTAAATGAAGGGAGCTCAGAATGGATGAAGATCCCACTTTCTTTCAGAGTATAATTCCCAGATTACTTGATATCCTGCACCTGAATCATATTCCTTTTGTTTTGCTATACAAATATAATGTCTGACAGTTAATTAAAAAACAAAAAACAGGTAGAACAACAGCAAGAGCTCAGACAACTATATCAATGTCATTACTCATTTTAAAGTCTGTATCTGCGGCATGCTTCTTTTCATCAGATGAATTATATAAATATTTTCACTGTTTCCTAGATTGTTAGGAGATTGCAAAGCCCGTGTGACAGGTATCTCTTGAAAAGCAGAACCAAGGTGTGCAATAAAAAATCCAACGCATTCCTAGTAGAACCATATACATTCATAAGACCAGAATTGACACTTATGGCCTTAGTCAATGATGCTGAAGAAAAATTACCTTGTCAAAAACAGGAAGTATGTGCTTGTTAAGATAGTTAAGGAACTTGCTGTTTAATGCTCCCCTCTGCAAATGACCAGAACAAAACCATCTATTGAGTAAAATCCACCATACAATATAAAAACACAAGAAAACAAATTAAATGCATTAATCATCTCGGTAAAAAGATTTAGTACAGAGGAATCTAAGGGAGAAATATGATTTACCATGTAAAAGGGAAGAGCCATATATAGACAAGATAGCAGTCTGTCTATGTGATCATTATCCGATACCTGCACTCAAATAACCAAAACCAAACATAATTTTTAGATCATAAATAAATGACTCCTTCCAAATAACTATTTGTTTCTCCCAAGTTCCATGTTGAGTTTTTCTTGTTATTTGAACATCAGAAAGATTTATGGCGTATTGAAAAAAGCACGAAAGAAAGAAATTAGATTAATGTGCACAAATGACCAAAATAAGTCAAAATTATATTAATGTCCACAAATGACCAAAATAAGTCAAAACTATATTAATGTCCACAAATGACCAAAATAAGTCAAAAATAAATATAAACTAGTACTGAAAGGGAAGAAAAAAGAATAATCAGCATCAAAACCCAAATACATATAAATCAAGAACATGAGGGTGTCAACTAGAGAACAGTCTGGGCTGAGGGCCAGGCTATATTCCCTGAGGGAAGCCCAGTGCTCCTCACTGAAGCTCCCCTAAAATCAATGTTCGGCAAGCCACTACTGAAGAAAATAAACCTTGTGATGGGTGCTTCTCTACAAGAATGAAATTGGCAGGCAGCTCGACAGTCTCGTGATCGTTTGAGAATGGCTGACCACTGCTTCACTGATCTACTGGCATTAGTTTCAATGATTTGAAGTATCCGATAGACACCTGCACTAGTAGAAGTAGGTTGAAAGAAGGACGTAATTAACCTAGTAAATCTGGATCCGAGAATGAAAATGAACTCTGTGATGAGTACCTCTCGAGTATCTACAAGAATGGAATTGGGAACCAGCTACTCCTATATCAAATGTGAAAATAAACTCTGTGATACTGATGGGTACTTCTCTACAAGAATGGAATTGGGAACCAGCTACTCCTATATCAAATGTGGGAGTTATGTATGTCTATGCAATTGCAAACTCATGATATATCTGGTGAAAGAAAGATGTAATAAACCTAATGAATCTGGATCCCAAAGAGTATCCCAGGACCTGGCATCTGAAAATAACTTCATCTCGTAAATAGACAAACACCTTTGGTCAAGGCATCACAAACCTGTAGCAAGGGACCTTCCATAACTAATGTATAGTCAATGAAATCTCCATACATTTTGTAATAGATGGGACATCTAAAGATGATTTAGCCGAAGCCCTCTAGCCATGGTACCAGAAAATGTAGTAAGGAATCCTCTAAAATCATGTTACACACAGTGAAATCTCTCATTTAACTCATAATAAGCAGGACATCTGAACTTTGAAGATGAAATGATCCGCTTTCTCAACCTCCCACAGACAACAAAGCTTAAAAATTCTGTCCATAAGTGGGATTGGTCACAATTCACTATTAGTGAGAGCAAACCCTCAACTAACCAAGAGGATACTAAAGTTCCACTGCCAGTGATGTCAAAGGTAGACTAAATAAATAATAAGATTGTCCCCCATCGGAAAGAAATACTCAACATAGAAGGACATCTTGGAACCAAGAAGCTGAGGGCTTATACAACATATTCAACAACGCAACATTTTGAAAAGCAATCCACTTATAACAGATAATAAACTAATGAATTGGACTCTTTCAACTCACACACCATCAACAAGCCTTAAGTTGAGGCCCCAAAACTCAAAGCAATAAACAACAGCACCTTTGACAATCACATCAAAGTATAATGATAACACGAACACATAATGGAAACCAAGATTGCATTAACAATGAGGCAGTAAAAGCTTTCTTATAAAGGCTTACAAGCTAGTCGAGGCAATACACTTTATGAACGTGAGTTAGATCGAGAAACACAATAAAGTGAAAAAGCATAAAAGCACAATATAACATAAAGTTATATTTACTTTAACACCTTCCCTTAATTAATGCCTACATCTAATACTTAATCGATCATTATAATCTGATATTTACTTTAACACCTTCCCTTAATGGTCAATCTACTAGCTACACCAAGCTTATCTTGGAATTTTACAAATTTTTCAGTACCCAGAGACTTACTGAAAATGTCTGCAATTTGGTCCTCTATGGGGCAGTACTACAACTCAACAAATCCATACTCTACAAGGTGTCTAATGAAGTGACAATGTATCTCATGGAAGACTCAATTCTTGGTAGTATGAGCACCGCTTGATTGTAACAAAGTAGGGATGTTGGCTCTATCAGCAGCATTCTAAGATGGATAGATAATAGTTGGCCAACCAATGTCACTAACATCAAGGTACATAGAGGGATTAGCGCTCTTGATTAAATACGAGTTCCATACCTTAATACATGAGAAAATCCAATGGAAACATTGCAATCCCCCCAATCCTGAAATCCTGAAAAACCGATAATTCTTCTAGATTTTGAATGAGATCTAAAATTTTACTTTCTCCATATGAAATCCAATGAGGTCGAAACCACAGTCAAACATCCTGAATCATTTCATGGTAATGTTAATCTTCATTTTAATCCTTTACTTTAAGAATTTAACATTACCATGAATCACATATCAATGCTAGGTCCATAGGCTTGATCATTACACTGCCCCACTCAAAAAATATTGTTTCTTTGAACAACAAATGGCATTTGGAATGTTTTTGCAAAAAAAATTGCAAAGAAAGCTAGGGAGCAATTTCGGGAGAGAGCTCCGGGAGCGGGTTCGAGGGGGGGGAGACGCTCCCTTGCAACCCTGCGAATCTCATCATTTCATCTACATAAATGACTAAAAGAATGATATGATTAACAGCACTCCTAACATATAGATTGGAATATAAAAGACTCCACTAGAACCCTTGTTCATCCAAGTATCAGTAAATCTTAATATACAATGCCTAAGGGGCCTACTTTAAGCCATATAGAATCAACTTACATCTGCAAACAAGATGCTCCTTCCCTGAAACATGAAATCCTTATGCCTAATTCATGTCAACTTCTTCTTCCAAATCTCCGTCGACAAAGGCACTCTTCACATCCATCTAATGGACTTTCCATCTAAACCATGCTGCCAATACTAGAACTGATTGGACAGTTCCCAAAGGCCTCCTCATAGTCAATGCCCTCTCACTGAGAGGACCCTTTTGCAACTAACCATGCCTAGTACTCATCAAGTGTACCACCTGCCTTGTACTTGACCTTGTATTCCCATCTGCAGCAAATGGGCTTCCTCCTTAGTGGAAAGGCTATCAAATAAAATCTGATTTTCATCAAATTCTCATGTTTGGCTGCCATGGCCTTTTCCTATTTAGATCTCCCTTTTGAGTCCTTGATCACCTATGGCCCATATATTCCTGAACATTTTCCATTAAGTCATCTAGTCATAAAGGTCAAAATTGAGTTGATCTCATGTATGAAGGACCCTTCATGGGTATGTTACATTTTGTGTAAGTCATTAAATCAGTATGTAAGCCCTCCGAGACCAAGCACAAAACAGCTCCTTCAAGTCAGCTACAAAATGGAGTAAATAACCTACTTAAAGAGACATGTCAGCTCAGCTCTCTCATGTCGGCTAATTTACAGAAGCAAACTACTATTTATAGGCAGCTTGGGTTTCATCTTTGACACAGAATTTCAGACATCTTATCTTCTGCAATTCAGTGGAACAGTGATCTGAAATAGAAGTGTGAAAAGGGTAAAAGAGAAGCCTCCCAACCTGTGAAGTAAAGAAGAAGAAGAAGAGAGGTCCTTAGGGTACACTATGGGACTGTTTTAAGGGCAGAAAACCCCGATACGTGCTAGAAATTTGTTACAGCAGTAAAGGGCAAGAAGAAGTCTACTGAAACAGTGAAGACCGAGGAAAGGAGAAGTTTGTTGCTGCAGTGGAAGCCAAGGAGAAGTGAAGTTCTCCTAGGGAGCCGAAGTGCAAGAAGGTCGAAGGTCTAAAGCAAAAGAAAGCCAAGGTTGAAGAGGAAGGCGAGAAGAAGGAAGGAGCAAAAGGTTGACTATCAATGATCATTGATTAAGGATCCTGTGTCTTGGTCTTGGAATGACAAATAGGTCAAGGGTCTTGGTCTTAGTATTCAATGTTCATCAATCGGAATCTCTATAAGAAGAATAATTTGTTCGGGTTTTCCTCTCAAGTGGGAGAGGTTTTGGCCCTGGCTAATAGCCTATACTCTGTGTCTCTTGTCTCTTTATGGTAGTAGCTGATTGATGAAGAACACTAATAACCTAAGTAATAAAAGATCTTAATCTAAAGAAGTAAAAAGCACTAAAAAGCAGTTACTAATAGAAGAGAAATCACTTAATTAATATGCCCTAGATTTCTCAACATGCACTAGTTAAAAACCGGATTTTGGCCACATTTGATCATTTTGTTTTGTTATTTGGGCGTTGTGGGACAGAGTGAGCGGCCAGCAAAGGAGATAGACGTCTTGTGGAGGTGATTCAAGGCACTGGTAAGTGGATTTTCCTTCCATTTTTTTTCTAGTTTTGCTACAACAGTCTGCTTGTTCGTTTTGTTTACATGCACAGCCTTACAGCTATTATGCCTTTTTCTTCATCTTTACAACAACAATGGCTCAATCAAGGCCCCCAGGGAAGGGGAAAAGGAAGGAAACAAATGTCCCCATTGGTAATGCCCCCCAGTCTTCCATCTGTTGGAAGTGGAATTGCAACAGCAGCTTCAAATGTTGAGAGAAACATCAATTTTGCAAGACAATGGGGTCAAGAATTGATATATCCCTTGTGGAAGTATGTTACAAGACATCAAGAGCCAAGCTCCAAGTAGCAAATTAAGGGGAGGAAGCAATGTTCTTTGGACATGCAACTTTTGCAACCATCAATTCAAGAGCACCTAATTCCGTGTGAAAGGGCATTTGTTGGGCACGTCATCTTGTGGAATTGGAGCGTGTGCAGGAAGACTCCATCTAAGAGGAAAGAACTAGAAAGAGAGCTCAATCTTGGTGTGGCATTGGTGGCTGCAACATCTAAGAAAAACAAGAATGAGGATCCCCTTCCATTCTAGAGGAAAAGCAATTATCCATTTGAGAGTTCCAGTGGGGGTGCAGGTCAAGTAGCAAAAAAGAGGGCACTTGATCTAGTAGACAAGATATTTCAGCATGAGCGGCAAGAAGAGATTGATATTACAATTGCCTTTTTTTATCTCAACTTCATATCATTTAATGTGACACTATCACCTTTATTTATTGATGTGTCGAGCTTCAACTCAAAGGGCTCCATCAGGGTATGCGCATCCTGGTTCAGATAGACTTAGAACCACATTGTTGACTAAGGCAGAGAAGGAGATGGATAAAATGCTTGAGCCTATTAAATTAGCATGGCCAACATCTAGGGTTAGTATTGTTTCTAATGGATGGACAGATGCAGCACACCATCCACTATCAACTTCATGGTTTATTCCTTGAATGGATCAATTTTCTTGAAAGCAGAGGATGCTCTTGAAAAATACAAGGATGCACAATATATGGGTGAGTTGTTCATTAAATTTATAGAAGATGTAGGTGTTGATTCTTGCGTGCAAATCATTACAAACAATACACATGTTTGCAAGGTTGTTAGCATGATTGTGGAAGCTTAATATCCACAAATATTTTGGACACCTTGCATTGCCCATTCCTTGAATTTAGCACTTAAATCTATTGCTTTTAATGTGGCTTGGATTGGAAATCCTATTGAGGATGCATGACATATCCGCAACTTTGTACAAAATCATACCAATAGCCTCACAATCTACAAAGAGTGTACACATCTATCATTTTTCAAGATTGCAGATACATGGTTTGTCTCTTCATTCATCATGTTGAAGAGGATGAGGGAGTTCAAGATTGCTCTTGGGGCCATGGTTATTCCAGAGTTTTGGTCTTTTTGGAGAAAGACAGATCAAGCAACCTCAAAAAGAGTCAAGGACACAGTGTTAGATGATAATTGGTGGGAGAGGGTAGATCTTACTATTAAGATCATGGACTCTATCATTGCTTTGTTAGGATTTGTGAATACAAACCAACCCATCCTAGGAGAGATTTATGAGGGATAGGATTCCATGATTGAGTCTGTGAGGACAATTATTTTTTAGAATGAGTGCCAGAGTATGAGACATCAATGGAGGCCTTCTTCACCACCATATAGGATATTCTTTTAAGCAGGTGGGGCAAGAATTGCATACCTTAGAGTTGCTTGGCTCACTCATTGAATCCAAAATACTACAGCCATGAGTGGTTCAATTGTGGACCTTCACATGGATTCCCTCCTCACATGGATGGTCATATTTCACACGGGAGTAAGGATGCATTGAAACAGATATTTCAGGATAGAGCATCCCTTTATGAGGTGGAGGATGCCTTTGCAGAGTTTTCCCCTAGCACTAGGCGATTTGCAGGCTATAATGTGATTAGAGACAGGGGGTTAAGAACCCCCATGTTTGGTGGGAAACTCATGGTGCAACATGCCCTCCTCTACAACAGTTACCCATGAGGCACCTCTCTCAGGTTACTTAATCCTCTTGTTGTGATAAGAATAGGATCACATATGGGAATCTATATAGTTTGAAGAAAAGCAAGCTTGCGTAATCCAGAGCAAAGACAATGGTGCATGTGCACACCAACCTTCATCTTTTTTACAGGCAGAGGAATGAGTGGTTGACGGGAAAGACAGAGGTTGGATGTGTTTCCTGATGTTATGGGTTTGGACAACAGTGTTGAGTTGGCATTAAACAACTTGGATCTTAATGAACTAGTGCTAGAGCATGTCACTTTTGATGATAGTGATACTCTTGAGGGGTTATCCTCCACACCAACAGACGTAAAGATTACAATGGATACAGGGGAGGAGGACGGAGAAGAGAGCAGTGGTGGTACCAAAGTTGATTTTGATGTTGATGAGCTATAGGTTATATCCTATATAGCCTGCTAGCAATTTAATATGAGATTCTTCCATCCTGATCTACAATTTTGGGTTCTAGTATCTACCCTATTTTCTATTTTCCATTGGCATTCCCACATATAGTATCCATGTCTCGATTAGTCAAGGGTCCTCAAGACTCAATATCTGTGTAACACATTTGATTTTGATGACTTAATGAGAAAATTGCAGTTTATGGTTAATTTCTTGTGTTTGTCAATTTAACGCCATTGATGCAGTAGTAAGTACTAGTTGTAAACTTGATGAATCACGATTATATGCATAATGTATGAATGAAGTTGTATCATCATGAGAATATATATATATATATATATAACACAAATTCTCATGATGATACAACTTCATTCATACATTATGCTTACAACTAGTACTTACTACTGCATCAATGATGTTAAATTGACAAGGTGTCCTACTTGTCCTGTTCCGAGGGGGGACGTCATGCCACGTGACAGACACTCGTATTTTTGTACCATACGTGTCCCATGTCCCCGTGTCAGGTGACTTAGCTATTAGCACTAACCACACAATTAAGAAACTCATAAGAACCTACAATGTGAAATTATTGGCTGGAGCTTCACAATGGTGAATATTTAGAGTGCAGCAGAAAACCTGAAAACAGAGTCACTCATGATAATTGAATAAAACAACACTACATTAGTCAATTCAATAAACACTAACCCTAGCAAAGAGGATACAATAAATGATATTTCTGGCCCCTTTATTTGGTATCTCATAGACATATGTAGCCCGCAATGTCACTATATTTCATTCCTTAGTTAGAAAATGTTAGAACCTCCAAAGTTTTACATTTTTAGTTCTCTCCTTCAGCACTGAACCACATAGAAAAATAACAAAGACTTGCAAGAAACTATTTGTTATTAGCAGATACAATCATGTTATTGACATTCTAATCTCAAGGTTAGAACATACATTGAACTGTGCATCCAAATCTGCTTGCCCTTCAACAATTTCTATAAGCTCTTGTACACGTTCTGCTGGAGCTTTTTCACCAAAGATGCTCAGAGTCTTCAGAAAGTCCATAAACATCTTGAATTCTGCACCAGTAACATCTTGCAAACTCTGTTAAAGCAAAAAGAAAAAATGTTAGAAATGAAACATCAATTGTCCTTTAAAACAAGTAGAATGTCTACAGATGATAAACAAACAAATAGACTGAATACAAACTAAATTGTTTCAAGAGAAACACAGTATTGAGGACAAATGCTTGAAACTAATTGCTAGACTGCTCCTGGTTATATGAATAAAATAAACAAGTTCAGCAAACTCCCAACAAATCTTAACAAGGTTCTAAAGCTTTACGATTCTACAGGCATTGACCAAGTTCTTAAATTATCTTAGCAAATATCAAGGTTCAATACTTGGGAACGTCTTTCACATAGTCAGCATACAGGACATACATAAGCAGATCGCCCAATGAGCTGAATAGTCCACAATTCTTCCACGTGCATGCATTCATATATAGCTCAAATCAAACTCAGCAACATTTTGCTAAAATAAAAATTATATACAATCCACATTCTGTGAATTACAGAATAACTAACCTTCTTGATCAGATCAGTTACATGCCTTTCCATTTCCTCCTGTGGTTTCAATAACTCAGCTTTAAGGGGAAACACCTAATTTTAACAGAGCAGAAGCATAATTAGATCACTGTCAAAAAGCCTTGCTCATTGAGACTCAAAACTACTCAAAAACAGTCGCACATGGCCAGAACTACAACTCGCTAGTGCATATCAAAAGAAACAGACACAATAATAGGAAAGAATACCATGGAATAGTAAGCATACTGGCAATGAGCTAAATATAGTCATCCCATACCAATAGACACACTCCGACCATTCCAAGACAAGCAAGTATAGGTATCATTTATCCAGAATGATTCCCAAATCAAATTTGAAAAGAATACAACAAAATAGATATGTGAAAATTGAAATGTGAACATTTGCATATCAGTCATTAAAGACAGCTTTCTAACAGTCAAAGATATCCCATAATCTGATGGACACTTCCCCACTAATAATCATGGGGACTGGCAAATTACTAAGCATCGAGGAGAAATTCTGATTTCTTTATTAACATATAGATATTGCCAAACATAATAGATCTTACAAGTCAACAAAATAATCCGTCTTACCCACCTTGTCTTTGACAAAATTCATTACTCTCTCGCGAATGTTCTCATCAGAACTCTCAATGTGCTTGAAGAGAGCTGTTAAAGATGCTGTCAGTCAAACATAACAAACTTTATTAGCCATGGCCCATATGGCATGACATTGATATATCATTAAAAGAATTTTGTCAATGCATATTACAAACCAAAAAAAACACCAAGCAGATTATTATACAGAAAATAAATCTACATCAAAAACAAAGACTTTGAAGTCGCAGTTTAATGGTCTTGCATGCATATTGAATGAGGACGAGTGTATGTGTTTTCAGAAGGGAAGCTAATGTTATCCAAATGTCTCGTATTTCTGCTTCCCTGGAACTCAAAGTTTAAAGAATGGTGTTGCATTGGCAGGACTGCTTTGAAGTTGAATCCTTCCACATGCCACTTAAGGTCATACCAGAACCACCTCCCGTAGTTCCAAATCAAACTTGTGAAGAACTTTCTTCCTGACAAGTCAATCAACCTCCCAATGATATCACAGCATGTCCTATGGTAAAATGTTCAGAGAAGCTTTCCAGTAATTACACCTTTACAGGGGTGGGACATCTTTGTCTTCGACAGCATTCCCTTTGGCACTGAAAACCTAGCAATGAAGGATTTCAGACACAACTCCAAATTGGGCCCCTGGCCTTTAGAAGATGAGATTAATAAGGGCCCCACTGATCCTAAGACATTGAGGAATTGAACTTAAGGGAATTAACTCATAAAATGTTCAGAGATTGCCCCTTCTCTAAACCTTAAAGTTCTCTAAAATTTTTGGTTGCACAAATGCCCAAGAGCTTCAAGAAAAAGCTTTGGTCCCCAGGTTATATGGATAGTAAAGAGATAGGGAATCCCTGGAGAAATATTTAAGATCAAATGACTAAAAAAATTTAGTTGAGTTTAAGCAAAAACAGTTAAATTATATGTTTCTTTAAAAAAAAACATAAAGAAAATGAATTCTGCAGAACAGGCCCTGGTTTTAAGGTACTAACAGCTGGTTTTAAGCCCCTAGTCGACAGAGTTTAACCTGAATATTATATGGCATGCACCTTGACCCCACTCTGGAAACTCTCAAACCCACCCCTCAACCTTTTAAATGGGAAATCTTGGTACAAATCTGAAATACCCACGGAGGCTAAATCTCATGGCATAGAAGTTTAGTTCAGTCTTGACTCTTCAACCTTCTATATGTGCCAGATCTTGATTCCACATTGAACTAGTTCTGAGCAAGGGCCTGCCTGAGAATAAAATCTTCTAAGTTAAAGGATCTTCTTCAACACAAATGCTGGACTATGAGAAGAGTCTTCAAGTGTAAAGTTTGTGAGTAAATAAGGCATTTAAAGACAACATCTCTGTTAAGGATCCTACCAGAGGGTAATGGTAAAATGTAATGTTTGACCATGTTTAAACAGCATAGATCCATCTTAACCCAAATCCATTAAGCACCGAGAGGGATCAAGAATATAGATACAAGCCTCAGTGTGTTTTGATCCCTCTCAACTCATTATAGATCCAAGGTTACGATGGATCTATGCCAGTTTACTTATAATAGTTTTTTAATTTATATAAATAAAATAATCCTAGCTGGCAATTAATCAGCAAGGGTCACAAAAAAGAATAAATCAGACTATAAGAATTAAACAAATTAATTTAAAGAAAAACCAAACAAAAAACAAACAGCAACATCAACTGATCACATTGCCAAAAAGCATTGATATATAAGATCCATAGGATGTCAAATGATATAGCAAAGCTGATACTGAATTCTCATAGTTGTCCAGTCAAGGACACAAAAATGAATAACCAGTACAACATGACAACACACACACACACAGCAGCTTGCCATCAATTTGTTCTCCTCTTGTGGGAAAGGTAAGGTCTATTCTGCCACTGGAAGGCCCTGCAACATCAGAGTCTGAGGACCACTGGTGAGCGCCTGATTATGATTTTTTGTCTAGGCTGGTCATGAGGCTCCCTCACAAACCTCCGCAGCCCATTGTTTTTAAACTAAAAACTTGAACCTGGAATCGGTCAAGGGTCAATTTTTACTCCAACTCAAACTCATGTTGCGTGTGTCACCGTGTCACAGACTCACATGTCAAATACTTGTATTTTCATGTCCTGTGTCAGCGTGTCAGGTGACTTAGACTACCAGTTGTACCATATGATATTTCAAATTTGGAAACACCATATGGTACGGCCAGCAATGTTTCCAAGCCGTTTCAGCCATTTCCAGTGACATTTCAACCACTTTTTTGGAAGTTGCCTGGCCCACCTAATTTGTAAATGCCATATGGGATGGCCGACAATGTTTCCAAGCCAATTCCAGTGACATTTAAAGCACTTTTTTGGAAGTTTTTGGGTCCACCTGTGTGACCAAGAGGGGCATGGGCCATTTCAGTTAATTCCAGTGACATTTCAAGCACTTTTTTTGAAGTTTTAGGGTCCACCTGTGTGACCAAGAGGAGCATGGGAACCATAGAAAAATATTGCCTCGTCTGTGCCAATCAATATTTATGGCAAAAGAGAGATTCAGGATTTGAGAATTGGGAGTTTGTCACCTTAGTAATTAATGGTAATATATTTTTACTTAAATTTTTGACATCACCATTAATTGTTTCAAGATGTTTGAAAGTGGATCCAAGTTCAAACCTCATTGGACTTCATCCAGCTAAGTGTTTTTCATTGGATTCTGAGAGTATGGGATTGGAATTAGTCAAGACCACCAGGTTATGGAATTTTGCATCATGTAATCATCTATATGAATTGATATAGACATGGGTCTCCTTCTAAATGTCATTTATGTGTATCAAACTTTTTACCTACTTTATTTTCTTGCAAGATAATGTGTTATTTAAAAACAAAACTATATATCTATTCATTTTTTATTTTTATATACCACGCTTCCCCTTTGCAGGGGTCAAATTTCCAGCCATTCCAATTTCAAAAACTTGTAAATGTTTCCACATTTGGTACAATCTAGCTCCATGCACATGCTCAAGCTGACCCTCCTCTAGCACTATACACAAAGGTGCCTCCCCTAGAATAGGCCCCAGACTCTACCCTCTACTTAATCAAGGTGTGAAAGTGCCTCCCCTAGAAGAGGCCCCAAACTCTACCCTCCACTCAATCAAGGTGTGAATGTTCTCCAAGGAACTGGCATCCATGTCAAGCAAGTGCTCAATCAGTCAATCTACTTCAACCACGACGAAAGATTGTAGTGGACGTAAACTAATCAGCGCAGTGTTATCAGGACTGGACCGGCCGGTCCAACCAGTTTGAGGCCAAAACCGGTTCGGACCGGTGACCTGAACTGCTTTTGGTTCTTGTACGAAACCAGCCGGTTCAGTATCACTAAACCAGCCGGATTTTGTACATGGCAAGGACCCTTTGAACGCAATTATTTTTTTCAAATAAACAATGATTTATGACAGGGGAAGCCTAGTATTAGACCATATTTCCCTACTAATGCTAAGCAATTTATGGAAATGTTGAATTCTTAAAGTAAAAGTGACATTGCAGTCACACCCTAAAGCACTGCAAGTCTAGGTAAGTACCCAAAGGAAAAAGTTATATATATTTGATACTTTTCCACCATAATTTCTCCGCTAGACATCTACAACAAACAAGAATAAAAGAAAATGACTTGGATTACATTTCTATCCAGTAAAACCCAAACATGAGTGACAGAACAAATAAAGGTTGTAACTCAGATTCAAAATCAAAATTACTTGTGACATTAAAGCATTTGCTTATTGGACAATAGCGTCAAGGCCAAATAGTCCAATGGTATTTCTAAATTCTATCCAACTCCACCTCACTATTAATGATTATACAAACATTTACAAAGGGAATATCACTATAGAGACATTTATGGAACCATTCCATAACCTCTCCATCGAAATTAAAGTTACCTGTATAAGAAAATGTGGGGTTGAGAACAAGTGCTACTACATGAATGGGGCAATGAAGCGTCTGATCACTAGTTAATAATCCTCTCCCAAAGTACCATCTGTTTGTCAAATCATCATCCCTCGGATATTTTTCCTTGGAGAATTTTGATAGCATTTTCAGTCATATCCATGGCCTCATACAACATACAAGTAGCCCATTCCCATCTTTTCCCCAACAACCAAGTGAAGAACATTTACCAACCAAATGATCATTGATTATGCACACTTCCTCCTAAAATCCATCTGGTTTATGAATCTAGTGATGACTCGCCCATCCTATTTTGTGCTACTGCACAATCACACCAGTCATCAGAAAGGAACATCCATTTTACAACAATAAACAGACTAAAGGGAAATGAAATTAGTGTCAAAACATGCAATGCCAAGGCATAAAAATTCTCTATTCCCTATGAACTACCTCATGAGACTAAGGGCATATGTGTGGTTATATATGTTTTGGAGATGCTCTTGCCCTAATCACAGGTCACCTTCATAAACGTGGGAAATGAAACTAGTGTCAAAACATGCAATGGCAAGGCATCACAATTCTCTATTCCCTATGAACTACCTCATGAGACTAAGGGCATATGTGTGGTTATATATGTTTTGGAGATGCTCTTGCCCTAATCACAGGTCACCTTCATAAACGTGGGAAATGAAACTAGTGTCAAAACATGCAATGCCAAGGCATAACAATTCTCTATTCCCTATGAACTACCTCATGAGACTAAGGGCATATGTGTGGTTATATATGTTTTGGAAATGCTCTTGCCCTAATCACAGATCACCTTCATAAACATGGGATTGACAATATCCTCAAGCACCAAATCAATGCAACGGGAGCACATGGACTCCAACACAATTTGTGATCCCTCTCCATTAGCAACTGTCAACAACCACATAATTAGCAGCATTATCAATGATTACTTGCCCTTCATGTTGCACACATACATATCAAGCAAATTAATCCAAACGTTCACGACAATGTTATTAGATATAGTAAACAATATGAACCATCATCAAGAATCCAAGAGACCTTGGAACATAAATCATAAATGCAATGCTCAAAAAATGAGGTATTTAAATGTGTATCATATTAATGACAACATTCCACAGTTATCTTCAATCTCCTGTGCAATCTACCAGTTGTATTAGAGCATGTCTAACTAGAAACCTGTCGAATCCGCCTCTAAGCACATCAAATCTGCCACTCAAACTCAATGCTCCCCTACTGTCTTTGTATATCCATTCTTCCTCATTCGCACTCATATACCCACGTGTCCATTAGTGTGCCTGTGTGTCGTCTATAACCCTACATTCTACTTCGTCTCTCATACCACAAGCTCTCTCATTCCTTACCCACTTGCAATCTCTCTTGTACCTTCCCCACTTGCAAGCTCCCTCACACCACTCGTAGAATCTTGTTTTGGTAGCTACCTTGAGGACAAGGGATATGATATCATCTTCAGCAGAGGTAAGGCATACCTCCAGCACTTAGCTTCTGGATGTAAGAAGCAGATAGGTGTGAGGGTGAAGAATCTCTACAATTGCAGGTAGAGATAGATGCATCCTTGAGCAGCAAGGTAGGGAGAGCTCGGCGTAGAGAAGTGGTGGTTGAGCGAGAGCAGGATAGAGCTCTCAAGATGGAGCCTCAACCAGTATCTCAGTTTCAATCTAAGCTAGTTGGTAGCTGGCCACACCAACAAGATGATGAGGAGCATATCCCAGGGCGAGTGGAGGCAAACACTCAATCATAGACTTCCAATACAGGGAGAGTTCAAGCCAAGTGCGCAAAGGATTTGGTTAAGGAAGATCAAGAAGAGAGTTAAGTCTCCCAACATCAGGAAGCAGACACGAAGGTACACAAGGTACATGGCACTTAAGACTAAAGTGGTGGACTCACAAAGCATGGTGGGAAAAAACAAGTCTTCCAAGAACATCTTCCTCGCTAAGAGGGAGTGTTGAAAATAATAGTGAGAAAGGGTTCGTTGATTTGTGCCTTAATCAAAGGAAAGACAAGAAGTTTCAAGGAGCAAATGGGTGCTCTCTCGTCTTGGAAGGCTATTGGTCTTGGGATATAGAGGTCTTGGTATTCATCATTTGAAGAAGCTATAGGAAGAGAAGATATTTGTGAGTTTTCCTCTCAAGTGGAGAGGTTTTGGCCATGGGTTGCAACCTACATCCTATGTTCTTGCGTATTGTTGATCTTCATTTTTTGGTAGTTGTTTGATGATAAGAACAACGTAATAATAAGAGAAGAAGCTAATAATCAAGAAAAGTAAAAATACATCACAGACAGTTAACAAGTTTAAGAGAAATCATCCTAATTGCAGCCCTATAGATTTCTCAACACCTTTCGGCTCCATTGTAATTCATTTGATTACCCATTTCACGATATCAAAGCATAGGATTTTATTTTTCTTTGAAGAATTTTTTTCATTAACAAAAATCCGATTTCTACCTTCTATAGCTAAACCTAGTTTTTACCTATTTTTTAAACACAAAAATCAGAATACTTTTTTTTCTAATTTTTCAATCAAAAATCAACATCTCTTTTTGGTGGACATTCCTAGCCGACATCAACTTTCTCTATTGAGCTTGATTTTTTATAGGAATCAAAGGTCGATTTCCTTTTTCCTGATTTTTTATATTTGTGCCAACAAGTTGTTTGATCTCATTTTCCGTGATGGCGTTGTTGACAAACAAAATGCTAGAAAATAGTAAGAAGTTCAATGGCAAAAATTACAACACATGGAAACAACATATGCTCATAATCTTTGAATATCGATGTCTAGACTAGGATGTTTTGGGTACTGCTTCTCGACCCATAGTAGCGAGAAAAGATCAAGACAAGCACATTGAGTCTAATTGGGAAGCGTTTATGCTCATTAAGTTATCAGTCATCGATGAAATGCTTCCACAAGTTTCGTCTGGCAAGACAAATGCAGAGATTTGGAAACATCTGAAAGAACTCCATGAAATGTCAGACAAGGGCAGAGCATTCATGTAGAAGACCATGTCGTTAACCATTATTATGAACGAAAATATGTCTCTACAAGAGAAAAGATCAAGACAAGCACATTGAGTGCAATTGGGAAGCGGTTATGCTCATTAAGTTATCAGTCATCAATGACATGCTTCCACAAGTTTCGTCTGGCAAGACAAATGCAGAGATTTGGAAACATCTGAAAGATCTCTATGAAATGTCAGACAAGGGCAGAGCATTCATTTCGAAGACCATGTGTTAACCATTATTATGGACGAAAATATGTCTCTACAAGAGCATCTTTCGAAGACAATGGATATTCGTGATCAACTAGAGGCCATTGGTCGCAAGATGGAAGAAGAGGATATGGTGGCCATCATGTTGAAAATCTTACCAGGATCTTACAAACACTTCATTGAGATGCTCAACATCATGTCTACAAATGTTGATCTCAAGTTTACTAACCTATGGAACAAGCTTCTACAATAAGACATGGAAATAGCAGTTTGGGAGCAACATTGACACGTCCACTACAAAACAGGCATTTACTGTCAAAGCCTCAAATAAAGGCAAAGGCAAAGGCAAGTCCTCGTAGCAAAAAGGACAACTCAAACCAACAGAGGGTTCCAAGGTGGCTATCACATATGAAAGAACTCCATGAAATGTCAGACAAGGGCAGAGCATTATTTTAGAACATGTTGTTTTCCATTATTATGGATGAAAATACGTCTCTACAAGAGCATCTTAAGAAGACAATGGATATTCGCGATCAACTAGAGGCCATTGGTCGCAAGACGGAAGAAGCGGCTATGGTGGTCATCAAGTTGAAAAATCTTACCACGATCCTACAAACACTTCATTGAGAAGCCCAACATTAAGTCTAGAAATGTTGATCTCAAGGTTCCTAACCTATGGAACACGCTTCTACAGTAAGACATATGGAAATAGCAATTTGGGAGCAACAGTGACACGTCCACTACAAAACAGGCATTTACTGTCAAAGCCTCGAATAAAGGCAAATGCAAGTACTCATAGTAGAAAGGGCAATGCAAACCAACAGAGGATTCCAAGAAATCTATCACATGTCATTATTGTGGTAAGCTTGGCCACATGCAAAAATATTGCACAAAGCGGTTGACTAATGAGAAGTCCAACACGAGAGGGTCTCAATAGAAGGCCCATGTTGTCCAGCACACTAAGAAAGAGTCTGCCTTTTATGTGTTCATGGCCAAAAGACCAGCAGACCATGTCAAATCATCTGCCTAGTACATTGACTATGGAGCCTCTCGGCATTTTACTGTTATGTATACTTTATAAATTATTAGTTAAATATAGTTATCTTAGGTTTATTAATGTGGAAGGGCATGATCAACGATCATGCCTCTTCGCCAAGGGATACCATAACGCTGTATTTAAAGCCTTGGTGATCCCCACTTGTAATCATCTCATCTTTTATCAATAATAATATATAATTATCAAGTTTACCAGAGTTTTTACACTCCATTGGTATCGGAGCAATCGCTCTTCTGGATCTGTGTGATCATCAAGAGATTAAAGAATTTCTGAGGAAATTGCAGAATTTTTTTTAACCAAGTGCAGAATTTCTAAGAAAATTATTGTCCCCTTCTCCCCATTCCTCACGCTCACCCCATAATCCCTTAAACCCTTCCCTTACGGTTCACCAATCCGCATTCACAATTTCCCAACCCACGCCATCCGCCTACACTACCCACAACACTTCCCTTACCCACTCCCATACCCCCTCACTTCCATTCTGCATTCCCTCCTCATTCCTTCGACCCGCCCTCACTCTACCCAACCTGCCTTTCACACTCGGCACCCACCCCTCTTTGCACACGATTTCCCTTACGCTATTCCCAACGCTCTCACGCTCGTCCCCTCACCACAGCACTCCTTACCCACAGTCCCCTGCCCCCTCACTGCAATACCAATGCTCCCCCGCTCGCTCAAACCACCAACCCTCCCTACCCACGGCCTTCCACACAGCCCTCGTGGCTCCCTCATCCCCATCCTCGTCCCCACTTCCCCGAAACCCTTCGCTTCTGTCCCCGCATTCCTACCCACCTACTCCCGCCACCTCACGCCCACCTTCCCTACCTTCCGCCTTCCGTTGTCACCCCGCCTTCCACCCTTCCCCGCCTCCCGTAGCCCGCTTTCCGCCCACCCTTCCTCCCTCCGTCCCCGCCCACCCTTCCTCCCTACCTCACCGCCCCCCCGCTTCCTCGACGACTGTCTTCCCCACCTCCCTCTCCGTCATCACCTCCGTCACCGCCTCCCCCGACGTCCGTCTTCCCCACCTCCCTCTCCATCATCACCTCCGTCACAGCCGTCAACCCTCCATCTGCGGCTACTTCACCTCTTCCGCTGCTGTCACTTCTGCTCTCTCTTATCCTGCTGTCCACCTCCGCTAACACTCTTGTCCCTACCATTGTCCCTGTCACCATCCAATTATTGTTGCATCACGTGACTCCTTTCTTAATTAGTTCCGCCAATAATTATTTGACCTGAACCATCACGTGCTCCCTTTTTACGCTGTTCGATTCCATTCGTGACTTTTCACAAGTTAACAAAATTTTCCCATAATTATATATATAAAAGTCACAAATGGAATGGAACAACGTAAATAATTAAGAGGAATCGTGATGCGTATCAAACGGATATTAACGAGAAAAATATTAAGGATTAACGAGAAATGGGTGCGATAAAATGAGATATATACATATATATATATATATATATATATATATATATATATATATAATTCAAATAATAAAATAATAATTATTATTATTATTATTATTTCAACCAAAAAAATTTATTAATTTAATTAATTAATTAAATATTAATTTAATTAATTAATTAAATATTAATTAATTTAATTAATTAATTAAATATTAATTAATTTAATTAATTAATTAAATATTAAAGAAAACCAAAAAAAAAAAACTATTTTCGAAGACAACATTACAAGAGAAGGTACTAGTAGTGAATGACATGCCAAAGAAGATAAATCTTAAGTGAAGAAAATTGTCAAAAAAATACAGCTTTGAGGACAAAGCTTTTAAGGAAAAGGGGATAAGCCCTAATTACAAGGAGTATGTTGAGTATGACATCATAAATGTCAATGGTCGATTTCCAAAAAAAATTTGCTAGATCTTGAGAAACATATCAATAATAATTCCGAAAACATTGGCAAAAGATTAGTCAATCTCGAAGGTACAGTTGCAGGAAACTCCAATGATATCAAAATGGTTCAAGATATGACGAATCGAATAGAAAGACAAATGTGGCTAAATCATAACGAGGCCACAGAAAATCTTTGCGAAGCAATGAAAAAGATGACAAAGCTCTTCGATAAGATAAATGATAAGATAGATAAGATAAGATAAGTCAGACACAAAAACCAATATTCCCGAATGTTGAACATAATCAACTGAACAATTCAGCTAATGCAGATCATAATCATGAATATAACATGGTTGAAATAGAGAAATTAAATGAGGTTGAATTGGAAATCAGCTCACATGAAAGCTATAGTGTTGAAATACCTAGAAGCAGAGACCCTGAAATCAACCATGAAAGTTATAGAGCTGAGAAGCCAAGAGAAGAAAATGCAACTCAATCCACTAATAAAGCCAGTAATGCAACAACATAAGTTATTGAGAACTTTTATATAAATGAAAATCCAATGGCAGAAAAAGAAACAATGTTGGTGAAGTAGCCACATAAAGAAATCAACGTGACTGTTATCACAGATGCAACAACAGACATAGTCGTTGAAAATGAAAGCAACCATGAAAATACAGATGCTTATAACAACAAAATGTTTCATCCCCAAATTTGAAAGAAAAATGGGAAGAGACAAACACAGCCGAAGCCACTGATACAGCGCCAGAAGCTGTTGAGGCCTTCGGTGATGAAGCAAATATGGTTGTTAAGAAGGGAACATTTGATGATGAGAAGAAGTTGCATAGGACGATAATTGTTGGTAGCTTACCTCTAAATCTAAAAAGGAACCACAAAGAATCACCAACAGTACAAGGAATAGTTCAGACACACGCAAAAGTATTTCAAGACCTCCCAATGAAAATGTCTCCTAATAGGGAAATCAAACATCCAATAGAAGTCAAGACAAGATCCAACCCTGTCAATATCAAATCTTATCACTATCCACATCACCAAAAGATTGAACTCGAGAAGATGCTCCACGATCTTTTTAAAATGTGCGAAGCAAGAGCTCGCCGCTCGAGAAACCCAGGCATTCGTCAACGTTGTCCATCATTACGTATGCTTTGAGGACAAAGCATCTTTAAGAGAGGGGCAATGTTACGTATATTTTATTAATTATTAGTTAAATATAGTTATCATAGGTTTATAAATGTGGAAGGGCATGATCAACACGATCATGCCTCTTTGCCAAGGGACAACATAGGCTGTATTTAAAGCCTTGGTGATCCCCACTTGTAATCATCTCATCTTTTATCAATAATAATATATAATTATCAAGTTTACCAGAGTTTTTACACTCCATTTACCCACAGGAGAGATGGGTTCATGGAGTATCAAAGTTGCTCGAATTCAATGATCTTCGATGGACGAGAAGAGTGTACCATTGTCAACAAGGGCAACGTCCAAATTACATCGAGTGGGAGAAATCTCATATTTCTCGACATATACTATGTTTATGTCATGGAGCTCAATTTATTGTATGTCCGTCAAATTATGCAACATTGTCCAAACTTGGATGTCGTCTTCAGTGCACAATGTGCAGCATTGTTGACAAGGAGACTCAAACAACAGCTTTTGTTGGCCTTGAAGATCATGGTTTAAACTTTATACCAACTTGTTATCACAGGAGATTCTCAGGAGCATGCTATGGCTGCAAAGGGTTCATCCATTAGCTCTCGTTTGCATCAGTGGTATGGGCATCCCAATCTACACTACCTCTATCAGTTGGCTCGAGAGAGTCTGGTTTACCAGAGATTCAATTGCAAAGTCATGAAGTATGCGGAACTTACCAAACATAGAAGCAACATCAGAGTCCTTTCTCAAACAGAGAAGCTTGGAGAGCATCCAAGGTCTTGCAACTGGTTCGTAGATGTCTATGGTCCAATGAATATTGAATCGACCACTGGTGCCAAGTATTTTCTTTTGTTTGTTGAATTTCAGAACTTTAAAGCTTTAGTTGAAAAAGAGTCAGGATGCCAAATCATAACAATTAGATCAGAAAATGAGGGGAACTTTGATTTATGTGTTAAGAGCAATATTAAGCATCAACTTACCACACACTACACTCTTACAGTGTTGTTGAGTGAAAAAACCGAACAATCATATAGATGGCCTAGTCTATATTGGAGCATAGAAATGTCCCTGAGAAATTTTGGGCTGAACAAACTATATTGTTGTGTACCTTCTCAACTGATGTCCTTCACAGGGCATTAAGAAGATGACTCTAAAGGAAGCTTGGTCTTGGAGGAAACCAAAAATCAAGCATTTGAAGGTTTTTGTTTCTACATCATATGTTTGGATTTTTGCTGCCAAAAGGACCAAACTGGATTCCAAGAGCCAAAAGTTGATGTTCACGAGCTATAATGGTAATCATAAGGCCTATCGACTAATTGATGTGAACACTAATCATCTCACATTTAGTCAAGATGTTACGTTTGATGAAGGAGGGCCATTCAGCTCTCTTCTATTGTTTTGAGTCTTGAAGATTAGCCTCTGAAGGCTAAGGATTTGGGTTTTATGCCTCCCTTAGCTCCACCTAAAGGGAGGGATTATAATGATTCTAAACCTGAAGTTCTTAAATCTCCTCAGCATAACCTTGTTCCACTAGAATTCCCTCAGGAGAATCTGGATCAACATCTAGATGATTTTATTCCTAGGAGCCCAAGTCATGTTGCTACAGGTGATTTGGAAGTGGTGGGAAAAGTGACGGCGATGTTCGTGATGATGACTTGGTTGAGGGTAGCTATTCTAGAGGCAAGAGAAAAAAGAATAACAAAGTCAATTTTTCTCTTTTGGCCAGCATTCAAAGTGACTATAAGCACCGAACTTATTAAGAGGCAAGAGGAAAACCTAAATGGGAAAAGGAAATGGAAGTTGAACATCATAGTCTTCTCAAGAATAAAAGATGGGTTCTATTTGATCTTCCACCAGGGAAGAAACTCATTGGCTACAAATAGGGTGAAGTACAAATTTGATGGTACCCTGCATAAATACAAAGCTCGACTGGTGGCTAAAAGGTTCTCGCTAAGAAAGGGCATCGACTATGAGGAAACCTTTGATCCTACAGCAAATATGAGCACCACCTGGCTTGTCCTAGACATTAAAACACAGTTTGGCTAGAAGATCCATCAAATGGGCATAAAAAATGCCTTCCTCAATGGTGAATTAGAGGAAGAGGTATACATGGCGCAACTTCTAGGTTTCAAGGTCGCAAGAAAAGAACATCGGATATGCAGACTGGTGAAAGGTCTTATGGCCTATAAAAATCCCCCAAGGCCTGGTACATCAAGATTGATAAACATTTTGTTGCACAAGGCTTTTAGACAAGTCCTTTAAATCTCACCTTGTATGTCAAGAGTGTTGGCAATGATATCATTTTTCTTGTCATCTATGTGGATAATATCATCATTGCTAGTAGTGGAGCATAGTTGCATGAGAAGATCAAACAAAATTTGTGTCAAGCATTTAATATGACAAATTTGGGACCTCTTCATTATTGTTTGACAGACAGGTAGCAACATTTTCATCTCTCGGTCAAATTATGTCAGTAATTTGCTACACAACCTCATATATCTTACAGCCACTAGACCTGGATCTAAGTTATGTTGTGAGCTATATTGTTCACTTCATGACTGCCACTAAAGCAGAATATTGGGTTGCAGCAAAGCATGTACTAAGATACGCGAAAGGGACACATGATTTTGGCATTTTGTGCAGCAAAAGCAAAGATCCACGACTGATTGGTTTTACAGATTTAGATTGGACAGGTTTTATTGATGATAGAAAGTCTACTTCTGGGTATGTCATCAATCTTGGCACAGGGGTAGTCACATGGACCATTAACAAGCAACAATGACTAAAAGTCTACTTCTAGGTATGTCTTCAGTCTTGACACAGGTGCAATCACATGGACCATTAAGAAGCAGCAGGTCATAGCTCCTTCCTCGACAAAATTCGAGTATCGAGGAACTATCAAAGCAACATGTGAGGTAGTATGGCTTCGAAGGATACTTTCTGACATGAAAATGTCTCAAGCAAGGCCTTCACCCTTGTTCTATGACAATTGAGGGGTGTTGAAACTTGCTAAGAATCCATTATTCCACAAGCAAACAAAACACGTTAAGCTTCATTGTCATTTCATCAGACAACTTGTTGAAGATAGAATTGTAATTTTGTAATATGTTCCAATTGAGGATCAAACTACAATTATCCTAACCCTATCTTTGAGCCTAGACAAATTTGTAAAATTTTAGGGGCAACCTGGTGTTGTTAGTAGAATGCCCATTAGGGGGGTATTAAAGTAATGTTGTCATATTTATTATTTAATGGTCATTTAGGAATCTTTAGTTAGTTAACGAATGCTTCTTTTTAAAAACATTGTCTTGTAATCTCTATTTCCTTATTATGCTTTTAGTTAACGATTGTTTATTTTTAGAAACATTGTCTTGTAATCTCTATTTCCAATTCTGCTTTCAATTAATGATTGTGTCCTTTTAGAAACATCATCTTGTAATCTATATTTAGTAGCCTTTCATCTCCATTGTAATTCATTCGAATACCATTTCAAAGCCAAGTTCCAAAGTTACTGGTTAGCCTTCAACCACCATTGGTATGAGAATTCCACTTCTACTAATCATTCATTTTGTGGTCATCCCAAAACCACCGTTTTCAATAAGTGCATACAACCATTGGCAGTGGTCCTCATCTCTCTACTTGGACTCACAAGAACCATTTCAAGTTAAGGGGGGAATGTTAGACACCTATATCATTAGGGTTATGGTAAGGAATATGAACCATCATCGGGAGTCAAAGACAAGAACAAAGATGAATCCTACAGTCATATTGATGTATTTAAATGTGCATCATATTACTGGAAAAGCATTCCATGCATATATTCAATCTCAACCACAATCTAACAAATGTTGCATCTTTAACGTGTAGATGAATCAATAAACTTCAAAAACACTGTGTCCTTAGGAAAATTCTACGAGAAATTAGGAAGAGTCCTACCCTTTCAATTTCTCCATCGAACATCATCATGAATCCAATGGCCCCCCAATGGTTTTGTTACCTCCTCCAACCGAATCCCTATATTGGAAAAAAAGAGTGACTCTAGCAACCCCTTATAGGTAGGGGTTTCACATCTCAATCCAACAATAGTAGCAACATCAAACATACCCTAGTAGAACATATTGGTCTTAGAACAATGGTCAAAAGTATTTCTCCAACGAAATCCTCACCACAACCCTATCTACTTCTTCAATCTCCTTTTGATTAACCATTAATTTTATGGAAAGGTTGTGATCCATGACCAATTCTTGGAACAATTAGAAAGTGAGGTCATCATGGAAGGTAAACCCATGGAGTCTATTGATTTCTAGGGATGCTCTCTGAAAAGGCACAAACTTCTTGCCTTTGGATTCTTGCCAAATGATATTTCAAATAGTAACCCCTCGAATGATTTTGTTTTCACATAGCTTATAGTGCAATTTCATTCTATTTATCGCATCCCCCTGTTCACCATACTACAAAAAATTGGTCTAAAGGCTTAAAACATGTTGGCAAGGAAATGACCAATTTCAAAATTCAACCCTAGTTCAAAAAAAGCAAAAAATAAAAATAAAAGTCAATATAAAAAAAAATGTTGGAATGAAAATAAACCTAACAAATCCTAAAATTGTTCTATAATCCATAAAGAAACAAAAGCAAAAGGCAAGTAGTATGCACTCTACAAACCCTTGCATAAATACTTGGACGAAACTACAGTGTTACATCGATTATCACATACCCAAGAAATGAAATTAGTGGATGACAATCAATCCCTTCCTCATTGGAAAAACTCTTCACTGGCAATGAGAACGATTCTATAGTTCCCTCAAAGCTACACTTGGCTCTCTTTGGCTTCTTAGCTCTCAACCCAAGAGCGAAAAGGAACAACAACTCTAAAAAATCTAGCTTTATTAGCGCTCTTCCACTTGATGAAGAGTAATACCCATCAACTAGCATTATTTAACTTTTGGAATCAATCATGTGTTTTACTTAACAATTGATTATGTGATGTTGTGAACAAGATTAATCATCTATTTTTTCATCTATAGATCAAAAATCATGAGATAGGATAAATAATATGTCAACTCGTCTTTTCTTAATTTGACATGATTGCAATTAAGAAAATTAATTAAGCGACTCCCTTTAATTTGAGTCTTACGCATGTGCACACATGTGCATGGAAACTCCTTTTTATTGTGTTACACATGCACATAGGGGTGAATTGAAGCACTAATAAATATACCCAAAAAGCTATATCTCATGAGAGAACCATAAGTTCATTGCAACCACCATTATTCGCACGATACTTGGAAAGAAGTACGAGTTTCAAAAAACAGGAGTGTGGTGGAAACACGACCCCACACTCCACCCCTAGTATTATTATTATTAACTCCCATAAATGAGTACAATATGCAAAATTCCAACAAATGATTACATTATATAAAATCCTAATGAAATCGAACACTTTGTGTGCTTATGCAGAGACAACCAAGGAAAACCTCAAAGAGTTGCATAATCAAAACAATGAGATAAACCTTTGGAAGAGGGCCCCCCTTAAAACCAAGTAAAAAGGTTTCAAAAATGCAACAAAGCAACATAAGACTTTCTAAGAGCAATCCCTCACCTACTCAATCATTGCTTGTAGGGTAAGGATATGGTCCATAGTTTGAAGGCAAACTTTAGCTGAATATTCAAATTCATTTATTAAAAAAAAAAAAAAAAAAAAACCAAACGGCAAACTTTCGCTGCTAAAAATTTTCGTGTACATGGATATCTCAATAGACAAATTTGTTTAACCTAATCAAATGGAAAAAGAAACTAATGATCTGATGAACCTATCGACATAACTTGAAAACAAATTGATTCTAAGAAACTTTATATGTTAGCAACTTGCAATTGATCACGTAATAATTTGAAATAAGAATTAAAGGCAAGAAAATCTGAGAATCACAATACACTGTGTACAAGGATGGAATCATAACACATTGTGTACAACGGGATAGTAAAAGAAACATAAAGTTATTGAAAATCAATGAAATCTGAAATAAAAACATCCAAGAAAGATGTATCACCTTTAGTGTCCTGCCTTAAAAAGGACATTAGCGCTTTCTGCACAGCATCTCTCTCCAGGTTTTCCTCTAGAACCAAGAAAGAGCAGCAGTTCAGGATAGCAACTGAAGAAGAAAATATCTTGGTGTACCATTCAGAAGCAGAGCTTATACCTGCTAAAAGGAGCTGTCCAAGAACATCAACAATCTTGGGGACATGCTCTGGTGTGTCCTTGCACAGAAGGGGAAGTCCACGAATTGCCTGCACTCTAATCTGCAGCCAAACAACTCCAACCAATGTTTATGTTTTGAAAAGAAACCAGAAATGCTATGGGAGCAAACTATCACAATGTAACAAACAATTAATGAATTCAGTTTAGTCAAAAATAACAATATAGTTATCCCACTCTATTACAAGTTCAGTCTACCAAAGGAGAAGATATGATGGCTAGATGCAAATATACTCTTCCATCTAGTTAACGAAACTAAGAATAGTAGAACTCTCAGTTCAACATGTTCTCAAACATGACAGCTGTGGGCCACATATTCTAATAAATCAGAGACCTTGTAAGTCTGTGGAATGCCAGAAGCAAATGTCAAAGTTGGCCAAATGGGTAGAATGGTGTAGATAAGGCTGAGGAAAATAAACAATCTTCTGCCATTGAAACAAACTGCCTGAATATAACTAATGGTTAACCACAACAGTGATGGCCCAATGGCAATCACAGCAGCTATAGAGTCTAGATACTTTATGAGAGCATTAGGCCCAACCTTCCTGGTTTCATACATCTGAAGAGGCTTTATATAAATAATGTAAGGAACTCATGCTGTGGTCTCTATGCATGGGCAACTGCTAAGTTTCCTGTTACAGAGCATCATTATATAACAGTATCTTGAAGCATGCTCTTTGTCATACAGAATAGAGCTATTCAAAAGATGGAAGGCCCAGAACACAAAGATGACCTATATATTGAATTCAGACAAAACAGGCAAGATGATTAAGAAGAAGAGTTATTGGATTATAACTTATTCAAACTTAAAGAAACAGAAAACATCCCATCTGGGTAGGAAGTAAACAGAAGTAACTGGATTGCAAAAGAGAGGATGAAATGCAGCAGAATTTAGGAATGATCCACAGACAAACTGAACCTAATTACTTGGGAACTCTCAAAACAGATACCCACATAACATCAGCTCAATTTGAATAACAATTCAGTGGGATAGCACATGACAACATCACCCATGGGACACGCGCAGAAATATGCAATTCTATAAGAAATGAAACAACAGCTCGATCTCAATACAGACCTGGAATTAAAGACTAGAAGGAAAATCTCAAAAGATATGACCAGACAAAATTTATCTGCTCCATTGCATTGACTTTACTATACCGTATAAAGGTTAACAAAATTGATAAATTCTCAAATTTCAAATCTTGCAACATTTCACTCATGTAATTGACTTGAAAAAAATTGTGACAAGCTAGATGTTGGAGCTAGACCTCATGCATTTACCCCAATTGCATGGGTTGGTAAGGGGGAGACTATTTTGACGTAACAGTGGCTTGACATGTTCTCTTAAGAGATGGCAAATGCATCATTCAGTATTATAAGTATCAGGTTTTTTGCAAAAAAACAACACTGGATTGGGCAGGTTTTTATAATGAACTATAGTCTGTTTTCTTTTTCTCATCCAAATCAGAATCAGAACATTTGTATGTATTTTTTATTCCAAGCTCTACTTGTCTCTAAGGAAAGAACAATAATCCCAGAAACATCATGGAAGAATCAACTCCTATCTGCATCATATTATTTGAGTTGGAGCTGTACTGCAAAAAACCATCAGCTGATTCCAGGATGCCCTAAATGTCAAACCTCGGTCATGAAGTTGGTGATCATGGACATGCACATCCAAGTAACAAGAGGCTGAGAAAGCAACTCGTAAACTGACATGTCTTTTGATTGTTTTTCTCTGATCAGCAGTATATCCAGTGGAATATACAAGCTCAACAGAATGCCATTTTCTGCTTCTAAGACACTCAAACTGTGTCATAATAATGAGATGCTTGTAAAAACATGTACCAGAACCCATGATTTCAGAATGCAGTCACATGGGAGGAGGCTTCTGATTGTCTCAATCCTTTGCTCAACTCTGGAGTAGAAAGAAAATTGGATTGATATGTTCTGCAATGTTTCCTTGTTTTCTGATTCTTCTACCCAAATTTCAACATCAACATTAAGCACAGCGTGAGGAGCAAAAATTTGGAAGGCTTTCTTTCAAACTCTCTAGGCAATCAGAAGACAGCACCAGCACAAGCCTTCTGTCATGAGAGCAGCGATGTGAAGCCCCAAAAACTATAGGGCACACATTTATCACATAGATGGCAGTCAAAATACGTAAATGGACTTCCTCCTGAGACAAGATATTCAAACTCCATAATATTCAAAACTGGGCCCCCCATATAATCTTAATCTTATGCAATGGCCACCTCCTAAATCGTCCTTCCTTAATAGATTCCAACAAATAGTTGACGGCTGACCATTGATCACACACTTAATAGATTCCAACAAATAGTTGATGGCTGATCATTGATCACACACTTGCCTCAAAAGCTAAAACAGGAGCAACAACCTTGAAGCATCAGATATAACCAGAAACAATCAGAAGCTTGCTAAGCTCGATTATTCATATTTTGCATATCGTATGTACAAAGTAAACTTGGTATAGTAACTTGGTATGGTAAATCCATGGCACGTTTCGTCTTCGTAGTCACGACTCATTAATTCAATTCCGCAGGTCTTGCAATGGTACTTGCGGGTTGGGCCATTACCACGATCCAAACCATCTTCAACTAGGTTAAATTTGTAAGCATTTGTTACTTGAGGAAGAGGAAGACTGACTCACCCCCAACTCATCTTCTTCACACAGATCGAAATGTGCATTGATGGCTTCGGCTGAGAGACTTGGGAAATACTTGAAGAAGCGTGGAATAAGCTGTGCCGCCAGCTGCTTTGCTTTGCTACTTCCCTTTGCTGCTGCTATTATCCCAATGTAATCGCTCTCATGCTGCAAAAAAAAACCAAAACAAATTTTTAATCCAGTCAAATTTCAGGCAATTAAGAAAAATGGATTACGCTGCCATACCATAAATATCATCACTAGAATACTGGGTTAACATTTGAGCAGACAATTCAACATAATAATTTTTCTTCTGCAATGCTATTAAATTCCAACTTAATTATTTTCTTCTGCCATGACATAAATTCTAACATAGTATAGTTTTCTTCTGGAATGCTATTAAACAAAAGCATGGCTCAATGAGGCGGTGATTCATGGTGAAGATGGTGACATGCCAGACCACACCAAGGTGCCTTAAGATAAGCCGTTTGAACCAGGTGCAAGTCCCAGTCGTTTTTAACATGCCCCCAGTTGCAAGAGCTTAACCAGAAGGAAGTGCTTGAATTCAGTGGTTCAGCCCTGGAGGCAACCAGGACGCTTCTGGTAGTGAACCTCTTCCGGTAGTGAACCTAAATTTATTTCGAAAGAATAAAAGTTCGGACAAAAAAATGGCTATAAAAACACTATGCTTCTTGTGACAAAATGCGATACAAACTGAAAAACATTAAAAACCTATGCAAGACAAAGTTCAAAGATATTACTAAATGACAAATGCAAATGTAATCACTTCCATCCTGCCATAACATATGTAAGGGAAAATTATGAAAACAAGCAAGGAGATAACGTTCGATAAATTTAGTAAAGAACGAATTCCATTGTAGCCACTCTGATGTCTCCATTGTGTAAACAGAGAAACTAGGTCAAGTGTTAGGGTTATTAGGGTTTTGAGACGACTTCAATTTAAGTAATAATATTGCAGGTTCTACCAAAACATACAAAGCCAATAGTTCTTGAGGTTACGTGTTCATAAACAAAAGAACTCCAGGGTTTATGGCAATAAGCCAAGTCTACTATGTATTTACGTGAAATAAGCATTATGGACAGGTAGATTGTTGGAAAAATACATATATTTTCCAGAGCATAAAAAGAATACCTTGGATTTTTCTTTGGCTTCATTGAGACGCTCCCCGTATTCATAGAGTTTCTCCACGTCGTTTGCGTCTTCGTTCAAGGCCATTTTTGCTTTCAGCAGTTCTTCAAAACCCTAAAAGCCTACTTAAAATTTTATGCGGAGGCGTTTGCAGAAAGCTCCGCCAAAAAGTCCCTGGAAAAACCAAAAATTAAAAATAAAGAAACCTGAAACCGCAGTTCAGTTGCAGGCAGAGGTCGTTAGATCGAATCCCTTTGGGGTCGGAAAAAGGAAAGAAAATGAGCGTATGACGGAGCTCTCCGAACTCGAAGACTCCATTAACCTAAAGACGGCTTTAAAGCCCTTGCGAACCCACCCTTCAGTTTTCAGTTTGGATCAAGAAGTTTAAACGAAGAATTCTTAAACCCAACCACTTAATAAAAGAGATTTATCTGAGCATCTCAGCGCATCTCATCTCATCTCATCTGATCCCATCTCCGACACAATCAAAATATTTTGAATTTCACGCTCATATATATGTATCCACTAATGGTAGACTTCTCACTAATACAGCTTTAATAATAAACTTATGTGTATATATATATATATAAATATATACTAATATATCTTGTGGTGGAAGTTTGACAGTGTTAAAGTCCTCGCTAAAGTCAAGTGTTTGTATTCCTTGTACACCCATTTTGCAACAAAAACACTTAGGCTGACACAAACAAAGCAATGTGGATTTGAAAAGCAAGATTTCAAATTTTTTTACAATGGTTGGAAAGTTTTTTAATCAACATTTATTTTTAGTTTTATTTATAATATAACTCCTTTTTGGAATAAATTTAGAACTTATTTGTAGTATGAGTTGTCATTGTTATTTGGGTTAATTGAACATTGTTATTTATAAAAAACCATGTCATCTAAAACAATATATTGGTGATTTGTAAATGAGTATGCTCTCATTTTTATGTTTATGGGTCATGGATTTTTTTTTTTTTTTTTTTTTTTTTTTTATTTTTTTTTTATTTTTTTTTTTTTTTTTTTTGTCTTAAAAAACAAATTATTAAAGAAACAAAATCAATTTTAGGTCTTACTCTAAGATTATCATTCTTTCTTTTATTTCAATATTATTAAATACACATATAGATCAATATTCTACATTTATTTATTGTGATCAATGATGATCATACATTTCTTCGAAGGTCGTGACTTATCAAGCCTTAAATGCATTCTCTCTCTCTCTCTCTCTCTCTCTCTCTCTCTCACACACACACACGCATACACACATATTTCCAATGAAATCCTTGTGACAAAACCATCGAGTACTTCCCCATAAATCATGGATGGTAAATGAAGTAAATCATTGGCCTTAATTATGAAGCTTAGCAGCAAGGGGATCAAGAGAGTCAAACCCATGAACTCCCCAACTTTGAGGAAGAGGTAAAGCCTCTCCTATCTCGCTCATTACCACTTCAACTAACCCTTAAAGCTAATAATCAATATTACATATGGGTAAATGAATTGTTGTTATTTAATATGGGTATATGAAATATTATTATTTGATTTTTATTATATATAGGCATATGAGCATTCGTGATGTTCTTATGGGGTGACCTACTCGATTCACTTCGAAGCATTCATAAACCCCAAACCATTAACCTTGGATTAGAACGTAATCGTAGTTCCCTTGACCGAATCTACAAAATAGCATGGGAAAAAAACCATCATGCCCAAAACCATGTGCAAAATGCATGCACAAAACCATAGGTAGGTTCGCCCACCTATTATATGGTCAAAAAAAAAAACTTAGGACGTTGCCCCGAACCCTGTGTAGGGGGTCTATCGCCCCCCAACAGGAGGGGCGGAACCCCTACTGTGCCCGCCACAACGAACAGGGAGGATTTTTGCCTCCCTTTACGACCCCCTCCCCCCTCCCCCCACCACGCAATTAGTTGTGGAAAGAATATAAAACACAACCAACAAAGTGAACCAAGTGGTTCACTTCATGATGTCAACATTCATAAATATTAAATCCCGCATAATTTATTACAATAAAAATATTATTTATTACTAACGATTATATTGTATAAGATTGCATGTTTGAGAATGTATAATGGACATGTATAAATACACATGAGAATTGATAAGTCATGTCCTTTGGCTTGACTGGTTTATCTTAGGTGGTTGGGAGGAATTATTGTTATCCTTCCCAGTCGGATTAAATTTACACAATTGACATTTGTTCTCATATCAAGTATATTGTTGTAATGGCTTCAAGCCTTGTTTTTTTTACCAACAATGTGCCTTAAAGATTCTAAGGTTTGCCCTATGTACCATCTTCGAAGTGAGGGGAAGTACTTGGGGTTTTTCACTAGCCTTTCTAACTTGTAAAAAAAATCATGTCCTTTCGGTAAGAACATGATTTTTTATTACTACATCACAAATATCATATGACTATTATAATATATATCAATACATTATTACATTATTGATAATATACCCTAGATATATTATGAGTCTCTCTCATGAAAATGCTTTATCCTTGAAGCATGGGCTAAGAAAGTTTTATTTTGACATAATGGAACATCTTTTTGTAATTGCCACTAATTAGATAAGGTCGAGGACACTAAGCAAAATGATGTTGAAAGCCTTGAATAATATTAGTGCATCAAAAAAATATTAATCCATGAAAGATTAATAGTTTTGGGATCTCTCTAATAACAAATCCTTGGATTTATTTTTCTTTATTGTTGACTTTGAGGCACACATATCTTCAATCTTTGATATGTAAGTATAACATTGATTATGATTAGGTACCTTGGGATATTAGTATGTTGATTCTTGTGCACAACAACTTACATGATTTGGGTGTCTATACAATGCCCTAATAAGTAGATCCTTCTTAATCTTTAGTTTAGTTTTCTCATGGTTTACTTGTGTTACCATGGCAATATTTGATATTTTTATATTTAATGGTGTGACAACTTCATTCAATTGACATATGGCTTCATCAATGGTACATCAACTAATACTAAATTTCTAAAATCGCTTTATTGCTAAATTATTTATTGAACTCAAAATTTTAAAGCTTTTTCATTGGAAAGACCTTATTGGCAACATTAGAAGTTTCCACATTGATTGAATCAATGTTAGTGCTTATTATCTTGGGTCGTTGGGTGGTTGGGAGGAATGATTGATATCTTCTCCACCTAGGTTCAATTCCCACAATTGACATATTGAGATGATATTGAGTGTATTGTTGTAATGGCTTGAAGCCTCGTCGTCGAATGACCTGGAGAATTGAGGAATATCTTACCCTTCCCTACAGGTTGGAGGATGGGGTGTTTGGTAACATGGAATAAAAAAGTGTCGAATTTCAAATAGTTCCTTCTAATTACTATCTCTTTTTTACAAACATAATTGACTTCTGAATTAACGATTCATTCACCAAGTTAACATTAATATAATTTCCCTAATTTAGTAGAGAAATATCAATAATAATATACTTTCTTTAAATAACCCCTTTGAGTTTTAATAATCCCAAGTCCCATGTTGTACTACCTGTATTAAAAAATATTTCTTCCTTGTCCTTTTTTTGTGAGCTAAACAATGATTTCATATTATCTAATAAAAAATATACATTCCCATGACTATTCGCTTGTCGATAGGGAAACTAGACCAGTAGAACATGCACCAAAATATTGTCCAAATTACTATATTGATAATTATATCACATAATATAATAAAAAGAGTTTGATATTGTCTCGAGAGTTACTGTATATCCTATGTCTATCAACAACATAAAAGAAAATTTACTACTTAGTGATAGATAAACAAAATTATCAACCTAAACATATCAAGTTGAAGGAGAGTCCATGGGTATTGCTTTAGGAGGGCATCAATGCAGAGGAGGATTTCTTATTGGGCTTCACTCAACTCCATAAGCACATTTCCCACAATGGTCTTTATCTACCGATAAAGGTAGATAGTCTAAAGATACATGGTGCGACAATTGTAGATATTGCTAATGTTTGGGACCCAATGTCCCACATTCTGCTCAATATCCCTATCTGGTAGAAACTTCCTCTGGACCCAAGCCTTTATTTTGGAATTATACATTTCATTCTTAGTTCCCAAGGGGTGTGATCCTAGTAAATGGTAGTTCATGTCTCGGCATTATGTTGAGCTCTTGTCCATGGTTTCACACACCACCCATGATGACCTCGATGGCCTTAGTTTGTTCAAGGATAAGGCATGGTAAAGAACATATGAGCAACTAAAATATAAAGATGGTGTTGATTGGGATAACGTAACCATAGAGGTTTTGAAAGTAATTCAGACCATAAGGGATTTGGACACAAAGGATTTAGCTAGAGGGAGAAAGGAAACCAGATGTAACCTACAGACAAAGTGAGGGGAAAGCACAGGTAGGAGAAAAAGGTTGCCTCTTCTAAACCAAAAACAAAACATCCAAAAGTAAAACTATAATTGAAGAATGCATGAGAGTAGACCAAAGTAATGAACATACCCAACCCAAAGAAGGCATGGGTGGGTGAGCTAAGGTGTTGTGCTTATTAAAGTAGTCGAGACCTATGTCTATATCCCTTGCAATTATGGTTGAGTAAGGCAATGAGGGTATATGTGATAATGAATAAAACTAGGAGGAAACAACATATGCACATACATAAAATCTCCAAATCTCACTATTATAATCTTAACGTGTTTCATGTTACGAGCATTGTGGTATAACACCATCTAACTAGACCTTGAGAGGGACGTAGGGGGTTGACGACGATGCCATATTGCTAATACGTAGGTCATTCAAATCTAAAATCACATATTGGGACATCATTCCTTATCTTTTTTTTTGTAAATTGAACTTATATTTCGTTGAAAAAAAAGGAGATTACAAAGGTTGTCATTCAAACAATATACCAAAAAACCAAGCTAACCCAAAATCCCAAATACATCTAAAGCCATAGAGCATAATGCTCAATCCAATGCATATAGGTATAATTATACTCATCATTTCCACAATGGGAATAAACATGACTAAATGAGACCAGGTCTATAAACACTCCCCAAACCTGATTACAAAGTTACAATGCACTAATAGAAAGGGCCATCAACTTCCTCAAGAGCAAACAGTGTATACCAACCCTAGAAAACCAGCAAGATCTGGCTTGCACCAACAAAACTATAAGCCAATTGACAACATACCATAGCAAGACATCCCTCCCTACAACTCATAATCACCAAAAGTCTATTTCCACAAAAGAAACAAGATTTTCTAGGCAATACCAAACATTTGGTATCGAAATGAAGCAAGCACAACGCCTCCACAACATTCATAAAACTTCAGAATTTAATCTTTGTTATCACTCCGTAATTTCAAGACTGAAGAAAAAACCTCAAAGGTAACATCAAAACCGTTTTGGAAGCTGGGATCTAGCCCTGCCAACTTCAAAGAGGGATCTCTCTATAAAATTTAGCTTTGTTTTCTTGGAAATTTTAGGCTAGTTAATGGGCTCAAAGTTTGGTTTTTGAATTGTTTTGGTTGAAACAACAAGGGAAGGCCATTGTGAAATGGATTCAAAGAGGCTTGGGGTGATCAATTTGCATGAATATCAAGCTTGAGTGAAACAGGGCAAGCTAGGTTGCACTACTATGGATCTTTTAGGGTTTTAAATGAATTATGGAAGTGGGATAAATATGTAATTCAATCGAGATTGAAAAGCAATAAAGTATTCTTCAGTCTGACCTCAGTAAAAAACATGTAAATTGAAAACAATCAAAATAAGGTGTTCTAATTAACATATCCTATTGATCACAATTTCTATTATACAATTAAGATTTACAGTTTTACAGAGAAAGAAAAACAATGGATAAACACATCAATGGAATAAAAACATCACCATTTCGTACACCAGATGAATCCTGAAACAACTAGTCTTGTATTACTTGCAACTGGTAACTTGAACTCAGTGAACAAACTTACAATGAATGGTAGTCTTCCTTATTACAAATCCCAACATCTATTACTTCAAATGATGAAGTATTTATATAAATTATAAACTAAAATATCTTGAAAAAATATCAAGATTTATTACAAATATATATAACTATGTTACACAAATAGAACTAAAACATAGGACATTCAAAACTATGAATCTACTTGGCAATATATTTGTGGATTTCTGGTGACAAATAAGAGCAATTCGAATTTGATAGCAACTCTTATTTGATGAGGTGGCCTCCAAGTCACTAACTGTCTTTGAGCTTTTTCCTCCCGAATTTTTGAAAAATAGGGTCCATCTATCCCTTTTAATATATCCATCCAAGATAGATATGTAAAAATTGAAAGAGGCTATTATATATGAAGATGTTTGTGAGATAAACCTCTCTCTGTTTCCCAAAATTCCTCTCCAGTTGTTCACAATAGTCTCTGCAAAAAACATGTCTAAAATAGGACTTTGCACAGCCAGAAAAATAGTATGTGAATATGTGAATGTATCTCTCATTCTGTAATCCCTGTGTAAAAAGTGAGATAGGTTTTTGTATTTTGGAATATTAGGAACATAAACCTCCTCCAATTTCTCAAGATTCATCTCTAATTGACCACAATCTGCTATGCAAAAAGATGGATAAATAGGAAATTTTTGGAAAATGTGCTTTCAAATATTCTTTCAAATTTCTCAAACCATAATGTATGTGTAAATATGGAGAGAGGTTTTTGTACATATGGATGTTAGCAACCAAACATATTTCAAGTTTTAAAAATGCATTTCCACCTGCACGGAAACCATATTTGAAAATACTGACTAAAAATTGGAAAAATTGAGAAAATATGCCTGCAAAGATTCCTCTGAATCTCCCAAACCATAATAGTTGTTAGAAAAATGAGAGAGGTGTTTGTATATGAGGATTTTATCCACAAAAACCTCTTTCAAATTTTTAAAATTCCTTCTTATTTGTTTGTAAACCATGTTTAAAATTACTATGTTGTATGAGGAAAAAACATAGTTTTAGCTGGCCATGAAACGAACATATGACGTGGAGGCGAGAGGTGACATGGAGGTGGGGGATGATGTGGAGGCACATCATTGGCAGAAATTATGCGTGAATGCGGAAGTAAAGCGCAAGAATGGAACGGTAAGTGGGAGCGAGATCAAGTGGGAAAGGGATGAGGAGGAGCGGTTTCGGAGGGGGTCGGGCATGGTAAGTGGTTTGAGGAACGAGGGGTGCGAAATGCGGTGAAGGCGCCACGTAGTATGGGAGCTGGTGGGGGAAAACCATATTTTCGGACCCCACTGCTTCTCCCCTCGGGCGGTAAAGCGAGGATGGAGACAGGGGGCCGAAAACGGATGTGCGTCGTTGATTTGGAGATTGGGAGGTTCATTCCGCATATAACTGCAGGCCCTTTAACCGTATGCGACATAACAATTTTGTCGGGATGTGCCTTTTATTGATTTAAACTTTATAATAAAATCAAACTATAGCGCCAAATCCTTATTGCAATTTATTTAATCACATTTAAATGATGTGATTAATTTAATCTAAACATACTTAATTATCCTCTAATGCTGCATTTTGAGTTGCAAGCATATTTTTTATTTTTCTTAAGGTTTTGATATTTTTTGAAAATAATTTACAATATGGAATATTATTTACAACATATGATATAATCAAGTGACCTTATAAAAATTTATAGGACCCTAACATAGGCTCCATCTAGGGATGGCACTTTCCTTGTGAGGTGCCAAGAACATCGTAGACTAGTAGCATGATCCATTAGGCTGATCCCAAGCCTACAACATGCTTTGCCCTAAAATCTTTGTGACTGATAATCTCAAACTGAAATCATAACCTTTCTGCAAACTGAAATCTCAAACACACTAAACTAAAATCTGAAACTGAAACTCGAAAGAATGCTTGGAAAAATGCTTAAAGCACTGAGCTTATTTGCACACTGCTACCTACCTTATACTACTGAAAATCATGCTGAATCAAGTAATACAAAAATGCCAATGAAGCCAGTCATGTAGTCGCTGAAACAAGTGGAATACTTGACTGCTTGTTAGCATAATCAAAAGGACAACTTGACTATTTGTCCACAAATCAAACTTGTAACATGTAATGGCAACTGTTAATGGATCTGGTCCTTATAGTGAAAACATGGTTGAACACTTAAGCTAAAAAGAACCTCCATGTAGTATGTTATAGGATCAATAAAAGCATGATTTATTACATTAGCTTTCAGGCCTTTAATGACCAGTCGATCATGGATGATTTCATCAGTTGTATCCTCAAGGTTAGACCTTGATTCTAACTCTAGAGTTTCAATCTTATACTTGAAAACAAAATTCTCATCAAAAGGCAATACAATCTCCTCTTGCTTTGGATAAGGAAGATTTTCCAAGAATTGTTTAGGATCTTGGAAATTATATGACTGAATCTGAAAATCCAAAAGTTCAATACCCTTCTCGAATGTTTTAGCAACTAACTCAAGAAAACAAATTTTACTTTTAGGAGAAAATTTGCTCGATTTCAAACAATGAAACACGACCGTTAAAAAATCTTCATCGATTTGAAACTCTACTAACTCATCCCTAAATTCTTTTAAAACTTCACAAGATAGAGGATTTGCCACATACCACGTCATCTCATTCAGCAAGAAATCTGATCAACATATAGTGGAGTCTCCATGAATGCTCTAAAAACTGGATTCATTGACAATGGAGTCACCCTGAAAACTTTGAAGCTCTGGATACTTTGAACATGGAGTCGCCAGGTGAATAATATAGTCTTCTTGTTATTGATCACTGTCCACCATCAGTAATCATATCTGGAACTGATACACTTTTATGAGGAAGATAAAAAAAAAAAAAAATCAAATAAAAAAAAAAAAAAAAATCTCCCCAGTATGGTCGCCACTATGTTATCACTCCGTAATTTCAAGGCTGAAGAAAAAACCTCAGAGGTAACATCAAAACCGCTTTGGAAGCTCGGATCTAGCCTTGCCAGCTTCAGAGAGGGATCTCTCTGTAAAATTTAGCTTTGTTTCCTTGGAAATTTTAGGCTAGTTAATGGGCTCAAAGTTTGGTTTTTGAATTGTTTTGGTTGGAACAACAAGGGAAGGCCATTGGGAAATGGAGTCAAAGAGGCTTGGGGTGATCAATTTGCAGAAGTATCAAGCTTGAGCGAAACAGAGCAAGCTAGGTTGCACTACTTTGGATCTTTTAGGGTTTTAAACAAATTATGGAAGTGGAAGAAATATGGAATTCAGTAGAGATTGAAAAGCAATTAAGTATTCTTCAATTTTACCTCAGTAAAAAAACATGTAAATTGCAAACAAGCAAAATCAGGTGTTCTAATTAATATATCCTATTCATCACAGTTTCTATTATACAATTAAGATTTTCATATTTACAGTGAAAGAAAAACAATGGATAAACACATTAACAGAAGAAAAACATCACCATTTCGTACACCACATGAATCCTGAAACAACTGGTCTTGTATTACTTGCAAATGGTCACTTGAACTTAGTGAACAAATTTTCAATGAATGGTGGTCTTCCTTATTACAAATCCCAACGTTTATTACTTCAAATGATGAAGTATTTATACAAATTCTAAACAAAAATATCTTGAAAAAATATCAAGATTTATTACAAATATCTCTAACTGTGTTACACAAATAGAACTGAAACACAGGACATTCAAAACTAATGAATCTACTTGGCACTATCTTTGTGGATTGCTGGTGACAAATAAGAGCAATTCGAATTTGATAGCAACTCTTATTTGATGAGGTGGCCTCCAAGTCACTAACTGTATTTGAGCCTTTTCCTCTCGAATTTTTGAAAAATAGGGTCCAGTTATCCATTTGAATATATCCATCTGAGATAGATATGTAAAAATTGAAATAAATTATTGTAGATGAAGATGTTTTTGAGATAAACCTCTCTCTGTTTCCCAAAATTCTTCTCCAGTTGTTCACAATAGTCTATGCAAAAAGATGTCTAAAATAGGACTTTCACAACCAGAAAAATAGTTGGAGATGTGAATGTATCTCTCATTCTGTAATCCCTGTGTAAAAAGTGAGATACTTTTTTGTAGTTTGGAATCTTAGGAACATAAACCTCCTCTAGTTTCTCAAGATTCATCTCTGATTGACCACAATCTGCTCAGCAAAAATATGACTAAATAGGAAACTTTTGGAAAATGTGCTTTCAAATATTCTTTCAAATTTCACAAACCACAATGTATATGTAAATGTGGAGAGAGGTTTTTGTACATGTGGATGTTAGCAACAAAAACCTCTTTCAAGTTTTAAAAATGCATTTCCACCTGCACGGAAACCATATTTGAAAATACTAGCTAAAAACAGGAAAAATTTGGAAAATATGCCTGCAAAGATTCCTCTGAATCTCCCAAACCATAACAGTTGTTAGAAAAATGAGAGAGGTGTTTGTATATGAGGATGTTATCCACAAAAAATTCTTTCAATTTTTTAAAATTTGTTCTCAGTTGTTTTTAAACCATGTTTAAAATTATTGTGTTGTATAGGGAAAAAAACATAGTTTTAACTGGCCATGAAACGAACATATGACGTGGAGGCGAGAGGTGACATGGAGGTGGGGGATGATGTGGAGGCACATCGCTGGCAGAAAAAATTGATACATGAGTGCGGAAGGAAAGCGTGGGAATGGAACGGTAAGCGAGAGTGGGATCAGGCGGGAAAGGGATAAGGAGGAGCGGTTTTTGGAGGGGGTCGGGCATTGTAAGTGGTTTGAGGAATGGGGGGTGCAAAATGATGTGAAGGCGCCACATAGCATGGGATCCGATAGGGGAAAACCATATTTTCGGACGCCCCCCCCCCCCGGGCGGTAAAGCGAGAATGGAGAGGTTGTCGGGATGTGCCTTTTATCGATTTCAACTTTATAATAAAATCAAACTATAGTGCCAAATCCTTATTACAATTTATTGAATCACATTTAAATGATGTGACTAATTTATTCTAAACATACTTAATTATTCTCTAATGTTGCATTTTGAGTTGCAAGCATATTTTTTTATTTTTCTTAAAGTTTTGACCTTTTTTGCAAATAATTTACAATATGGAATATTATTTACAACATATGAAATATAATAATCATCTGCTATATTAAAGTGACCCTTTAAAAATTTATAGGACCCTAACAATCTCCACAGTAGAAAATACCCAATGCTAGCAAAAAAAACAAACAACAAGAATATATATCATCACCATCTAAGCAATACAAATCAGAATGATATAAACACTCTCCTTCATCTTAAGTGTCCAAAACATGAATTTCTTTCCTCGCCTCAGGAGGAACGACATTGAAAAGGGAAGCCACATAATCACATGCAAAAGGACAAGGTCACTTTCACCCCAAAGAAGAATTACATCCTCCACCTCTCCTGCAAGCCATCCTCTTCCTCAGAGGCATTGGAACGGTGAAAAGATAACACTTGGGGCAACTGCTAAAGGGTTGATGACCTAAAATAAAGTAGGAGGAAGGACTCAACATAAGACCCAAAACACCAGACCTAAGGAGCACTATATCATCACCAAATTTCCAAACTAAAGGTTCCAAATTCACTAAGTAATCGAGCTCGTGATATACAAGAACCATGACCCACCCAACTTGAAAATGCCTTGAAACGGGCAAGGGATGACATTTACACTGTAGAAAATCCACATAGATTAAACTGATATTGTAATATGCTAAAACAAAAAATTGAATCTATTCTACAAATTGCATAAACCAATGATGATCGCACAAGCACATGAACAAGAAAGAGAAATAATTTCAATCGCACAACACAAAGATTTATCTAGAGAAAACCTCAACTAAAAACCCCCCTATCTATATATTGAATTAAGTCAAGAATATGAAATAATATAATGCTTCTCTGAAGCTTGAGAGCTCTCTGCACTATCTTTGAGTGTCTCACTCTAATCCAAGCAAGTTTGGTCCAATATTTAACCAATTTATTGCCTCTCGATGCTTAGCCTTGCTTACATAATCCCTAGGGAATTTGAGCCCCTATTAATTAGGAAATTCCCAATAATTGATTGTGCAATACATCCAAGGCATCATGTTGACCTCATGCACGACTTGTACAATTTGCTAATTATACAAATGATAATATACTTCCCTTTAACTCCAATCTCAACTGGGTCTTCCTCAAAACTGACACGCAACAACTATTTATAGCGAATATTCAGTTATCTGATTGATCACTGCATGTGAATTAAATCAAATTTAATTCGCTCGACCTCTCACTAGCTCCTCCATTAGAACTAGTTAAACTGATTTTAACTCAAATAAATAAGTTAAATAATTACAACTCAAAATAAACTGTAACTCGATCCCCTAAAACTTAGAGTGAACTCTACATGCCTCTAGTTTGACCCTCAACTCGAATTGATTGAGCTAACTATGTCTTTCCAACTCTGTTAACTCGTACAAGTTGTCATGTGATGTGGAATTACAATTTCTTTCTAATTTAATTAAGGGAAAATTAAATTAGAAGCCTCTTCTTGTTGCCAATTTCAACATACACTAACTTGATTTTGATAAACAAAGACACAACAATAACAGGGTAGAGCCATGAATTAACAACCAACGCATAAGAGTTTAACGAAATTCCACAAGAAAACCTTACATCTATTATGAGCAACTAACACTCCATAGCTCAAAAGTTAACTAGAATTAAAACTAAAAAATGCCCAGCGACCAATACAAAGGCACAAGGACTAGAGAATTAACCTCATGATAGACAAAAGTAAAATATGAACGACCTCGCTAAAAATAAGACGTTAAAGCCATAATCGAAATAATATAAAAGAAACAAGCCATAGCTTGCTTACCAACTCACCAATATATCTGTGACCGCTCTCCTGAAAGGAACTATCACCGCACATCACCTTCAACAGTGAAACATCGAACTAGGAATGACGACATAAGCACAAAGCAATGGATAAACACCAATTGAAAGTGGTAGAGGGCTTTCCCTCACTGCTATTCACACTAAACGTTCCACACAACTAAAAACACTAAGACAACCCGTCACCTTGCATGTGAACACCAGCTAGCATAATAAAAGATTCATGAGCTCCATAATGGAGTTGGTACCCTTGGGAGGATGAGGGCACAAGCCTCTAATGAGTCCATCAAATCAAGAATAACACCCCCATAGGGGATTCCTTCCTTATCTTTATTAAAATCCATTTTTCAAAATATCCACACAACTACAAACTTATACCTCCTTGCAGGCCCTAAATAATGCATTCAATTTTGAAATTAAGATTTAACTTGACACGCTTTATAATTCTTTCTATATTATTTTCACCAAAATTTAACTTAAATTTCAATAATGTTTGATCTTATCTTATAGCCTTCACATTAGATTGTAATCATCACCTTTCTTTCACTTGGAATTTATCATTTTCTCTTGATTAAAACAAATAAATTAATTTTATAACATTTGATTGAACTTTAAAATATAGATTTAATAGTACTATTGGAATATTTTAAGTGTTAGAAAATTAAATATTACAGAGCAATGCAACACATAAAATATGCGGAAAATACAAGCACACGAAACACATAAAACCAGAGAGACACTTGTATACGTGGTTCACCCAGTTTGGGCTACGTCCACCCCGAACAGTCAGTCCTTCCTTTCTATTATCCAGCAAAATGAAGAGACAAAACCTATAGCAGATCCGTTGTAATATCCTTTGTTCTCTCTCACAGTCTCCCTATCTATTTCCCGCTCAGAGAATACACATACAATACACAACCGCAATACAATACCCTCATACAAAGAGAGGGGTTGCCTTCTAGGGCAAAAAACCCTAAACTAAACATAACTTCTACCGCCAGATCATCCGCCTAATGAACGGCCGAGATTGACTAGAAATTACTATACTTTTACAAGGCAATTTTACATATGTTTTTTGCTTCGGGGGCGCTGCCCCCGAAACCCCCGCCGGGGGACCGCTGGCCCTCGGACCCCGCGGGGGGACAAGTCCCCCCCGCACCCCCCCGTTGCAAGGGTGTACAGTTTTCCTGGGGTATACATCCAACTAAAACAAGGATCTCTGAATCAGGATGAAAATCAAGCTCCACACCCAACATTAAGAATTTAATTACCTTAATTCTTTATTCACTTTAACGAGAAATCTCTTATAAATTTTAATATTTACAAATTTTAGATCCCTTTAACACTTTTAACTTTTGCTAATTTTTTCACCTTATTCATTTTTCATTAACTAATTTTCATGTTATCCACTTTCCATTGCCAAATTTTCACATTATTCAAGTTACAAATATTTATATGTGACTTTTATCAAACTTATCCTAGTTTTTAAACTTGTATTAACACGATGACTTCTTACACTCCCTAAAACTTGGGTTGGTCTCCATGTAAGGAGAGAGCACTTTGAGACTTTCCTATTTATTTGTCTTTTCTCACTTTATTTTAATTTCATTTTGGACCACAAGGCAAGAGTTATTACATCATTTTTTTTATATTTTTTTTCTAGTTTTTTTTTTTTTTTTTTTAAATAGCATGGGCAAAATAAATTGACCACAAGTCAACCAATTTGTTGAAGAGTGAGCCATAAGTAAATTTGCATTGCCATGTCAAAAATATATTTGACCACAAGTAAGGGAACAACCTCTTAGTGGTTCACTTCACAATGTTAAAACCCCATAGAATACATTATAATACATAATATTATTTTTTTATTAATTATTAACATTTAATGAATATAAAACCCATAAAATACATTATATTGAATAATATTATTTCTTATCAATTAATATATTGTAGAGGATTCCCTAATTCAAAATGCAAAATAAACGTGTATAAATACTACATGTAAGATTTGATAAGTCATGCCCTCTAGGAAAGGGAGTGAATTATTATTATTACATCATAAATATCTTAGGACTATAAATATCCTACAACTATTATAATGTTAAAACTTAAAACATTCTTATATCATTGTTGATATACTTTTGGTATATTACAAAAATTAGTGGTGTCCTTAACATAAAATTAGTTTGTGTCTCTTTAATTATTTTTTTAATTGTGATTTAATAGTGATAAAGGCTAAATGATGGTTCTTCTATGGTCTCAATCTCTTTCTATCCTCCTCACCCAAGTTCAAGTCTTGTAAAGTTGACATGTTTAAAATTTGGAATAGAGTAATCTATATGGTATTCTTAAGTGAGAATATATTATGGGTTGGCCTAGTACCAACAACCTTTCTCTTGCCTTCAAGCTAAGACAAAGGTCAATTTCTTTCTCGAGATAATCCCTAATGCCTAAAAATTTTCCAAGGAAAAAATATAAAATAAAAGTATCGTCTAATAAGATGGAACGTTCACATACCCAAGGGCTGATTCAAATGGCTGACATAGTCCATAAAGGTCAAAGTGTTGAGGGACGTTGTGAAGTTTATTCTCATTGATGGGTCCTTTAGGGTTATTAATTGGTTATCCAATTGTCAATCCATCCACCGTATAAATATTAAAAAAAAAATGGTTTAGCCCTCTCAGTTGATCTACCTACCCAAGGCATGTTATTGATGGGGAGACCACCATAGGTCACATGTTCAAATTTGGTTGAGTCCCTTAGAGTTAACAATTACTATCATGGCTAGCATTGAGCCATTCCTCAAATATTCCAAGGAAGAAAGGGGATCTCGCAAGGTTTCCTTTGGATGTGTGTGTGTGTGTATGTAATATATATGTATGTATACATACACACATATATATAGTATGTGTTTACACATGTTCTATAAACTAGGGGCTTATGACCCACTCAACTCTCCAACATGGATAATTTGCAAAATTAACCTTTTGATCTTTGCTTCTTTAACCTATGTAGATATCTATGGTCTTTGAATAACTACAAAGCCTTTGTTCTCATTGTAATTATTAGTGCAATTACTCTTCAAGTTTAAAGGTATGGCATGCTCTTTGGCATGACCTGCAAACATCAATAAACTAATAACATAATAGTAATTAGGCCAATAAAAACTAAGATTTTGCAACTACTCTACCACTGAGAACTCTCTCTTTAATGCAACTCCTTGGCACATTGATATATAGTTGAAGTGAATCTATCATGATGATCAAACCTAAGACTATGCTTCTTTGTGTCTCTTAAACTTGACTTGATCATAAATTCAATATTGTTAGACATGCACTACATGGTTTTCAAGCCCATGGTATTGAGCCCATTGATTATATGTAATGAAGCCTATGAATAGGCTTGGGATCCTCCATTATGAGGTGTTATGAGGTGAGTGGTGAGGAATTATTTGACTGAATTTCCCAAGATTGGTCAAGAGACTAAATAATATTGTTTTATTGGTTTCTCTCGTAAGGGTTTTTTTAAGGATAAATTATGTGTCATGATTTACGTGTTTTTGCTATATGGTTATATTGTTGATTTATTATTTCTCTCGCAATTTTAATCCTAACAACTACTATCAAAGCTAAGTTTAATTTAGATTCTCTACGGGGAGTGGTCAAATGCCAATGTTAAGAAAGATCGAGTGCCTTGTGACCTATTATAGTGCAAATATAAGGTTTCAATGAAAGAAATTCCACAAGGATCAATTTGGAATGCACGAGAGAGTGAGTATCTCTTGGGAAGTTCTCAGTGTGTAGAGAGTATTCATGGGAGGTAGAATTAGAGATTGAGGTCGAGCTAGAGTTTTTTGGGATGAGAAGGAAAGAAGGCAAGAGGATGGCGACATAAGTGTCACCAAAAAAAAAAAAAATTCTTTGTAAATGGAAATGTTTTAGGCATGTGTAATTGAGCACACCACTACAAGACCTAGTGAGGCATGGATACCACTACTAAAGTCTAGAGTGAGAAGGAGGAAGTGCTTAGAAGATATAGTGAGGCATGCATATGTCCAGTAAAATCTAGAGTCATGGTGTGGGATGCGGGTTTCCTGGATTAGATTCAAAGAATTTCCCAAATTCAAGTTTAAATTGGGGATTGTTAGGTAAACTTGACTCGATCACAAAGTCAAAGTTGTTAAGTCTATAGTACATGTTTTTTAGGCCACGATATTGATCGTGTGGATTACACATAATGAAGCCTATAAATGGCCTTGGGATCCTCTATTGTAAGGTGTCAGGAGGTGAGCAATAACTCACTTATCCAATTTTGGTCAAGGGACTAAAGAATATTCTCTGGTTGGTTTTTCTCGTAAGGGTTTTTCAAGATAATATGTTTGTCATGATTTATGTGTTGTTGTTATATGTTTCATTGTTGTTGGTTTATTATTTATCTAACATTTTTATTCCTAACAACACTTTTATTATTGCATTGGCGTGAAGGCTTTGCTCAAACATTGTTACTACTTTGACTGCAAGTTAGGTTTGATTAATCATGTCCTTTAGGAATGTATATGAATTATTATTATTTCATCACAAACATCCCATGACTACTATAATACATGTTAATACATTAGTACATTATTAATAATGCCCAATGTATATTATGAAAATTAATGGCCTATTTCACTAGCCCAAGAGATCACCAATAACTTTATTTAATGTGTTTGAATGCAATATGGATTCTTTTGTTCGTGGAGCACTAAATAGAATGTCGAACTACAATATTACTCTAAAAACATCATATTTGCAAAGTTAAATGGATTTCTACTAGTATATTATAGAAATAACATTTAGTAAGATGGAATATGCATTGTCCCAACAGTTGATGTAGTTGGTTGACATGTTACATTAAGGGTGGAGTGAGGACGGAGCTCATGAGATCTATTCTCATTAATGGATCCTTGAGGGTTACTAGTTGGTTACTAACTGACAATCCATCTCCCATTTGAATATTCCAAGAAAATAGATCAGCTCATTAAGTTGATCTATCTACCTAATTCATGTTATTGATGGGGAGGCCATAGGTCACATGTTTGATTAAGTCCCTAAGAGTTGTTTGCATATTTATGTGGTGGTTATAATTTAAAGAGAAAAAAGATGGAAAATGATCCACAATTTAAACCAGCTAAGGTTTGTAATTATTCACACGTAGATAAAAAGAACTAGGATTGTGTTTGACTCATTATCACAATGTGCTTTCATGTTGCATTTAAAATTATCGAATATGATTTGTTTGATTTGTGGAAGGTTATAGATTCCACTGCAATGATTAGAGTGGAGAAGGAGCGTATCATCATACAAAAAAGAAAGGATAAGAAGCTTGATAAAGTTAAAAAAGGAATTGTATATATTCTATTGAATCAAACTACAAAAAAGTGGTTAATTTGTCCAATCACTCCTTGAGCAACAATGAGACTAATGTTTTAAATAAAGGACTCAGTTTTGTTGTGGCTCCCTAACATATTATGATTGAACACATTATGTGTTGAATTGAGGACGGGATCCAACACTTGGAGAGAAACCAAGACAAGGAAACAATTAGAAAAAATTGCATATTGATCCTCTATAATGCAAAACCACCGAAGAGTAACTTCTGCAAGGGTGAGTTGTTGACTTTAAACAATCTAAGAAATAATTTCAACATAGTGATCCTTAAAGCTAACAAGGGTAGAGCCACCATAATCCAAAACAAGAATAACTATATAGAAAGAAACAAGAGAACACTCGAATTCAAGTGGCATCTACATAAACTCGGAGATAAATCCTATTTCCAAAGTCACAAAACAAGTGAAAAAGGTGATTAAGGACTCTAATCAGGATGAGAAAATGAGAGGAGACTTTCTCCTGGTTTTGAAATCATTCCTAGGATTTTCAACCTCCCAAATATCTATAAGGACAAAGTTCGCTTGAGACCAATTGGAAACACCATTGGTTCCCCCACATATGAGTCGGCCAAAAAAAGTTGTCGGCATAGTAGGTACCCTTGTAGGAAACACAAACTCCTACACAAAGGATTCCTATGACTGTAAGACATCGAATATGAAAAGGTGGAACGTGATGATATGATTATTAGCTTTGACATTGTTTTGCTATTCACCAAGATTCCCTTAAAGGAAGTTATTAAAGTTGTTTATGAGGTTGTAAAAAAGGAAAGGACTAAGCTTGCTGAGGTTTGTATTTGTTCAACATTCTTCAACTTCCAAGGAGAGTACTATTGCTAGATGCCAGGGTTGAAATGGGCTCTTCCTGTCCCCTATTGCAGTAAACTTTTGCATGTTAATGTTTGAAGAGAAGGAAATGCCTCATAGCCCTTTAGGTCGATAAGATTAAATAGGTATTTTGAGGACACAAATGTAAAATGGCGTCATGGGGGGGGGGGGGGACTTGATAAGTTCTTGGAACACCTAAATGGAATATTTGAGAATATCATGTTTACAATGCAACTAAAAAATAACAATAATATTCCTTTCCTGGATGTGCTAATCACATGACAAGATGACAGGACCTCAAGACATCAGGTTTTAATAAAAAAACACATATTGACAACTACCTCCATGTAGATTCCCACCATGATCCTGCTCAGGTAATTTGGATCCTTAACATGATTTCCCTAATAAATTTGAGGTTACTAGTTAATGAACACCTGAAACATGAGTTCGACTTCCTTAGAAAAGTTTGTAAGAAGAATGGATAAAAAAACAAAGACATTTTTAGGGCCATAAAAGAGCAAAAAGAAGAAGGACCCATCCAAAAAACTTGCAACTTTATACTAAGAAATCACACCTCCCATACTCCTCATTGGGGGTGTCCAATCACCGAGACAAGTGGGCAGCGGGCAGTTATGGCTCGACTAGCCCCTAGCCATGCGCCCGCCAACTCATTGATCTCCCACGCTTAAGAAGTAATGATCCTCGGGGTAGGAGAACTCATGACAGAAGCAGTAGCTCATAAGCGTGCAGTGGACGAGAGGCAGTTCATTCAGCATTCGCGGGCGATGGTAAAGGTTGGTGATTCAGTTTTCATAGACGAGCATACGTTGGCTCTTAAGCATTGGCTTGAGCTTCACTAGTAGGAGATGAGGTGGGCGCAAGTGCAATCGAGAAGCTATGGATGGTGTCTGAATGCCAGGAGGAATCCTGGCAACAAAAATAGCACGATGCACCGGGAGATAGGCGAAGGTGGTGAGGGTGATTTCTTAGTGGAGAGTGGTTCTGGTGCTCCGCCCGGGGGACAAAAGCAAGCCAATGGATTGTGCAAGAAGGGTCCTTCCTCGACCAGGCCCCAGGGTGGTTTTGCCTTGGGCTCAAAGAGTGCTCCGTCTCTCCTCGTTTAGCGTTTGTGGAAGGTGGTGAATTCACACCTCACTTGAGGGTGGTGTTGCGGCTGGTGGCGGTATAGTGACTTTCCTCTACGATGCTCGGGAGGTGTTCAACGATAAAATTGGTTGAGGTTGCAAGGACGGTGCGATGGTTTAAGGGACTTTTGGGCCCGAGGTGACTTGGAGCTGCAGCCCTACAAAGGGTGGGGGGGTGTTAGACGAGTGCATGACGAGAGAGAGAGCCCAGGCTCGACGTAGAGGTCTTGGGCATGACATAGAGAATCGCCAAGTATCCGGGGACCTGAGTTCACACTCGGAATCCACCGAGAGTCAAAATTTGATGGCGGCTATGGAAATATCTCTAGCTCAGTCACCGGGACAGGTTGAGGCTTCGGCCACCCTTGAATCAATTTCTGCCCAACTCCAACATATCCAACTCAAATTGGACACTTTACGCCAACAAAGGTATGCAGATCATAATGAACTTGTGGCCTACATTAATGTTATTCAACACCTACAAAATGAGACCCTTGAAGCTCTGGAGAGTCTGTGTCGTCTTCTACGGCGCTCTCATGACCACCTCCAAGCTTTAGAGACCCAAGTAGAGCATATTGACTACTATATGCAGAACTAGGGACGCATCTTCGCGACTCCTCCGGCAGGTCCTCAACACCCTCCTCCATGATGATAATGTTGTTTTGTAATTTTGTGCAGACAATAACCAAGAGCATTGTATTCCTTGGTGAGAACACAAGTCTTTCTAGGCACTTCATGCCTTTTGGGTTGCCTAAATGTAACACAACTATGTTGTTCTCTGCTGTAAATTTTGATATGATAATATAAACTAGACTTTGACCAACAAAAATAAAAGCACACCTCCCATACATTTGTGGCGCGATTAACACAAAATTACAAATAAAGAATATTAATTTTGCATTCAAACTATTGGCAACCATTAGACAAAAAATAAAATCTATTGAAAACAACATTGACGAGCAATAACTCAAGCATGTTTGTAAAATTATTTTTTAATGTAGGAAGGGTTACATTGATGAAACTAGAAGATCCTTTAAATTAAGGATGAAAGAACACAACGTAGACATTATAAATCAACGTAACCACACCTTGGCCATTACAAAGCACTCCTTCAATTCTAAACATCATATATATCTAGAGGACATTGAGAGCATCTCAAAGGAAGACTACTACTTCAAAAGAAGATTTAGGGAAGCCTTGGAGATAATAAGACATCCAAATAATCTCAATATAGATGGTAGGATTGAGGCCAACAAAAAGTGGTTCTTTATAATCTCTCATTTCACAAACTCTTGATATTTTTGTCCCTTTGGTTTTTTTGGTCCTTCATTCCTTGGGTTTTCTTGTTTGTCTCCCCCAACTTTCTTTCCCTCTGTTGGTTGTCACTAGCTTGGTGTTTTCTCCCTCGGGCTTTTCTATCTCTCTTCTTTGTTTGTCTTTATCCTCCTCTCTTCATTCCACCCCCCGCACTCTCCCTTCTTGCTTATGGTTTGTTTTTGGTTCTTAGGTTTTAACTTTAGAGTTTGTGTTTTAATGCTAAGATTTGTTGTGTTTTTATTATATATGTATTTTTTAGACTTTACTTGATTTTTTAATTTAATACATATTCTATAATATTATTATATTAGTACCATTAATACTCTCTCTCTCTCTCTCTATATATATATATAGAGAGAGAGAGAGAGAGATTAAAAACATTTAAAATAATAATTATTATTATATATTTTTTGAAAATTAAAAATAAAATAAATAGTAATCTTTTTAATTTACAAATAAATGTGAAACATCTAATTTTTTTTTTGTAAATTTATTAATAAACGTGACCCGTAAATACACCTCACTACTTTATACGAAATGATATTTTTATGCGGTCAAGGTGGGGGTTGAGTAGATGTATGTATGAATACAGGTTAAGAGAAGAGTGATATTTTACAACAATGATATATATGAGTGTGTTACAACAATGAGAATAGTTGTATTAAATGCAAAATTTGTGTTCAGATCACAACTATACATTGGGAGTTACATTATGATTTTCTTCCATCTTTAGTATCATCTAAAAAAATTCTAAACCAAAATTACCCTTCAAAGAGGAATACAGACAATACTAAGCATACATGGGTCTTTGGAGGTGAATACCTTCCAATAGAGCCCCAAAATTAAACAAAACTTGCAGTACATATAGATTATTTCAAAATAAAATCCTTGATTACAACATATTTCCCTGGATCCACGTTGACTAGCAAGCCCCTCCAAATTTTCTTATATTTGAACATGGGATTCAGATGGGGTTAATCCACTAATAGATGGAGGACAAGCCTTAATCGAACATTAACCACCAACCTCTAACTTTAAAACTGCAACTTTGGTTGGCATACTTGTATTTCCTTTTTCCAAAGCATATCCCCAAATGCGCTTTCTTGAAACTCATCTTTGTGATATTTTTCACTTTCTAACAGCACTTAGGAGATTATCCGTAACTTTGTCTTTAGGTGAAGATCCTTTGTTGTGAAACTGTGGGAAATTTCTGAAAAAGAGAAGAAAAGAGATATCCATGCCTTAGAAATAAGCCACTTCGAGGGGGCAACCTCCAATATATTACATTAATGAACAATTCTTGGATGATACAATTTACAAAACCTCCTTTCTATATATAGGAGTCCATGGGGCCATAATGTAATCCTAGTGGGCCACAATGTAATCCTAGCCGACCTAACAATAATAATTTAAGGGCACAATAATAACAATATGGGGTTACAGGGGTACAATAATAACAATAAGGGGGTTACACTAACAACAATAAGGGACTATACTAGTAATATAGGGACCTAACATGCCCCTCTCCTTCAAAAAAGTGTTGTCCTCAATGCTTGAGTAGCTCTAGGTGCTTCTGTATAAAATTCTCATCCTCCCATGTAGAATCTTCATTGGGTAAGTTCTTCCACTTGATGAGATACTCTGAAATTGATCGATTCCGTAGTTGTCGAGTTCTTGTTTCCGTGACCGCTTCAGGTTCCAATATGATTTTTCCTTCCTCATCAAGTTCTGGAAATATTGTTTGAACTGGAAGATTTTCACCTATAACCTTCTTTAAGCATGAAACGTGGAAAATTGGATGCACTCGTGAAGAAGCAGGAAGCTCCAATTTGTATGCCATAGTACCAATCTTTTGCAACACCTTGTAAGGACCATAGTACTTTGGCGATAATTTATTATCCTTCTTAGCTTGCTTGAGGGACATTTGTTTATATGGTTGCAGCCGTAAAAATACCCAATCTCCTACATCAAAACTTCTCTCGCTGCGATGTTGATCTGCTTGTTGTTTCATTCGATTTTGTGCCAAATTCAGGTTATCCTTTAAGAGTTGGAGAACTTATTGCTGATGCTCGATGTGATATTCCACTGCTTGAACCTTTGAATTTTCCCTTAAATATGATGTGATGGATGGTGGATGATATCCATAAAGTGCCATAAATGGGGTCATTTTTGCTGCAGTATGGAAGGAAGTGTATACCACCATTCAGCAAGAGGTAACCACTTGACCCATTGTGTTTGTTTATCAGATACAAAACAACGAAGATATCCTTCCAAACATTTATTTACTATCTCAGTTTGACCATCAGATTGAGGATGATAAGATGAGCTAAGAGCTAATTGAGTACCCAAACAAGAAAATAACTCCGTCCAAAAATTTCCAGTAAAAATGGGATCTCTGTCGCTCACAATAACCCTTGGGCTTCCATGTAGCTTTTGAATTATGTCCATAAATGTAGTAGCAACCGTACTTGCTTTAAATGGATGAGATAATGCACAAAAGTGTGCATACTTGGTAAGTCTATCAACTACCACCATGATGACATTCTTTCCTTCAGACTTAGGTAAACCTGTGATAAAATCCATTGAAATCTCCTCCCAACGCCGACTTGGAATGGATAAAGGTTGTAGAAGTCCCGGGGTCTTAATTGTCTCCACTTTATTCTGCTGGCAAACCAAACATTCCGCCACAAACTTTTGAATATCAGATTTAAGGCCATCCCAAAAAAATTCTTTCTTCACCCTGTGGTAAGTTTTTAAAAATCCTGAGTGTCCTCCTAAAGGAGAAGTGTGCCATTCCAAAAGAATCTTTTGTTTTAGTTGGGAATTCTTACAAAGATATAAGCGATCTTTGTACCATAAGGAATCATTTTTCCAACTAAATGTATCAGATGTACTAGGATCTTGCCGCAACTTTTGAATGAGTGTCCATACATCTTTGTCCTTCTTCCATTCATCTCTTGCTTCGGTTATCCAATCTGGTTGGATAATAGAAATGGCACAAAGCAATGCTTCACCTCTTCATTCTTTCTTGAGAGTGCATCTGCAACAACATTAAGCTTTCCTTTTTTGTAGATTATTTCAAAGTCATAACCCAACATCTTTGTGACCCATTTTTGCTGCTCTTCTCAAGATAGTCTTTGTTCCAAAAAGTGTTTAAGACTATCATGATCAGTTTTTACCTTGAAGTGTCTTCCCATTAGGTAAGTTCGCCATTTCTTTAGTGCATGCAGTATTGCTAACATTTCCTTCTCATAAATAGGTTTCCGTAAATACTTTCCTTTGATTGGACGACTTTCAAAAGCAATGGGTCTTCCTTCCTGCATTAAAACAGCACCAATTCCATTTCCTGAGGCATCACATTCCACAATAAAGGTTTTTGTGAAGTCCGGCGTAGCTAAGACCGGTGCTAGGCACATTGCCTCTTTAAGATGTTCAAAGGCCTTAGTTGCTTCAGGAGTCCATGAAAATGCATCTTTCTTCAATAATGCTGTTAGAGGTGCTGCTATTCTTCCATAATTCTTAACAAACTTATGATAATAGCCTGTTAACCCGAGAAATCCTCGCAACTGCTTTATTGTCTTAGGGACTTTCCATTCCTTAATGGCTTTAATTTTGTTAGGGTCTACTTTAACACCCTCGTGGGATATAATATGACCCAGATATTCCACCTCTCGTACTCCAAAGAAACATTTGGATGCTTTTGCATATAATTGTTTCTCTTGCAATAGTTTGAGCACCCTGTCAACATGCTCAACATGATCCTTCCAAGACTTGCTATAGATTAGTACATCATCAAAAAATACTAGCACAAATTTTCTAAGGAAGGGTTTGAAAATGGAATTCATCAACCCTTGAAATGTAGAAGGTGCATTGGTAAGGCCAAAAGGCATGACCAAAAATTCATAATGACCCTCATGAGTTTGAAATATTGTTTTTGGAATATCTTCAGTCTTCATTCTAATTTGATGATATCTCGAACGAAGATCCAACTTGGTAAAATAAATTGCTCCATGTAATTCATCCAATAATTCATCAATCACAGGAATGGGAAATTTATCTTTAATGGTGAGCTTATCGAGCTCCCTATAATCCGGACACATTCGCCATGATCCATCCTTCTTGTGTACCAATACTACAGGAGCAGAGAAAGAACTTTGACTAGGTTGAATTATACCCGCCTCTAACATTTCTGCAATCATACGTTCAATTTCGCTCTTTGGAAGTAAGGATATCTATAAGGCTTGATGTTTGGAGGAACACTTCCTGGAATCAAATGAATAGCATGATCATCATCATGAATAGGTGGGAGTCCTTTGGGAGTTTCAAACACCTTGGAATGATTGTCCAAGACTTGTTGGAGATCTGCAGAAATAGATGATTTTGATGTCGGAATTTCTAGTGAGCATAATTGTGCAATTACGCCTCGTTGTTCTTTCTTTAGAATCTTTGTCATGACATTAGAGTTTATTATCCTTCCCGGCTTCCCTTCAATACCCCGTAATTCGACTTCCTTTCCTTCTGAAAAAAATTTCAAGAAAAGTTCTTGAAAATTAAAAGCTACCGTCCCCAAAGATTGTAACCATTGTACTCCTAGTACAACATCAGCACCTCCCATAGGAATGGAAAGTATTGGACTAGTCAACACATATTCCCCCATGGTTAGCTTGATGTTATTGCATTTTCCAGAGCAATTTATAGTTCCTCCATTTGCAACCATCACTTGACATTCTGGTGCTGGGTATAGGAAACAATTTAATTTCTTGGCTACCTTACAATGAATAAAATTATGGGTGCTACCTGAATCAATCAACACTATTACCTTTCTCTTCTTGATTTGTCCTTTTATCTTGAGAGTTTGAGGAGTGGTAATTCCTGCCAGTGCATTACACGACATGGTTGGATTCATTTCTTCCTCTTCTGGGGCTGGTTCCTGGTGTATATCCTCTTCTTGTTCATTTTCTTCTTCCTCTTCACAATCTATGTAAAATAATTTCTTCTCAGCACACTTATGACCTTTAGTGTATTTGCTATCACAACCGTAGCAAAGCCCTTTTGCTCTTTTTTCTTCCAATTGTTGTGGTGTCAACCTTGTAGGTTGTGGAAATCTAGATGTAGCCACACTTCCTTCTTTATAGAATTGAGTAGTAGACTTCCTCGTTGCCATAATTTTACATTCAACTTTTCTTGCCAACCTGAATGCCTTCTCTAATGAATCAGGTTCCAGAACACGAACTTCATGTTGAATGTTATCCTTTAAACTGCCTAAGAAGAGATCAATCCCGTGGTCCTCTGAAATATCAGTTACCCTTATACTCAATTTTTGGAAGTCCTCAATGTGCTGCCCCACTAAACCCTTTTGTTTGAGATTTATCAATTGGGTAAAGAAGGTGTTGCTCTTTGTATCCTCATAATGTGCTATCATTTCCTCCGTAAAAATCGACCAAGTGACAATTTTTTTACGGGAGCAAAGCCATTGATACCATACAAATGTATTTTGTTCTAAATGTAAAGTTGCAATGCGTACCTTTTGTGTGTTTTGCACGTTATGGAGATCAAAATATTGCTTCATCTGTAGTATCCATGTTACAGGATCCTTTCCATCAAACTTCCTCATATCCATTTTTGGAATATGGTGGTTCTTCCCACCAACATTCGAGTTTATGAAATCATGATTAACATTTATTTTGTTCTCATCATGAGGTTCTTCTCCCATATTTCCACCATTAGGAATCATTTCTGGTTTTAAGCTTGTCATCAAGCCTTCCATGTATGCTTTTAGATCATTCTTCATGTTTTCTATGTTGTCTTTCATGTCATCCATCTTAGCTTCCATGCCCACTTCCATGCCATCCATCTTATCTTCCATGCCATTCATCTTAGCTTCCACGCCATCCATCTTAGCTTGCACACCATCCATCTTATCTTCCACGCCATCCATCTTAGCTTGCACACCATCCATCTTATCTTCCACGCCTTTCTTTAAACCTTCCATCTTCACTTCCACGCCATCCATCTTAGCTTCCATGCCTTTCTTCAAACCATCCATCTTCACTTCCACACCTTTCTTCAAAACTTCCATTTCATTTTTTGCTGTTCTTTGCGAGAGTGAAATTTGTTGCACTTGTTCTTGTAATTTTGATAGATCATGTTGCAATTCTTCATCTTCATGAGTCATGGTAGAGCCTTCTGAAGGCTTGATGGGTGTTGAATTCTTTTTAGGGGCCATTTTAGAATTCAATATTGATATCTATTCTACAATATGCCCTTGGAATCAATTCAACTTGATTCTTCAAACAAGACTTATGCAATTTGGGAAAAAAATATACACACCTTTTACTAGCTTTTAGGAGCTCGATATTGAAATTGAATTATCTCTGTATTTGAAAATCTTCGATATCTGAAATTCTGCTCTGTAGTAGATCTCTGAAGCTTCTTTCAAATGCCACAGGTCTGACCTGATTTGGATTCTCCAAGACAAATTTGTGTCCAATCTCCCACAATGACCTAATTCTGGACTGGTTCAGTAGAGCGAATTTGTACGAATTGCCACGTGTCACTGTTTTGTCCTTTGTCTCTGAAATTGATAGCGAAGAAACTTCAGTCTGTGTACTTGCGACCACTTTTTACGGCACTTCAATCCAATGCCCAGAGAGAGAGTTATTGAAGTTTTCCCACTATCACCTCTTTGAGATGAAATTCAGGAGCCTGAAAAAGCACTACCTTCCACAGATCATATCTCCAAAAATATTGCGAACCAAGCTCTGAAATTTTTTGACGAATTTCCTCAGGATTTCAGCTTCGCACCATATGAATTTCAGACTCTGAAACTTCGTACAAAAAAATTTATAGTGCAATTTCCACGATGACCTGTTTATGAGCCTGAAAAAATACCTAACTTCCACAGATGATATCTCCTCCAATATTGCGAACCAAGATCTGAAATTTTTAGACAACCTTCCTCAAGATTTCAGCTTCGCACCCTAGAAATTTCAGCTTCTGAAGCTTCGTAGAAAAAAAGTTATAGCTAAAATTCCACGATGACCTGTTTGGAGCAGCGAAACCCTAGAATCCCAAACCTCTGATACCAAATGTTGTGTAACCAGCTTCAAAAAGAGAAGAAAAGAGATATCAACGCCTTAAAAATGAGCCTCTTCGAGGGGGCAACCTCCAATACATTACATAAATGAACAATTCTTGGATGATACAAATGAACAAACCCTCCTTCTATATATAGGAGTCCATGGGGCCACAATATAATCCTAGTGGGGCCACAATGTAATCCTAGCCGACCTAACAATAATAATGTAAGGGCACAATAATAACAATATGGGGGTTACAGGGGTACAATAATAACAATAAGGGGGGCTACACTAACATAATAAGGGGCTACACTATTAATATAGGGACTTAACATCCTTTGATGATCCAGGGGATCAAGAAAATTCTCAAAATTCAAAGTGCTTGAAATTTCTCAAAACCAACGTAGTGCTCTTTGTCCTAAATCCAACACCGATTGAATCGCCTCAAACCAACATTGTATGCTCAAGTTATTGCGATGTGAACTTTTGGCCAGATAGTTAAAAAGTCAAACAACAGGGTTGACTGGCCTGCTGACTGGGAAGCCCGTACACTAAAGTCAACGTTTGACTAGGCATGCACAGTGAGCAGTACGGTCCAATCCCATGTCACCACATGATAGTACCGTATAAGACTAGTTGATGCATTTCTATTGGTTGAGGGTACATGGTACGGGTCAATCACAGAGCCACAGGTGGCACGATCCCAATGTGCCATGTGGCACTCTAGGAGAGGCCAAAATGGGTTATTTATGACCGGTCGACCTCGCCGGAGTCGAAAATGAGACCTCATCCAAATGAACCAACGACCTAACCAACAAACCAAACTATTGAATTTATTATATTATAGTCGGTGATTTCATTTAAAGTCTTGTCGGTTGACTAATGGCGGGAGGGGTGAGGCACTTGGCCCCAACCCTGGTCCTATTTGCGTAATGTGACTAACACCAACGGTGAATGGGCGGACCGAGTGGCACCTCACCATGCCAACCCTAGTCCCATGACCTATCATATAACCATTGGCCGAGACAAGAGGGAGTGGAGCAGCGGGGATGGGCGGTTAGCTCAACCCCTAGCCACATGGCGGCAATATGACCCTGAATCGACGCTTAAGGAGTTATTGACGCTTTTAACTAAGCGACAATTTCCACCTTTTTCGACAGGAACCTCGCTGGTACTAGGTGAATTTTTTGCTTGACGGGCAATGGAAAGGCGTAATTCATAGGATGATTAGCCATAATTGCAAATTTGCAGAACAGTTAGCAAAACTTTGTTCCAGGAAACATATCTTGCTCATTTTTCAACCTTTTTGAACTCAAGAAGAGTCTAGGTGGGTGGTTTTTGAGCATTATGAATCCATTGGAAGCATTATATTTGCAATTTGAGCATCGTAAACTGATGTAATTTCATATTTGAGCATATAATTAAAGAGTCCCAACATTGGAAGTTGAACTCGAAGACGTAACTAGGGAGGGGTGAACTCTATTATCAAATTGTTCTTTTGTGTTGTTGTTCATGGTTCATTTTTCTTTGTTTTATTTCTGTAAGCTGAGTTTAAAAACGAAAATTTTATGTGCTTTTGCAACTTGATCCATTTCCCACAATAAATAAACTTATTTGCAATTTTTTTAAACCTTCAAGTTTTTAATTTCAGATCATTTTGGTATCAAAGCGTGGTTGTTTTGAAGGTTTGACTATGTTTGCAAGTGTTTTCTGATGCTTACAAGGTTAAAGTTGAAAATAGGAGAAGGAGTTCTTGAAGAACCAAATCCTCAAATTGGTTCAAGGAGGTGACAAAATCCTCAAACTCCACCAGTCATGGAATATGGAGAAGGACATGAGATGATGTCTAAGGATGAAAGAGCTTTCAAAAAGGATTTCTATGACACGTCTGAAATGGTGAAAGTTTTATATGAAGAGAGGACAACAAGGTTGCATGGCGAGAGTTCAAATCAACCAAAAGGTAATAGTGGTGTTGACGGTGCTGGACCCACCAACATTCAGGGGATCTCCCCGATATGAAGTTCCAACTAGACCTCACACTGTTTGGAGTAGGAGTCCCATAATGATCTGCCTTAGTTTTCCAAATGCACAGAGTGGTGCACGATGTCTTTGGTGAGAACAAGTGTGTGACTCTGCGGAGATTCAAGTGTGATACATGACGGTTCGAGCACACGAACGAAAAAAGGGGGTGCGCCACTTGGAATCATGTAATAGTATGCAAATTAGAAGGAACACACGAGCATAATGACATCACATGAGATAACAAGCTGAATAGTCCATAATTTAAGGTGACAGATTAACACATCAACACACATCCAATAAGATACACACAAATGCAAACGAAGTAGCTGATAATCATATGTGTAAGTTAAATAACATATATTGAAAATACAACAAGAATAGTCCTACCATATCCACAACATATGCATGAAAGCGTGTCGACTCTGAGTTTTATTAAAAGTGATGGTTCCAATCATACATACAACATTTGAAAAGCCACTTACCCCAATAATGGAAAGTGAAGACTATAACAACTACCCCTCCAAAGAAGTATATTCCCTATATGCTACAGAGAAGCCAAGGCTCACACAAAAATCCCAAACTCTTTCTAAGCCTAAGCCTAGCCAAAAGCTTGGCTCCCAAAAGCCTGTTATATGAGTTATGAGGATATATTTATAACAAAGGGGGGTGACTCTTGGCATGCCCCCTTTGTGACTCTTGAAATCCCTTCATGACTCTTCAACCTATTTAAAAATAACTCATTACATTACATATGACTCTTCAAATTCCAACAAGGACACTTGGAATTTCACTTTTACAATAATTAGAAATCAAGCTCCCGTTCTCCTCCTATTCTCTTCTCCTTAGCTTTCGTTCTTCCCTTAGCTCTTGTTTTGTTTTATGCGCTCTTAGCTCTACTTCCTCCAATATTTGCTTCTTTCTCTTCCTCTATTATGCTCTTTGCATCCTCTACCTCTTCTTTGATTCTATTTCCAAAGTTGCTTGTTCAATAATAGGATATGCTTACATCTTCCAGATTTGTTCCTCCTCTACACTGTCAAAAACCTTCCTCTTTCCCCTATCCTGTACCGGATTGTTGTCTTCTACTGTTGATTCTTCTAGAACTATTGTCGTCGGTGTAGTAGCCTATGAAGTCCCAACTATATTGATCGGTTCACGGGTGTTACACAGTAATTTGTCACCATCCCTGCAATCCCCGTCTCGCACATTCGAGGGCTCATTTTGTGACCTATGAGCAGTGACATAACTTGAAAATACTTTCATGGCATTCCCCTGAACATTTACTTTCATCCCCCTGAAGACATCTCCTTGTGAAAAACCCTAGAAATGGCCCTTTTTACATTGGCGCAGGTAGCCAGTTCAGTACTCGCGCCAATGGGGAAAATCCTTCAAAGAGGTCGCGCCAATTGGCGCTCTGTCCCAGAGTCGCACTCGCGCCAGCCAATTTAAGGAGTGTTTTTTTTAAATAAATGGCGGAAGTTTCGTCCTAACAAATTCCTGGGCTGCTATCTATCTTGATTTGGGAGGTTTGGCTACGGATCTCCATAGAGAGGAAGTGGTTTGCCACCTCTCATGGAAGCTTCCTTGATGATAGGGCCAATCCCATGATTATAGGGATCCCAACTCCCCTTCCTCCATCTATAAAAGCTTGCCCATCTCCATGGCAAGCTAGTCTTCAAGTTCCCAAATTCCCAAGATCCTTATGCTCCAAGAGCCTCCGTAACTCCCTTAAGGCCAAATCCAAGCAAGGAGACTATTGTCAAGATCCGAAGAGAGAGGTTTGTCCCATCCTTGATAGGCTTTTCGAGACGTGTTCTGCTGGCGACCCTCTGAAGGAGAATTCAGCATCAGAACTATGGTTGTATTCTTCCTTTGATTGATTAATAATAAGCGACTATTGGTTATGGTTCCACTCTTGTTATGGTTTATGATGATGAGTTATGTCCTTTCTGACTGACATATAGTTGTATCTACTGGATTTTACGCTTGCGTTTGTTTTGTTTCTCTCTTGTGCAGGTGTCCTATCACGGAGATCGTGGGGATCGTGATCTGCCAGGGCTAAGGAACGGGAGCGCTACCTCTTCTACAAGAAGCAGCGTTGGATCCCAGGTAGGCCTTCATCGTTAGTTGGTTTATTTGCAATTAGGAACCTGCGTTATAGCGTGAATGATTGTTGCTAGACCTGGTATGGGCTAGTAGGGATCGCCTCTATCCGCAAAGGGGATTTACCTCCACAACAAATTGGCGACCATACTGGGGATCGTTAGCTTGTTGTCGTTCGTTTTATGAGCTATAAACAGAGCCTGAAGTTGGCCAGATATCCTTCGAAACGCTTTTGCTCTGCAATTGCAAAGTAGATCAAAGCTGTTATAGTCAATCTCCGGTTTAGTTTGTAAACTAAACACTTGGAGCACTGTCTTGTCTCTTCGTTTGATTCTTGATTCTGCTTGCTTGATCGGCTCTTTTGGGCTGGTTCTTTCTGTGAATTTGGGTTTTTGAAAACTCCAAACATCACTGGTCTGATCTTGGATTGCTTATTTTTTATTTTAGCATAGCCAACTTGACTGGCGCATTTTTTAGCGTGACAGTTGCGCCAATTGGCGCTGGTTGTCAATGTATTACCCGCGCCAATTCTGATATGGCGCTAGCTGCAGCCTGACAGTCGTGCCAGTGCTGGGGGCTGCTAGGGTTTGCTTGATTTTGAGCTTTCTGAGCCTGATCTCTGATTTTGGTTTCATTTTTTTTGACTGCTTGAGTGTTTTGGAGCCTTGATTGACTAACTGTTACCTTCGTCCTTTGGTTGTTTGTCCATTTCCATCGATTTTGCATTCTAGCCCTAGGTCATCTAGGTGCTATGGTGTGTCGAGCCTCCCTTGGGAGTTTTTGGTTTCTATCGGTTCAGTCAACCTTGTGATTGCTTCTTTGCATTCGTTTGGTGGTTGTCTATCATTTTATTGCGCTATTTGAGTGATTGGTTTCTTCTTCATTCAAATTCCGCTTTGTCTCGCTTTAGCCTAGATTACATGGTTCATTTGAGTCTTGGAGATTTTGCTTGAAGTGGTGAGTCTGATCTTGGTTGGGAGAAATTCTTTGTTTTTTTCATTTTCAGGCATTGGCACTTGTTGTCAGTTAGCAACCCGCGCCAATTAGCCATTGGCGCTAGTTGTCAGTGAGAAAGTCGCGCCAGTTGGCGCTAGTTGTCAATGATAAAGTCGTGCCAATTTCAGGGTGTGTGAAAATTGAGTTTTTTTCCCTGAATCCTTCACCAGTGTGTCTTTCCCTTCCGGTCTTTTCACTGTATGAGCATAGATTACATTGCTCATTGTTTGAAAGGTCTTCTTTCCATGATTGTTTGATGTAAAAGGGAATGAATGCCTTGTTTTGATCTCTTGCTTTGGAAGTCCTCTTTGTGTTTGACCTCATATGTATTGTCGCCTTTTGAGGAATTTCGTTACAAAGTGTTTTGAAACAACGATTGCATTCTTAGTGTTTGATTACATCCCTTTTGCATTCATCCTTCCATTAAGAAGATTTGCGTTTATTTAGTTTTCGTCTCAAAGTGTTCTTTTTGTTAAAATGCATTAGATCACATTGCATTGAAGAGTATTTTTAGATTTATCATTGAACTTAGATCACATTGTTTAATGATTGAAAGCTAAAAATCGCTTTGAGTGCATTCTCTTTCATTGAAAGCATGCATTAAGTAGATTCTCACTTCATCGAAAAATGCATTGAGTGCATTCTTATTATTTGAAAAGGAAAAGGAAATTGTGCATAGATTACAATTGCATAGTTTTCGAAAAAGAGGATTTTGCGTAGATCACATTGCATTGGTTGCATCGTTGAATGTTTGAAATTACTTTTGGATAGTGAAAGTCATCTAGTTTGGAAAAGATTTTGTTTGCAGTGTTGTTTTATGTCGCATCATTATTTGAAGCTCTTCCCTTAACTAGATAGCATTCATCGAATTGAAAAGTTTTCTTTTCTCATATAGCTGCATATAGGAGATTGTGAGATGACATACGGTAGGGCCTTGAAACCGAAACATAATTGAAGATCAACCATAAAATTTACTCAATTTACTTAAGGAAGCATTGAAACATTAACGCAACATTTAGCGATCTAGGCTAGAGACGTGTTACAGCGTCTTTAAACCTAGTAGCTGTTGTTCGCCTCTTGGCTTTAGACAGCGCTAGTACGGACTTGTGCTCCCCGTACCGTCACATATATAAAGGGAGACCCCACTAGGTTTCAATCCTTTATCCATAGGAAGCCGAGTCTGCCGCCCTATACCCGTGATACACCAGACACAACATTCGGGGAGATTGCCTGCACGTACGGTAAGTCCTTGGTTGATTTCTCTTTCATTTTGAAACCAAGGTGTATATTGTAGTTCACGGTTATTTGGTACACCCTTTGCCTAGAATTCCCGAGTAGTCATTTCGATCTTTTATGACTCTTTAAATTTGAAAAGGTCATCAAGAGCTTGTCCTTTCACGCTTGTTTCCAATCTGAAAGTGATAGAGTCACTTTTTTCCTGTTTCTCGACTCTTAAAAGATGAAACGGTAGAGTTTTGTTTCAATGTTTTAAAAATTAACTGCCCACGAAATATTCCTGATTAAAGTTAGTTTCCTTAGGGTGTTGTTCTGAAGATTGTTTCCAATGGAAACTTTTCCAAAGTTCACCAACCAAGGAATCCCCTCCGATGGGAATCCTGGTCCTTTTCCTCCTTTTGGAAATGTTGGTGCTCCTTATATGGCAACGTTGTCCCTTCTTGGGTTAACTGTTGGGTTGCCTGTTTGGTTGTTTTCAACCTCTGTGGTCCCAAATGTCTCGGCTACTGTTCAATCAGTTCCTCCGCCTGAACAACATTATGTTGATTCCAAGGTGGACCTCTCCCCTTCTTCGCCTGTTTCTGCGTCCTTCTCTTCTACTTTTCCTGGTGAAAGTCTGGATTCGAGTAACCAGGTGGCTAAGAAGAAGAAGAAGAAGACAAAGAAGAAGAAGTCCGATAAAGGAGAGGCTAGCTCTGTGGCTATTGCGCCTAAGAAGTCTCCTCTTGATAAACCTTCCAACCCTCCACGGAAAGTGAAGTTCCCTTGCATGTTGTGCACGGGAGACCATCTTCTTCGAGACTGCCCTAGCATTCCTAAGGTACTCGAAGTATGGTCCAACGGTCGCTCGCCGTTGCCTTTGGCTTCCGGGAGTCGGGTTGGGGGCACGTCTTCAGCTGTTGTTGGTAAGGATCCTAAGAAGCAGGGTAAGATTACCAATCCCTGTAAGTTGTGTGAAGGGCACCATGCCATTCACCTTTGTTCGTATATGGATGAGGCCAAGCGATTTTTGGACAACTCGGCTATTTCTACACCATGTCTCCCAGTTGGTTATAAGAAGCTTTCTTTGAGTCCTCCACCAGCTGATCCTACGATTGGTCAAAAGTCATCCTTGGTCGATCACGCTCTCTCGGAAATTCAAATTGAGGAATCCATCCCCGAACAACCATTGGTCGTGGGATCGGTTGAGTTAATGGCCCCTTCTACGGTGCACCAGGTCTTTTCTGTCGAGAGTGAATCTCACATCCCTCAGGTTCTTCTTGTTTCTTCAGATTATTCGGACTTGGAGAAAGATTCTCCTGTCCCTATATCTCAAGAAGTTGCTCCTCTGCCTCCCGTGATGGAGGTTCCGGAGGATACTCCTACCACCTTCGAGATGGAGGTCGTGGAGGATGCTCCTTCTTCCGTAACACCAGGGGAAGACCATCTCGGTTCGATGGTAGCCCCTCCAAGTAGTTTAGTCGCTTCCTTCGATTGGAATCGATTTGCAGGATATCGCCTTCTGTCTTATGTGCCTTTCGAGATAACGGTATAGGCCTTTGGTCTAGTCGTACCCAACACCATTATAGATGAAGGCGCGTCTGTTAGTGTTCTATCCTCAACTACTTGGCAAGCTTTCGGTTCGCCGCCGCTCGCGCCTGTTACACAGAATCTGTTGGCGTTTAACAAAAGAACTAGTCAACCATTAGGGATCCTTCCAAGGTTACCTGTTAATTTGGGAGGTAAAACCGTCCATATGGACGTGATGGTTGTTCCAGGCCCCTTGGATTTCAATCTTCTCTTAGGGTGCGATTACACCTATGCCATGGGAGCGCTTGTCTCCTCCCTTTTTCGTGTGGTCTGTTTTCCACATGAAGGACGGATCATGACCATTGATCAGCTTTCGTTCTTTGGTCCTGATGTGGCAGCTGGCCCGCCATCATCCCGTCCTGGTTTTTATCCACCCGTTGTATCTGCCCCACCGGAGGTCAACTATGTGGCTACCTACCCCGTGCCTGTACTCAATGATAGTGCCGTTGTGCATCAGGTGCTGGAGGCATTGGGTCCTGACTTCCAGGATGTTTTCCTTCCATCGGGAGTGGAACTCTTGGAAGCAATGACTTCTTTTTCATTATGATGAGGTTGTCGGAGCATGGTTCCTTTCCTGTGTCAAGCTCCCTAAAAAATGAAACAAGGTGCGCGGAGCATGGTTCCTTTCCTGTCTCAAGCTCCTTAAAAAATGAAACAAGCTAGGGAGCAGAGTTCCTTGTCTTGTGTCAAGCTCCTTAAACCATGAAACAAGGTGTCCTGAGGATAGTTCTTTTAATGTGTCAACCTCGTTAAAATAATGAAACACATTGTTGTTCAATTTGAGTCTTTGATAAGATCTCGTAAAATCCCAGTCGAGTCTTTCTCTTGATCTCGTAAATTGAACCTTCACTCCATCTTCCTTTCATATGGACTGAAGCTTGGGGGGCATGCACCTCGAATTGAGTCACCATGCTGGGGGGCATGCTTACTTTTTCAACCATAGTTTGTTTCCGTTTCAAGCTTGTGTAAAAATGAAACCGGTTTCAAGCATAGTTTATCTTTGTTTCAAACTTGTGTAAAAATGAAACCAACTTCAAGTAGAGTTTCCTGATTTCAAGCTTGTGTAAAAATGAAACTTTTCCCATTTTACCTCTTGTGATTGCCATTTTATCAGCCTGTTTTGCCAGATGAGCCTTGGTTTTCTCACTCCATCGTCACTATCTACTTGGCCGATCATATGCCTTCACTTGGTTGTTTTACCCATTCCCGAGGAACCGCTGCAATGAGTGGTCTTGTTAGCCAGACTCTTAACCTTTATTTGTTCTGAGAAGTTCCACCATTACCGGAACCAGTTGCTACCCTTTATACCACTCGTTCCTCCAGGAGGAGTCAACTTTCAGCTCATTTCTGACTCTCTAAACATGAAAATATTGCCGAGATTCTTGTTGTTTCGATCTCGTTAAAGTGGCTGCAAAAAGACATCTACCCAGTATACGTTTACCCCTTTTTTGGGCTGGGATAGATTATTTATGAAAAAGGAATACCCTAGCCTATCATGACTAGGAGGTTTTCTCAGACATAGTTTTCTACCTTTTCGGATCTGAGGAACTATTTACGAAAAGGGACCGTTGGAGTTTACTTTTCTGCTGTCTTTTCAAACCCTCTAAACATGAAAAGACACCGAGTTCTTCCTTTGTCAGACTCGTTAAACCTTGATGACATCGGATTCGGTCATAATGATGCTACTCGAGTCTTTCCTTGCTAGGGCTCGTTAAATGTACTAGGATAGATCCGTCCGAAGGACGGACTTATATTACAAGCATATGTTATCCCCTTCAAGCTTGTTATCAAAAATAATTGGGGTACTCGCCAGAAATGGTGGGGAAAAAATGGAACCAGTATCATTGTCGTGTCGGCAGTATGTCGCTCTTGAACATGGCACTTGTCTGCATTGGTGTCGGGTTGGGGACATCTCATCTCGTTTTTCACTTGCCTATGTGGGTTTGGGTAATCCCTTTTGAGCTCTCATCTGCTCTTTGCCTCGTCACTATGACCTATGATCTTTTGATGTCAAATACTGCCAAGTCCACTGTCGTGCTGTTCATATGTTCAAGAGAAGTTGGCATCTGCAAGTACCAACCTCCCTCTGATTCTCATATGATCGTGATTCATAAACACATTATGTTCCCCTGTCTCGTGTCGATGATGTGGGAAACACTATGGCCCACCTTCGATCAAGGTCTCTTCCTGTCGACTTCAGCTCATTATCCAGGAAGCTGATGTTGGGACTCCTTTCTGGTACCTTGGAGCCTGCATGCCTCAATGGCAGGTTCTTCGCATTCGACGCGAGGTTTTTATCATTGGCTGGTAATCAGACGATGTTCTTGCATGTTCGACTTCAGCCCATTTCTTCACATGCTTGGACTTGTACTTTGTTCGGGTCGAGATGGAGCGCAAGACCCTGGATTGTGTCTGTTGTAATCCAGGCTGCGATTTTGTGGATTATTATGATTATTTACATGACTCACTTACTGGATGGCTGCGACCATACCTGAGTCTATTTATCGATCCTCACTGGATGGCTGTGTCCATGCCCTGGATCCAGATTATTGTATACTCTGTTATGGATGGCTACGCCCATACCACATATATATCATGTATTTGAGACAACAGTTGTACTTATTCACGCGGGTTTTTCGACGGCGGAGTTTTCAGTTGGACACATTCTCGTAAAGCATTTCACCCCTCTCTCTCTCTCGAGCCTCATGCTTTAGGAGGCATCTGTTACACAGTAATTTGTCACCATCCCTGCAATCCCCGTCTCGCACATTGGAGGGCTCATTTTGTGACCTGTGAGTAGTGACACAACTTGAAAATACTTTCATGGCATTCTCCTAAACATGTACTTTCATCCCCCTGAAGACATCTCCTTGTGAAAAACCCTAAAAATGGCCCTTTTTTCATTGGCGCGGGTAGCCAATTCAGTACCCGCGCCAATGGGGAAAATCCTTCAAAGAGGTCGCGCCAATTGGCGCTTTGTCCTAGAGTCGCACTCGCGCCAGCCAATTTAAGGAGTGTTTTTAAAAAATAAATGGCGGAAGTTTCGTCCTAACAAATTCCTGGGCTGCTATCTATCTTGAGTTGGGAGGTTTGGCTACGGATCTCGATAGAGAGGAAGTGGGTTGCCACCTCTCATGGAAGATTCCTTGATGATAGGGCCAATCCCATGATTATAGGGATCCCAACTCCCCTTCCTCCATCTATAAAAGCTTGCCCATCTCCATGGCAAGCTAGTCTTCAAGTTCCCAAATTCCCAAGAGCCTTATGATGCAAGAGCCTCCATAACTCCCTTATGGCCAAATCCAAGCAAGGAGACTATTGTCAAGATCCGAAGAGAGAGGTTTGTCCCATCCTTAACAGGATTTTCGAGACGTCTTCTGTTGGCGACCCTCCGAAGGAGAATTCAGCGTCAGAACTATGGTTGTATTCTTCCTTTGATTGATTAATAATAAGCGACTATTGGTTATGGTTCCACTCTTGTTATGGTTTATGATGATGAGTTATGTCCTTTCTGACTGACATATAGTTGTATCTACTAGATTTTACGCTTGCATTTGTTTTGTTTCTCTCTTGTGCAGGTGTCCTATCACGGAGATCGTGGGGATCGTGATCTGCCAGGGCTAAAAAATGAGAGTGCTACCTCTTCTACAAGCAACAACGTTGGATCCCAGGTAGGCCTTCATCGTTAGTTGGTTTATTTTCAATTAGGAACCTCCGCTATAGTGTGAATGATTGTTGCTAGACCCGGTCTGGGCTAGTAGGGATCGCCTCTGTCCGCAGAGGGGATTTACCTCCACAACAACGTGGTGTGGAGGAGTTGTAGAAATTCTTCCATGGTTCCTCCTCCCGCCAATGAAATTCCCCGCTAATCAAATTGTAGTAGATTATCGTACAATGGTCCTTGCAAATTCCCCTTGGATCATACATATTGAAGTCTTTTGTACCAAACTCAAACATCACTATGGATTTTGCTTTAATATCTGCAACTTTAAGATTCTTAGCCTTGTATAATCCGATATGCAAAGGAAGTGCGTGCCATGGCACTTTCTTCTTCCCGTGCAGTGTGGCTGACAACCTCTTGGTGAGATGGTAAGATACCTTTTTCATGAAAGTTTGTCAGTGGCATATCTTGGAAAAATATGTGGCGGATTCTGACCGCCGATCACTTTGAGAAATGTGCTATCCGATAAAGAGAACCAATCTGCAATCTCGAATATTTCCTCCATCACTCCTCGTGATATGCGAGGCAGATCCTCCTGTAAGATAAGCCTATAAAGCGGGATGATGAACTGATCAGTTAGTTGCTCCATAACTCCTCTATGGTTGCAATCCGAAAGAAACTTGCAATGAATATGAATGACAATTTCTCTGAGTGTCCACGTCCAGTTCATGCTAGGAAACTCATTATGTGCACAGGTCACATCCAGTAAGTATGCAGAAATATAAAACCCTGCTTTCTTGCCCTTGGGAGGATCCCGAGCTTGTGCTACATGGGCCCTGAGCTGATGAGCCAAAATATCTGACCAGTTAAATGAATTCCATTCCTTCACCACCTCGTTCAATAAGATATCCCACCCCTCAAGAAAGGTCTTTGTGTTCGGTTTTTCATATATTCTACAAGCTAAGGACCAAGAAATTATACGCCTTCCTGAGAGACTTCATCTTGTATGTGTGGGTGGGTGTTTGAATAAACTTCGACGACTCCTTTGACTGCAAGTTAGGTTTGATTAATCATGTCCTTTAGGAATGTATATGAATTATTACTATTTCATCACAAATATCCCATGACTACTATAATACATGTTAATACATTAGTACATTATTAATAATGCCCAATGTATATTATGAGAATTAATGGCCTATTTCACTATCCCAAGAGATCACCAATAACTTTATTTAATGTGTTTGAATGCAATATGGATTCTTTTGTTCGTGGAGCATTAAATAGAATGTCGAACTACAATATTACTCTAAAAACATCATATTTGCAAAGTTCAATGGATTTCTACTAGTATATTATAGAAATAACATTTAGTAAGATGGAATATGCATTGTCCCAACGGTTGATGTAGTTGGTTGACATGTTACATTAAGGGTGGAGTGAGGACGGAGCTCATGATATCTATTCTCATTAATGGGTCCTTGAGGGTTACTAGTTGGTTACTAACTGACAATCCATCTCCCATTTGAATATTCCAAGAAAATAGATCAGCTCATTAAGTTGATCTATCTACCTAATTCATGTTATTGATGGGGAAGCCATAGGTCACATGTTCAAATTTGATTAAGTCCCTAAGAGTTGTTTGCATATTTATGTGGTGGTTATAATTTAAAGAGAAAAAAGATGGAAAATGATCCACAATTTAAACCAGCTAAGGTTTGTAATTATTCACACGTAGATAAAAAGAACTAGGATTGTGTTTGACTCATTATCACAATGTGCTTTCATGTTGCATTTAAAATTATTGAATATGATTTGTTTGATTTGTGGAAGGGTATAGTTTCCACTGCAATGATTAGAGTGGAGAAGGAGGGTATCATCATACAAAAAATAAAGGATAAGAAGCTTGATAAAGTTAAAAAAGGAATTGTATATATTCTATTGAATCAAACTACAAAAAAGTGGTTAATTTGTCCAATCACTCCTTGAGCAACAATGAGACTAATGTTTTAAATAAAGGACTCAATTTTGTTGTGGCTCCCTACCATATTATGATTGAACACATTATGTGTTGAATTGAGGACGGGATCCAACACTTGGAGAGAAACCAAGACAAGGAAACAATTAGACAAAATTGCATATTGATCCTCTATAATGCAAAACCACCGAAGAGTAACTTCTGCAAGGGTTAGTTGTTGACTTTAAACAATCTAAGAAATAATTTCAACATAGTGATCCTTAAAGCTAACAAGGGTAGAGCCACCATAATCCAAAACAAGAATAACTATATAGAAAGAAACAAGAGAACACTCGAATTCAAGTGGCATCTACATAAACTCGGAGATAAATCCTATTTCCAAAGTCACAAAACAAGTGAAAAAGGTGATTAAGGACTCTAATCAGGATGAGAAAATGAGAGGAGACTTTCTCCTGGTTTTGAAATCATTCCTAGGATTTTCAACCTCCCAAATATCTATAAGGACAAAGTTCGCTTGAGACCAATTGGAAACACCATTGGTTCCCCCACATATGAGTCGGCCAAAAAAAGTTGTCGGCATAGTAGGTACCCTTGTAGGAAACACAAACTCCTACACAAAGGATTCATATGATTGTAAGACATCGAATATGAAAAGGTGGAACGTGATGATATCATTATTAGCTTTGACATTGTTTTGCTATTCACCAAGATTCCCTTAAAGGAAGTTATTAAAGTTGTTTATGAGGTTGTAAAAAGGAAAGGACTAAGCTTGCTGAGGTTTGTATTTGTTCAACATTCTTCAACTTCCAAGGAGAGTACTATTGCTAGATGCCAGGGTTGAAATGGGCTCTTCCTGTCCCCTATTGCAGTAAAATTTTGCATGTCAATGTTTGAAGAGAAGGAAATGCCTCATAGCCCTTTAGGTCGATAAGATTAAATAGGTATTTTGAGGACACAAATGTAAAATGGCGTCATGGGGGGGGGGACTTGATAAGTTCTTGGAACACCTAAATGGAATATTTGAGGATATCATGTTTACAATGCAACTAAAAAATAACAATAATATTCCTTTCCTGGATGTGCTAATCACATGACAAGATGACAGGACCTCAAGACATCAGGTTTTAATAAAAAAACACATATTGACAACTACCTCCATGTAGATTCCCACCACGATCCTGCTCAGGTAATTTGGATCCTTAACATGATTTCCCTAATAAATTTGAGGTTACTAGTTAATGAACACCTGAAACATGAGTTCGACTACCTTAGAAAAGTTTGTAAGAAGATTGGATAAAAAAACAAAGACATTTTTAGGGCCATAAAAGAGAAAAAAGAAGAAGGACCCATCCAAAAAACTTGCAACTTTATACTAAGAAATCACACCTCCCATACTCCTCATTGGGGGTGTCCAATCACCGAGACAAGTGGGTAGCGGGCAGTTATGGCTCGACTAGACCCTAGCCATGCGCCCGCCAACTCATTGATCTCCCACGCTTAAGAATTAACGATCCTCGGGGTAGGAGAACTCATGACAGAAGCAGTAGCTCATAAGCGTGCAGCGGACGAGAGGCAGTTCATTCAGCATTCGCAGGCGATGGTAAAGGTTGGTGATTCAGTTTTCATAGATGAGCATATGTTGGCTCTTAAGCATTGGCTTGAGCTTCACTAGTAGGAGATGAGGTGGGTGCAAGTGCAGTCGAGAAGCTATGGATGGTGTCTGAACGCCAGGAGGAATCCTGGCAACAAAAATAGCACGATGCACCGGGAGATAGGCGAAGGTGGAGAGGGTGATTTCTTAGCGGAGAGTGGTTCTGGTGCTCCGCCCGAGGGACAAAAGCAAGCCAATGGATTGTGCAAGAAGGGTCCTTCCTCGACCAGGCCCCAGGGTGGTTTTGCCTTGGGCTCATTGAGTTCTCCGTCTCTCCTCGTTTGTAAAATTAATTTTTAATGTAGGAAGGGTTACATCGATGAAACTAGAAGATCCTTTAAATTAAGGATGAAAGAACACAATGTAGACATTATAAATCAACGTAACCACACCTTGGCCATTACAAAGCACTCCTTCAATTCTAAACATCATATATATCTAGAGGACATTGAGAGCATCTCAGAGGAAGACTACTACTTCAAAAGAAGATTTAGGGAAGCCTTGGAGATAATAAGACATCCAAATAATCTCAATATAGATGGTAGGATTGAGGCCAACAAAAAGTGGTTCTTTATAATCTCTCATTTCACAAACTTTTGATATTTTTGTCCCTTTGGTTTTTTTGGTCCTTCATTCCTTGGGTTTTCTTGTTTGTCTCCCCCAACTTTCTTTCCCTCTGTTGGTTGTCACTAGCTTGGTGTTTTCTCCCTCGGGCTTTTCTATCTCTCTTCTTTGTTTGTCTTTATCCTCCTCTCTTCATTCCACCCCCCGCACTCTCCCTTCTTGCTTATGGTTTGTTTTTGGTTCTTAGGTTTTAACTTTAGAGTTTGTGTTTTAATGCTAAGATTTGTTGTGTTTTTATTATATATGTATTTTTTAGACTTTACTTGATTTTTTAATTTAATATATATTCTATAATATTATTATATTAGTACCATTAATACTACAGTATTAACTATGGTGTAAACATTCATATAGTTATTGTAGTATTATCAATACCACATTAATTCACATTACATCACAATATATCAATATATATATATATATATATATATATATAGATAGATAGATAGATAGAGAGAGAGAGAGAGAGAGAGAGAGAGAGAGATTAAAAACATTTAAAATAATAATAATTATTATATATTTTTTGAAAATTAAAAATAAAATAAATAGTAATCTTTTTAATTTACAAATAAATGTGAAACATCTAATTTTTTTTTGTAAATTTATTAATAAACGTGACCCGTAAATACACCTCACTACTTTATACGAAATGATATTTTTATGCGGTCAAGGTGGGGGTTGAGTAGATGTCTGTATGAATATAGGTTAAGAGAAGAGTGACATTTTACAACAATGATATATATGTGTGTGTTACAACAATGAGAATAGTTGTATTAAATGCAAAATTTGTGTTCATATCACAACTATACATTGGGAGTTACATTATGATTTTCTTCCATCTTTAGTATCATCTAAAAACTTCTAAACCAAAATTACCCTTCAAAGAGGAATACAAACAATACTAAGCATACATGGGTCTTTGGAGGTGAATACCTTCCAATAGAGCCCCAAAATTAAACAAAACTTGCAGTACATATAGATTATTTCAAAATAAAATCCTTGATTACAACATATTTCCCTGGATCCACGTTGACTAGCAAGCCCCTCCAAATTTTCTTATATTTGAACATGTGATTCATGCTTAATCCACTAATAGACGGAGGACAGTCTTAATTGACCATTAACCACCAACTCTCTAAACTTCAAATTGCAACTTTGGTTGGCATATTGATTTCCTTCCTAGTTATTATCCCTTAGAATGCGCTTGAAACTCATCTTTGGGATATTTTTTGATACCTTCTTAATATAATTTAGGAGATTATCCAGAACTTTGTCTTTAGGTGAAGATCCTTTGATGATCCAGGGGATCAAGAAAATTCTCAAAATTCAAAGTGCTTGAAATTTCTCAAAACCAACGTAGTGCTCTTTGTCGTGAATCCAACACCGATTGAATCACCTCAAACCAACATTGTATGCTCAAGTTATCGCGATGTGAACTTTTGGCTAGATATTTAAAAAGTCAAACAACAGGGTTGATTGGGCTGCTGACTGGGAAGCCCGTACACTAAAGTCAATGTTTGACTAGGCATGCACAGTGAGCAGTACGGTCTAATCCCATGTCACCACATGATAGTATCGTATAAGACTATTTGATGCATTTGTATTGGTTGAGGGTACATGGTACGGGCCAATCACAGAGCGACAGGTGGCACAATCCCAATGTGCCATGTGGCACTCTAGGAGAGGCCAAAATGGGTTAGATATGACCGGTCGACCTCGCCGGAGTCGAAAACGAGACCTCATCCAAATGAACCAATGACCTAACCAACAAACCAAATTATTGAATTTATTATATTATAGTCGGTGATTTCATTTAAAGTCTTGTCGGTTGACCAATGGCGGGAGGGATGAGGCACTTGGCCCCAACCCTGGTCCTATTTGCGTAATGTGACTAACACCAACGGTTAATGGGCGTACTGGGTGGCACCTCACCATGCCAACCCTAGTCCCTTGACCTATCATATAACCATTGGCTGAGACAAGAGGGAGTGGAGCAGCGGGGATGGGCGGTTAGCTCAACCCCTAGCCACATGGCAGCAATATGACCCTGAATCGACGCTTAAGGAGTTATTGATGCTTTTAACTAAGCGACAATTTCCACCTTTTTCGACAGGAACCTCGCTGGTACTAGGTGAATTTTTCACTTGACGGGCAGTGGAAAGGCGTAATTCGTAGGATGATTAGCCATAATTGCAGATTTGCAGAACAGTTAGCAAAACTTTGTTTCAGGAAACATATCTTGCTCATTTTTCAACCTTTTTGAACTCAAGAAGAGTTTAGGTGGGTGGTTTTTGAGCATTATGAATCCATTGGAAGCATTATATTTGCAATTTGAGCATCGTAAACTGATGTAATTTCAGACTTGAGCATATAATTTAAGAGTCCCAACATTGGAAGTTGAACTCGAAGACGTAACTAGGGAGGGGTGAACTCTATTATCAAATTGTTCTTTTGTGTTGTTGTTCATGGTTCATTTTTCTTTGTTTTATTTCTGTAAGCTGAGTTTAAAAACGAAAAGTTTATGTGCTTTTGCAACTTGATCCATTTACCACAATAAATAAACTTATTTGCAATTTTTTTAAACCTTCAAGTTTTTAATTTCAGATCAGTTTGGTATCAAAGCGTGGTTGTTTTGAAGGTTTGACTATGTTTGCAAGTGTTTTCTGATGCTTACAAGGTTAAAGTTGAAAACAGGAGAAGGAGTTCTCGAAGAACCAAATCCTCAAATTGGATCAAGGAGGTGACAAAATCCTCAAACTCCACCAGTCATGGAATATGAAGAAGGACATGAGATGATGTCTAAGGATGAAAGAGCTTTCAAAAAGGATTTCTATGACACGTCTGAAAAGGTGAAAGTTTTATATGAAGAGAGGACAACAAGGTTGCATGTCGAGAGTTCAAATAAACCAAAAGGTAATAGTGGTGTTGACGGTGCTGGACCCACCAACATTAAAGGGATTTCCCCGATATGAAGTTCCAACTAGACCTCACACTGTTTGGAGTAGGAGTCCCATAATGATCTGCCTTAGTTTTCCAAATGCACAGAGTGGTGCACGATGTCTTTGGTGAGAACAAGTGTGTGACCGTGCGGAGAGTCAAGTGTGATACATGACGGTTCGAGCACACGAACAAAAAAAGGGGGTGCACCCCTTGGAATCATGTAATAGTATGCAAATTAGAAGGAACACATGAGCATAATGACATCACATGAGATAACAAGCTGAATAGTCCATAATTTAAGGTGACAGATTAACACATCAACACACATCCAATAAGATACACACAAATGCAAACGAAGTAGGTGATAATCATATGTGTAAGTTAAATAATATATATTGAAAATACAACAAGAATAGTCCTACCATATCCACAACATATGCATGAAAGCGTGTGGACTCTGAGTTTTATTAAAAGTGATGGTTCCAATCATACATACAACATTTGAAAAGCCACTTACCCCAATAATGGAAAGTGAAGACTATAACAACTACCCCTCCAAAGAAGTATATTGCCTATATGCTACAGAGAAGCCAAGGCTCACACAAAAATCCCAAACTCTTTCTAAGCCTAAGCCTAGCCAAAAGCTTGGCTCCCAAAAGCCTGTTATATGAGTTATGAGGATATATTTATAGCAAAGGGGGGTGACTCTTGGCATGCCCCCTTTGTGACTCTAGGAATCCCTTCATGACTCTTCAACCTATTTACAAATAACTCATTACATTACATATGACTCTTCAAATTCCAACAAGGACACTTGGAATTTCACTTTTACAATAATTAGAAATCAAGCTCCCGTTCTCCTCCTATTCTCTTCTCCTTAGCTTTCGTTCTTCCCTTAGCTCTTGTTTTGTTTTATGCGCTCTCAGCTCTACTTCCTCCAATATTTGCTTCTTTCTCTTCCTCTATTATTCTCTTTGTATCCTCTACCTCTTCTTTGATTCTATTGCCAAAGTTGCTTGTTCAATAATAGGATATGCTTACATATTCCAGATTTGTTCCTCCTCTGCACTGTCAACAACCTTCCTCTTTCCCCTATCTTGTACCGAATTTTTGTCTTCTACTGTTGATTCTTCTAGAACTGTTGTCGTCGGTGGAGTAGCCTATGAAGTCCCAACTATATTGATCGGTTCACGGGGTGTGGAGGAGTTGTAGAAATTCTTCCATGGTCCCTCCTCCCGCCAATGAAATTCCCTGCTAATCCAATTGTAGTAGATTATCGTACAATGGTCCTTGAAAATTCCCCTTGGATCATACATATTGAAGTCTTTTGTACCAAACTCAAACATCACTATGGATTTTGCTTTAATATCTGCAACTTTAAGATTCTTAACCTTGTATAATCCGATATGCAAAGGAAGTGCGTGCCATGGCACTTTCTTCTTCCCGTGCAGTGTGGATGACAACCTCTTGGCGAGATGGTAAGATACCTCTTTCATGAAATTTTGTCAGTGGCATATCTTGGAAAAATATGTGGCGGATTCTAACTGCCGATCACTTTGAGCAATGTGCTATCCGATAAAGCGAACCAATCTGCAATCTCGAATATTTCCTCCATCACTTCTCGTGATGTGAGAGGCAGATCCTCCTGTAAGATAAGCCTGTAAAGCGGGATGATGAACTGATCAGTTAGTTGCTCCATAACTCCTCTATGGTTGCAATTCGAAAGCGACTTGCAATGAATATGAATGACAATTTCTCTGAGTGTCCACGTCCAATTCATGCTAGTAAACTCATTATGTGCACAGGTCGCATCCAGTAAGTATGCAGAAATATAAAACCTTGCTTTCTTGCCCTTGGGAGGATCCCGAGCTTGTGCTACAAGGGCCCTGAGCTGATGAGCCAAAATATCTGACCAGTTAAATGAATTCCAGTCCTTCACCACCTCGTTCAATAAGATATCCCACCCCTCAGGAAAGGTCTTTGTGCTCGATTGTTCATATATTTTGCAAGCTAAGATGACCAAGAAATTATAGGCCTTCCTGAGAGACTTCATCTTGTATGTGTGGGTGGGTGTTTGAATAAACTTCGACGACTCCTTCAACCAACTTCTAACAATATCCTTCGTGCTCACATAGATGTGGGAGGCATAAAACAATGATTCCATGATCTTTAATGGCTTAGGAAGATGGTACATACATTAAAAATATACTTCCATAAATGTAGCAAGCTTTTGTCTACTGGTTTTTCTCAGTGTCATAGTTTTCTCATAAGTGTGTGAGACAACCCAACTGATCACATATTCACACGGGAAGGATAGATACTTGCATGCAACCCTATATAGTCCTGATTAAAATATGTTGATATAAACATGTCAATACTCTAAATATGCCCTGAATTCCTTTGCAAAAGCCTCTTTAATCTGCTTCCATGTCAGTTTTGATTCCTTTTCTAAAAACAACTGAGTGTCCGCATATACTAGAAAGTTAACCGAAACTTGCTCAATTTCTTCCCCAATACTGACTTCAGTGGTTTCTTTTGAAGCATCTTTCTTGGGTGCCATGGTAACAATGACTGCTGGAGGTGTGTTCAACAATTGTTGTGTCGGTGGGACATAAAAAGCACTTATGGTAGGCAAACATCAGTTTTAAGAAAAAACAATTTTAAGGCATTTTAAATAATAATAAAAAATCGAGCATTGATGGGAAGGATTGTGCAAACTATAACTTGAAACAACACTTCTACAAGCTAAAGCAAGTTGAAATGCCAACATGCATACAAAGAAACAAGAAAAAAATGACTCACACAAACCAAATGGAAAAAAAATGACAAAATCAATAAACGTGAAACTCACCTGAAAAAGCGACGATGATTGCACCAAAGGTTTCTTGATCTCCTCGGGAATGCTACATCTCCAAGATCGAGTGTGAAAATGAGCTCTAGGGGCATCGATTAAATAGGTTTGAGAAGATTAGGGTTTATGACGCGCATACCAAAAATCAAGGAAAAAGCGACACATGGTGAAGGTTTCCAAAAATATCAAGTGCGCTTCCTTTATATTACTAAAAATATATCTCTATTATTTAGGGATGCCTTTTTCTTTTTTAAATTTTATGCTTTTTTCCGGGAAAAATTTCCATGCGCATCACCAGGAATTATTGCATAATTTTTGGAACTGGGAAACTTTCCGACTCAGTGCATTGCGATTTTTTTTTTTTTTAATCTTAGTGAGGGATTATGCAGTTTTTGGGCTCAAAGTTGGGTTTCCTAACATGAATACATATTTTTTGAGCTCAAGGTTGACTGCCAGTCATGGCTACAAAGTTCCAGTCATCAAGGTTGTCTGCCCTCTTGGATTGCGCAGTTTCTAGAGGCAAGCCCATATTGGTGTGCAAGAGTAAGTCGAGAGATTAGCTCGTGACTTAGAAAGATTAACTAAGTGAAAATTAAGTGAACACAAGAATAGATAAAGCATAAAAATCAATTAAAGAATGAATACCTAATAGTAGTGCAAGACAAGCTTCTGTGAAAGGAAGGTTAAGCACCAAAATATAAGCAAAGGCAAAATTTTGGAGGGTGTTGTAACCACTACAACACTGGTGACATACTAGTAGAACTCCAACTCTCTTAATGAATCTTGTCTCATGCAAAACTGGTCTCACCCTTCTGGAAGTATTGTTCAATCCATTGATCACCACACCTTCCGCACTTAGTCTGAGTTAAAGACATGGTACCATCCATCCTCTTCATTGGTGACACATTAACCAAGCCAAGTCAACCAAGTTGTTTCGATTGGGAATCAGGAGTATATAAGTGCACAAGTAAAATAAATTGTCAGTCTTATTTTCATATCTGGTGTTGCTCCGCTGTCAACAGGCCTAGACAGTACCTCGATGGAGTCACTTCAGGAAAAAAAACATTGCTCTGCTGCCAGCGAGCCTGGACAGTACCCTAGCGGAGTTACTTGCATCACCTCTTTGCGCAGGAAGCCTTTCTCTTCTTTCGCCCCTTATTGTTTATTTATTTTTTCATTTTGTTCAAAGAAGTGTGCATAATCACTTATTTATTTCATGGTATAGAAGAGGGATCCCAACTTTTTGAGAGCATAAGAGGTTGTTCCTTCAGAGAAGGTTATTTATATCCTCCCCTCCTTACTCTACTCAACCAGGTTGAGAAGGATTAACCGAAAAGATAAAACCAGTTAGAGTAGGCGATACTAGTTAAAACCCAAACATCATGATTTCATTGCGATTTTATCTGACAAGGAACATATTTTCCATCAGAGTATCATCAACTTAAAATATTGCAGATTTGTGCAAAGAGAGGGAATAAACATCAAACCAAGTGTTGATAGTAGTACAACTTCCTCTTTTATTTCACCATGCTTGATTCAAAAGTCAAACACGGTCTCAAGCAAAAACTAACCTGTAGTTGAAAACAAAGAGAAGTAAATAAGTGAGATGAAACAAATGAACGTAAAGCAAATAAAATAAAATAACAAATAAAAGCAAAACACTACTCCTACTCCTAATCTAAATAGAGCATAGGCCAAAATCAAGTGAAGTGATACTTCCAATGTAGACATTCTCACATTGGTTGGCCTATGAAGGCAAGGGAATGCATGTCAATAAAGATATACAAGCATAACAATAAACAAGAAAGATAGGACAATGCAAACCATAACGTTCGAAGTTTGAATGAACACACATAAAAAGTAAAGATGAAAAGCACACGAAAAGGATTTTGCAGTTGTGACACACTATGAGTGGAAGACTTACAAAGACAAACTTTCAAACAATAAAGGTGAGCAAACATAAAGAAAGAAGAAAAAATTTATTTTTCCAGATTTCTCGTTACTAATGAATCCTCCAATGATTGAGCGATAGGATCATGTAGTACAAGTGGAGGATTCGAAAATTATAAAATTGATTGATCTTCAATATGTGTGATCGAGTGATGAGGAGCCTCAAAAGATTCAACACTCTTTTGATCATAAGTGGAACTAACCTCAAGGCTATGAGAACCTGACATAACTATCAACTCGGGCTAAAGTGCCTCGAAAACTTGAGGAAGTTCCAATTCATGGGAAGGTAGATCATTAAAGATTGGTGGATTCGAAAAATCATCAACGGGAAAGTCAGAATCATGACCAATTGAATCGATGGAAAGGTCACGATAGTCACGATTAGAAAGTTAATGATAACAAACAGAGGTATCCTCATGATTTTATGAATCATAAAGAGGGGAAGATGAAAAAGGATAAATTTCACCCTCTATGTTTTCATAAAGGTAAGATGAGAGATTGGGAAGATAATGAGTAGAGGATTCATCCTCTCCACATCTGGATGAAAAATTGGCATCCCGCGTGTTATGTGAATGATTGGAAGTATTAACATGATCATAAACTAAATTCTCACTAGATTCAACCATAATGAAAAAATCGTGAAAAATGTCAGGATGATGCGGGAGAGGTGCGGAAGGAGGAAGGTCACCCTCCATCACAGATTCTTGTTCAACTATGCGCTCCCACACATACTCATCATAAATGATATCACAAGTTGGATGCTCAACACCAACTCCATCCAACACTTGATCCTCATGAAAATCAAGAGAAATATTAGAGATAGGTGAATGCAAAAAATCACAACCCGGAGGATCAAAGGAACCAAAGGATGGAGGACAAGGAGATAACACTCCATCTTAACTTCCAGACTCACTGTCCAGATCTGCATTGAAATTATGAACATGTGGGGTAGGAGGAGATGGTGGTATATCATCGGATGAATTTTGAATTTCTCCCAACTCGACCTGGAAAACTAGAGTTGTTTTATGAGAAGCAGATGGAAGTTCACTTGGAACAACAACCTTTTTTGTCGCAGATTTAGAAGCTATAGC